>OU696583.1:5841821-6196821 GCA_916048095.2 Sacculina carcini
ACGAGTTTTATGTAACGCTGCCGAGCGTCGCCAGTAGTCAGACATTCACACGTAACACCACTGCCAAATTCTCGGTGAATCTCGCTCAGCCTTTATGTCTAGATACACAACAATGGCAAGTGGCCTTACACTCTGTTCTTCTGCCCACCAACTGGCTGACCCTCAACAAAGATATAATATTTTCAGAGTACAGTCCGAATGCGGGCGATCTCAATACATCCTCAACAGTGTATGCTGGCAAGTATACTACCGATACGTTCATTTCGGCGCTACAAACGTATGTGAATAGCGATCATGTGAAAGTAAAAGTATCACGAGACAATCATTTATGGCTGGAGGCTACAAACATTGTGTTGCACATAAGCGAACAATTTTCCCGACTATTGCATGTCAACGGATCGATAGCACACTCGACACGACGATATCGCTATGCACATTATGGTGTGTTTGACGCCAGCG
Source organism: Sacculina carcini (assembly GCA_916048095.2). Taxonomy (NCBI): domain Eukaryota; kingdom Metazoa; phylum Arthropoda; class Thecostraca; family Sacculinidae; genus Sacculina; species Sacculina carcini. Next base: position 5,842,281 of record OU696583.1, read on the forward strand.
ATATCACTATGATCATGTCCACACCGTTTCCGTTGGACCTAGCCTCGACACAATTGTTGACTATCGAAACAGATCTTGTAGCTGCACAAATTGTCAATCGTTCACTGCAACCACAACTCCGTCAAATACATGTGTGTGACACCTCTCCGATTCAAGAATTGGTATTTAATCAAATGTATTATAAACCTTTGTCACATTCCAATATATCTACTGTTCAGGTGAGAATCCTTGACGAATCCCGTAAGAAATTCCCTTTCACTGCCGGTCCGGGGCTAATTTTGACGCTACATTTTCGAAAAATGTCCAGCCAATGCTTCTATGTGTCGTTGGACAGTTCGAGCTGTCTGCATCTTTATCCTGGAAACACTGCATCTCAATTTCGTGTTCAGCTACCGGCGCCACTGAATCTAGATCGTTCGTGGACTGTTGGACTGGCCGAAATCACATTTTCCGCTCGCTGGCTGAATGTAGAAAATCGTATGAATGAATTCGAGATTGATGGTGAGACGTTCCAACTCATCACAGGGCACTACATGTCCAATCAGGCGCTGCTGGAAAATTTTCACTATGTTTGCGGTAGACAAGTGCTCACTATGGATACTGGTGGACATGTATGGTGTGGGGACACTGACGTATCAGTAAACACCAAAATAGCTAGGGCTCTTGGGTTCACCAGCCACGTAGTGTCAGATAGTCGCGTTGTTATTGAAAAACATACACGCTCGTCGAATGTGATGGATGTAAGTCGACTCAACCCAACATTTTTGTATATCTACATGGACAAGCTACAAGCGCAGATGGTTGGTGATACTATGGCTCCGGTATTACGTGTTGTCAGTCCGTACACGAGCGATATAAAATCACCTCAAATTCATCGAACATTCAATCAAATTCAGTATGTACCGCTGGAAGATGAGTTCATTACCGATCTGGGAGTGCATATAAGACAGAGCAATGGGGAATTGGTTCCATTTCACCACGGCCGTTCGTACCTGACACTACATTTTATGCAGAAACAACAATGACAAATTCTCAGTTGATATTTCGAGGTCCAATGATACAGCGTGGCAGCGGACTTGGGAGTATTTTCAGAGGCTTAATGAGAGTGGTGATACCCGCCGTCAAAACTGTCGCCAAACAACCTCTGACAAAACATCTGGCTAAATCCGCCTTGAAGACGGGCGTACGCACACTGCAAGATGTTCTCGACGGAGAAACTGCAAGTCAAGCCGTCCGCAATCGCTCTCGACACGAAGCTAAACGTCTTCTTCGAACCAGTATAAATAGTTTAAATCGTGCGACGAGTCAATCAGTCTCTCGACGACCGACAAAACGAAAAGGTGTTGGTCAACGACGTCAACAGGAACGCGACATCTTTGACAATGCAAAACGTAGACGAATGCGCTTGTGAAATAACCGAGGTATTCTCTCGACCAGTGCTTGAAACCAGTGTGAAATCGTCCAAAACACATGTATATTACCCGGTGAGTCGACTAAGCAGCGAAGGTCCGTTTGAATTTCACTTACCTGCGCTCGGTAAATCGTCTACGCGTCCATCAAAAACCAAGCTCTATGGCAAAGCACGTGTTGTCAATCGTGACGGTAGCGAACTCGTCGACGACGCCAACGTGAGCGTTGTCAACCTGCTACCACATGCTCTCTTCAAACAGATTGACTACCAGATTGGTGATACTATTGTATCGGATTCCAGCGCACTCTATGGCTATCGTGCCTATCTTGAGACGTTGTTGTCGTATAACCAGAACGCTAAAAACGGTCATTTACGGTCGGGTTTTTGGCGTAAAGATACTGCTGGGCACTTGCATGATGTTAAACTTTTGAACATTGGTTTTAACGAACGCAAACAATGGGTGGCTGGAAGCAAAGTTTTTGATTTTTGTATACCGCTACAGCTGGATACCAACCATCAATGTCGTATATTGCCCGGTACAGTTTCGGAGAAACTCAAACTGATTCGAAACTCTGATCAGTTTGCTCTACTCGGTGCCGAGGGAGAATACAAGATTGAAATTGTCGACCTGTGTGTGCATGTCGAGAAAATAACGCTTTCCGACTCGATGTGGGTGAATTTTCACAAACAGTTGGCGAAAACACCAGCCCGATATCCTATTCCACGAGTTCTACTGAAAACATATACTCTCCCCAAAGGAAACATGAGTGGAACTTTGAATAATATTTTCACCTCACAAGTGCCGCGACAAATTCTGCTGGGACTCGTAAGCACTGAAGCGTACCACGGATCGCTACAGAAAAACCCATGGAATTTTCACCACTACCATCTAAACAGTCTTCAGTTCTATATAAATGGCGAGCCGTACCCCACGCACCCCTATCGCCCCGATTTCACAAAAGGTCTATATATGAGATCGTATCTGTCACTGTTTGACGGTACCGGTCTCGATACGGAAAACCAGGGCCTGGATATCACACATGATGATTATGCGGCTGGTTATACTTTGTTTATTGTAGATCTGACTCCGGATCAGTGTGGTGGTGATCATTTGCATCCGCGTGAACAAGGTAATGTGAGGTGTGAGCTGGCATTCACTTACGCTCTACCCGAGACAATTAACGTTCTAATCTACGCCACGTTTGAAAACGAAATCACAATTGACAGTGCGGGACGTGTCAGCACAGATTTTCAACTATGAACGCGCTTGAATTGGAACGGTTGCTCGACACAGTCGCCACATTTCGGGGGGTTTGGGCGTGCGACCGGCTAAAACATTTCACATTTGCTCGCGGTGTGCGCACATCAATTATTGTGAATATACAACCGCGCTGGCAATTGGGTCTGCATTGGGTCGTGTTTGCCTGGGACGGTGAAAATCTCCAATATTTCGACTCGTCTGGCAACTCACCCGTCTGGCATCCCTCGTTTGTGAATTTTATAAACAAACATGTAAACTATAATCAGTGTGTGCTGAACACGCGCGTCATTCAGGCGCCGGACTCGGACGTGTGTGGACAGTACTGTGCCCTATTTGTTGCATTGTTTGACGCCGGTTGGGATCTGCAAGATTTCGTTTCGTGCCTATCCACCGACCCTGCTATCAACAATCAGCTTTTAGCGCTGGTATGGTCATACTTGTAGACTGTGACGGTTTCCAGCACAAGGATTCGCCTTTTGTTGTCAAGGAATTGGTTGTGCATGACCTGTGCTCGGGATACTTGTGGCACACCATCCTACCGCCACCACAATTGAAACTCAACGCTGAGCGACGCAAGCATTTTCTATTTTTGACGGCGACCCTACACGGCTTGGAATATAATTACAATCCTTACAACACGCACAAGTATGAACAAAAGCTGCGCGACGCAAGTTACCTCATTCAAAGTCTGGCACCCGACCACATCTACGCCAAAGGTATCGACAAGGCTCGTCGACTTTCCCACCTACTTGAACTAAATATTGAAAATCTCGAAGACATCCTACCCGACTATTTATCAATGAACGCACGCGACATACATGTACTACCCAACATCACACCGTGTCCATATACTCATGTCATTCCTACAAACTGTTGTATTTTACGTTGTCAACATTTCGCTAAATTGCTGTATGCAATGAATCTGTGTACACCGCGCATGCTACCATTTTAATAAATTGAACGATAACAAAGTGTGTTTTTGTTCGCGCGCAATAATCAAACTCTTGTAACACATCACGAAATGTATTGGTAAACCGTACATATAGAATAATTCAACAAATTTTGTTCCGTTTACTTTGTGGTTCACCTTGAACCTCTTTGTGCACAACCATCTTCATTTTGTCGGCTTTAAATTCACGATAAATCTTGGTTTCGGTCAAGTACTGTTTTCGCGACTCATAGTAGCTCATAACAATGGTCTTCATCCACTCCATAGTGTTGCAGGTCGCATCGGGCGGCCGGTAAATCTGAGTCTCGTCACTTCGCACCAACGCCACCGACAACACTTTAAATGATACAGCGGCTGCAACGGCTCCAAGAACAGCATCTCTCATCGGTCGACTCATAACTGTATCGATCACAATCTGTAGTGCACGCTCCTCGTTGGTGAACATTCTCACCGCGCCGCGATGAATTTTCCAAAAGGGGTCAAAATATCGCTCCAGTTGCATAATATTAGTAAGCTGTTTTTGTAAGTGTTCGAAATCCGTCTGACTATGTTTTTCCAGTCGTCCGAAAATAATCCAAATCCTCTGCTCCAGTGGGTGTCCACAGATGAACGGTGTATCGGCAACAAACTTGACCGCATGATGTTCCAGTGGCAGGATCCGCTTGGTCGTATCAACGTTTGTATTCACCTGACTCATGTTGACAATTCCCCGATAAAAGCTACACAACCTCACCCGCAAGCGTCTCGAGCTCAACTGCGTATCACGGCTGAGACTAATTGCACTACTTATCGGAGCATGCGTCATAATTATCGCCATCACTCCGTGTCTGATAATTTCGCTCTTACAGTCAATGTTTATCTTTCTTTGTATAAACACCATGAGCTGTGTTTCTCCTGCTACACTGGTGCCTAATTATAACTATCGCTATGTTGGTGGTAGTTCGTCAGATAGCAAACACATCATCAGTGAATCGTACAAAGAGTACACATCGTTTGACGTGTGTCTTTCGGAAGCTCTACAAGAAGGTGTTTCTGTTCCTGATACATGGTCGGCTGAACTGGAAATTGTGTATGAGACACACGATATGATTTACATCATCAAAATTGATCGAAAAATCAACAAACATTTGTGTTCACGATGTGTTCGCTGAATCGTGTCCTCAATAAGATTTCCGCTTGTATATTTGCCATAGTTGTGTATCAAGTGAAAATACACAAATATCATTTCGTTGCAAGTCATTTTTGTATCAATTCCGACACAGTCGAATAGCGTTTTAATTACCGATTTAGTCAGTGTTTGACATAAGCCAGACACGTTATATAAACGTAGCTAGTGATTCACAGGCATTCGTTTCGGCTACATTTACATAAATTGCGTGTAAATTTGGTCTTTGTTACCGGCAAACGTTTTAATCCCATACCTGTGTATCAGGTAAATATATTCATCCTCGGCTTGACGCCAATGAATTCATCTGGCATTTTAATCCTTACCGTAGTATTTGACATATACCAGACACTTTATATAAACGTGGTGAGTGATTCATCGTCATATTGGAACATTGTCTTTGCGACCGATTTAGTCAAACCGTTTTTTTATATATATTTCAAGTATGATTGAAAATTATTATATTCTCGTCTCTGCCAAACATCGACTTGGCGATCCCAATATAATGAGTATCGTGACATAAAATAGAAATAAAGGAAAAAAATAAAAGCTGGGCATAGAATAAAGAATAAATATAATAAGAAAAGAAGAATAAGAAATAAAAAAATATAAGTTGGGTATAGAATAAAGAATAAATATAATAAGAAAGGAAGAATAAGAAATAAAACTAAAAGTTGGGTTGGGTCGGGTTAGGAATAGAATAAAGAAAAAAAAAAGTTGGGTTAGGTATACACACAAAGAAGTTAGGTTAGGTATACACAAAGAAGTTAGGTTAGGCATAGAATAAAGAATAAATATAATAAGAAAGGAAGAATAAGAAATAAAAAAAGTTAGGTTGGGCATAGAATAAATATAATAAGAAAGGAAGAATAAGAAAGAAAAAAAGTTAGGTTAGGTTAAAAAAAAAAGTTAGGTTAGGTTAAAAAAAAAGTTAGGTTAGGTATACAAAAAAAAAGTTAGGTTAGGTTAGGTTAGTTTAGGTATACACAAAGAAGTTAGGTTAGGCATAGAATAAAGAATAAATATAATAAGAAAGGAAGAATAAGAAAGAAAAAAAGTTAGGTTGGGCATAGAATAAATATAATAAGAAAGGAAGAATAAGAAAGAAAAAAAGTTAGGTTAGGTTAAAAAAAACTATAAAAAAAAAGTTAGGTTAAAAAAACTAAAAAAAGTTAGGTTAGGTTAAAAAACTAAAAAAGTTAGGTTAGGTTAAAAAAGTTAGGTTAGGTTAAAAAAAGAAAAAAAAAGTTAGGTTAAAAAAAGTTAGGTTAAGTGTGACGTCAGAGGGGGGTGACGTCAGAGGGGGAGGGGCAAGGGGGATAATGTAAACAAATGTAACAAAGTGGTTAGGCCTTCTACTCTCTCGTCGGCACAGTCGGTAGCCTCGTACCTGGCGCGTCCGACACATAATCACGGTGGACAAGGCTAGAGTTTGAAGTATCCTTAGGAGGAATGGCCATAATTGACAGCTGATGTCTACTAAGTAAAGAATACCAGATGCCGGCCATGATGTGCATACTGTCTTGCATAATGTAGGACACAATCTCTCACTCTCTCTTTCTCTCACCATACACAATCACACCACACCTCCACCTGTTTTAAGAAACAAACCAACAAAAGAGCAGGCAATTAAAATCAAAACGAAGAAACGCATACCAAGTAAACCAGAAAAAATCAACCAACCAAAAAGACTAGCCCGACGACGGCCTCCGCCAGATGCACACAATGTGGCTGGGGCGAAGCTCAACACGGCAGGCCCATATTTCAAAACAAAAAGGCCGAGATAGCTTGTAGAACACAACCTCTCACTTTCGCTCCTACCATACGCAATCACACCACACATACTCTCGTCTCTGGTGTCATAGCGTAAAGAGGGTCAGCTAAGGGTTGACAGTTAGTTGCACACGTGGCGATAGCTTGTGCTGGTCACACTCTGTTACCGTGTGACGGCTGCTGCGGCCATTGACCTTTATCGCTGCTATTACTGCTAGTTGTCAATAACTACGCACGCTACGGAATTATATACAGCTCTTGTTCTTAGTCAGGCATCTTACCTCTCTCTCAGCATGTCACAAAAATCCTCATCCATTTAAGTCAAATCCTAGCACAACCTGCTTGCTGAAAATTAGTGACCTAAAACATATCAAATCATCAAATGTGATCGATGTCATTTATCTATGAGTCCATGATTGTTTTTCTTCAAAGATATAAACTATCGATCAAAGTTTATGAGCAAATGTTACGAATAACAAGGGAAAAATACCGGAAACCCAACTCCATTCGTACTGGTATAAACCGACGTCAAGTAAAGACCATTACTTTAGATCAATGATCCGTAACCTGTAGGGAGCTCCCCACCGGTGGAGGATGGAAAGGTTGTCAAACAGAGAATGAATGGTCGGAGAGGACAATTGTGTCATTATCAATCAGAATTCGTTTATTTCAGTTTTCAGTGACTCCTTGACATTCAAATTGGTGGAAACACCATATTGATCGGATTTTTAGCGCTGGTGTTGAAAATAAAGTTGTCTCAGTAAGAAATGGGCAGTCAGAGAAAAAATGTAACCGGCCCCATGGAGAATTTATTTTGGCCTTCCTTCTATGATTTGAAGAAGGCTTCAAAACCACCGACCATACATTATAATTCTACAATTATATCAAATTATACAACGTCGCATGTGATATGTTCGATCAGCACACGCAGCACTCAGGCAAGCCACACAGAGACATGTGTATACACATTGAATGAAACATTGAATGCGTATTCCAAATTGGTAAATAGAATCAAAGAAATAGCACAGTCTAGTAAATCATTGAGCGTTCAAATTACGTTATTACTGTTACAAACTACAAATTGAACTATTACTGCATTGATAGAAAGTTTCATTTGCCAGTCAGTCATTCTAGCGAGCCAAACACCAGGCTGTAGTCTGAGACAAAATCAAGCTGGGACACAAGGCAGGAAGCGGCACTGACCAGATCCATCAGCTGAGAGAGTCTGAGGCCAAGCTTGACCGTGACCCGGTCGCTGGCGTTCGACACCGGCCTGATGAGCCGGTTGTAGTTGGACAGCAGGTCGTCGTACAGCCGCTTGGCGTCTGGATTGGCAGCGACCCGCGGCACAGCCAGCATCGTCAGCCAGGCGAGCAACAGCGGCAGCAGCGGCCGTTGCCAGCAGCGGCCGCCGCCAGCACGCTCCATACGCGGCAACGTCAGAGGCACGACTGGCACGAGGCCACCACCGTGGGCCCTCTGGTGGTCGCTCGCCGAACTAGTCGCACGCATCCACGCCCACACCGCTTCTGCCATAATTCATAAGCAGACCCGCTGACACGTGCACGCACACGCACAAATACGTGCGTACATGTATATGCAGGCGAGTCGTTGCGCCCGCTCATGTGCAGAATTGCCACTTGTGTTTATGTGCATTCACCTCACTACCTTTCACATATAGCCCCGACTGCTATCAGTATGATATCTGCTATCTGTACGTATCTGCATGATGTCATGTATGTATGTGTGCGTGTGTCTGTGTGTGTGTGTTCGTGTATGTGTGTATGTGTGCATATGTGTGAACGAATACAAGCATACTCCCATGAAGTTGGCGATCATTGACAGCTCTGTCGCCCAGTTGCTGTTACACTTGCGACAATACACTGCTATGCGCCCATAAAGCGATGTTGCTATCTATGAAGCCAACTAAATTAACTAATACGAGTTAAGACAGATTTCACAGCTAGAGCGAAGTAACGTGCTAGATTTTCTGTGAGCCTCGTGTGATTCTCGTTGTGCACCATTTGTCTGTATCGTACTAACAAGATAAATCCACATTCGCGTTTTGGGGAACTGAAGCGGTCAATGTATTTATCGTGAATTTATTATCGGAGTGTATTTTTTTCATTTGTATCATGCTAAATGGCCCCTATATATATATACATATCCTCAGTGTGGTTCAGTGCAGAAGCATCACTACACTTAGATCAGTGGTGCCTAGCCTGTGGGAAACTTCCGTCAAACAGAAGGACAAATGCGTGTTTTTTCAATCCAAATTCCTCAGAACGTTTCACATCACATCCTGACGTTTAATATAGTAGATCAACTGAATTTATTGGATTTATCGGTGCTGCTGTAGAGAAAAAAGAGTTGCTTCATTAAAGAGTGGGAATCAGAAGGAAAACTTAACGTACAGTTAACCTACTGAAAGAACAAACTTCATGTTACGCTGATATCCACAGTATTATACTGTACCACATGACAAGTGACACTATCATACTGTACCACATTACAGCATTGCCAACAACATACTGTGCCGCACAGCATATTCCATACGGCATAATGCCGGCGGCATACTGTACCGCATAACAATTAAACTCACCCCTGTTTAATCGTGCATGCACTCTGTACACGCATACACGCCCACATATGCACAACATAAATTGCACGTGCATGATTTGATGCACGAATGACGCATATGGTATTATTAATTAATAGTAATAACAGACGATTCAGTCACATGGGAAGAGTGCAGGCACTATAACCATTGTAAACAATGTACTGGAAACGCCCAAAATATATAGAGAAATAGAGTTTGAGAAATACAAGTTTAGTCGGAAAGCTATTCGTTGATGAAGAGAACACACACAAATAAAACAGATTACTAAATCATAACGATAAATGAAAGTGCATATACACTTGTAGCATGCTAAAAGTAAATAGTAATATAAACTAAAAATTAATGCATAAAATAACTATGAGTAAGTTGATTAAACAAATAATGAAATGATACTAAAACAGATTAATATGTGAATATCAGCATGATATTTACATATTACTATGAAACCCATGTGAGACAATTTACATGTCAACTAAAACCTAAATCCTGATTAAAAAATCAATTCAGTCGATTGCTATTGAATAATTTGTGTATTTTCATTTAATATGCCACCAAATTAATACAGATAAACTCCAAAGCCAAAAACAATAACAAAACGCTTGAATGAATACAATTGATTCAAGCACACGCTTTCAATTAGAGGCACTCCCGCTAAATACACCATGTGTAGAACGGGCGATAATTGATAAGTATTTCTTATCGTCCCATCTTCTCAAAACCATCAGACTAATTTAAACTTTGGAGAAAAGTTTTGACGATAAATTTGCCAGTGTCTCACATTCATTGGTTGATCATGCTAAATAGCGTCACTTGGACAGATTGCATTAATGATTAGATCATTCGTGAAGTGCACCAATTGATATACGCACATGTGTGTGTGAGATTTGTGTATTATTACCTAAACACATCCTTGATGAATACTCATTCAAAGATATTTAACAAGCCAAATGGCATCTTTTGAACAAACAATTACGGTTAGATGCGTGCAAAATAACACGATAGTGAAATCATAATATCATAAAATTTAATTAGCAAGGAAACGGTAATTCAACTGTTGAAATTGAAGGACGAAAGTGTGAGCTACATTAGAGCAAAAACCGTATATCTAAATTGAAACGACTGAGATTTTGGCAAAAAATTATCAACGTTAACTTTGAAAATTAAAAACCTAATAAAATTACATTAAATTAACTACATAAAAAGTAATGATCTGTTTTGTCTAGCTTGGAAATCCCAAAAAAAATTCACATTCGACGTTTCAGATTTGATTAGATACAATATCATGTTTTCTATAGATATTAACTGTGAATTTCAAGATTGCTTAATAGGGGCATTTGAGACATAATTGTCCAACAGTCCAGACATAACATTCCCTAATCGGGACAAGATTGCCCATTAGCACTAGAATCGTTTTGACAAGCTTGCCGACAAGCGCAGTGAAAAATATTTACCGCGCACTTTTCGTTCACAGCACAATGACAACATTATTCACCCGCACACACAAACACACATACACACACACACGCACACAAGCAGATATTACTCAGCCTGAGATCAAACTGGCTGAGACACAGGAGCGGCAAGCAAGGAAGAAATACCATGGCAATAGTTCTCCTGATCTGAACTTCTAAACGAAACAACTCTTCATTTTCCATAACAGCGATGAGAAATCTAATAAGTTCAATAGTCTCACCCAAGTAAATCTAGGACGTAACTAAAAACCAAACTGTCCCACTTAGCAGTCCCTCCATTCCTCACAGGTTACGCACCAATGCAATAGAGCACTCTAGTGGGAGAATCATCGAACCAGTTTGATCAAAGTACATTTCAATCAAATTCTAGGCAAATTTAACAATGATTTAAAAGAAAATGAGCATAATCGCTTTGTTTTATCTCTTCATGAAAAGATTACAAAGCAAGGCAATCAAAACACTGATCATAAAATATATTTAGTTTGTTTGTCGACCAAAATACAACAAGGTCAGTGGACATTAAGCAATATTTATATTAACCTAGCTAAGACTAAACTATCATATATGAAATTGCCGGAACTAAAACGACCGAATCCACGCATAAACATTAGTGGATCGGTATGATTTTTACGTGAAAATCAACTGTGAAAAAATTCATAGTCGAAATGACAAATTGCCCAGAAGAACATACATTTCATGTGAAGATATATAGTTCGAGCATTTCCAGCAGCAATACAGACTAGAAAAAGATTGCATTCTGACGGAAAGATGAATTGTTGAAGTCAACATAATAATGCAACTGCGTTCAGCTTTCACCCACGATATAATCTTGTTACGGCTCAAAACACACACATTGGTTCACTGAAAAAAAGTTTCACATCTTGTGTTCTCTTTTGACGATATAAATATACCAGTGAAATGAACACAGTGAGCTTTGGAGTTTTAATTAGGCAGCAAATTTGTTAGTGTAAGCAATAAATCCTCATGTAAAGTCATTTAATGCGTAAATATCACTTAAAGCTGCACGTAAAACTTTTCATGACTAAATTGCAATCAAATCCACACTTACAATCCTTTGATTCTTAAATATCATTTAAAACTACACTTACAGTCCATTAATTCATAAATATCATTTAAAGCTACACTTACAATCCTTTAATTCTTAAATATTATTTAAAACTACACGCAAGGTCTTTTAATGCTGCGGAGAACTTAAATAGTTAAGTGCGTAGGTGCGGTAAACGCGTCGTATTTGCCAAATTACTCAGTACTTTATATAGCTTTATCATACAACAAATTACTCAGTACTTTATATAGCTTTATCATACAACAAATACAGGGGACTTAGATAATATTTATATAATTGACTCTCCAAATAGCGCACCTCCAAACAACGGAAAATGGGAATTCTGTTAAATATATTGTTTAATGTATATGTATATGTATATATATATGATGTTGGTGTAGCCAGGCAGTAAATTTTCGCGCTTGCAAACGAGATTAAACTGGATTGCTATTTCACATTTAGCAATTTTCTTTTTGGTCGATTCCATGTCTCTAGCCAATTTCTGATCGCTTCTATTCAGACAACTCAACAACTTCCCTATATTTCGTAACGTTTCGGAGTTACCAGACTCCATCATCAGACACAAATCACATGAGAACACAATAACAACGCAAACATTTTGTAGTGATTGTGTGTTGATATTTGCGTTGTTATTGTGTTCTCATGTGATATGTGTCTGATGATGGAGTCTGGTAACTCCGAAACGTTACGAAATATAGGGAAGTTGTTGAGTTGTCTGAATAGAAGCGATCAGAAATTGGCTAGAGACATGGAATCGACCAAAAAAAAAATTGCTAAATGTGAAATAGCAATCCAGTTTAATCTCGTTTGCAAGCGCGAAAAGTATATATATATATATATATATATATATATATATATATATATATATATATATATATATATGATATATGATGAAGTTGAACTTCTTCAGACACAATATTTATTTTTTTACCACAACGTTTCGCCTTACGGCTTTATCAAGCAGTCTGCTTGCTTAAACTGCTTGATAAAGCCGTAAGGCGAAACGTTGTGGTAAATAAATAAATATTGTGTCTGAAGAAGTTCAACTTCATCTTATATCATTTATCCACCAGACACGTGAGTACTCCATACATTTTGGATCTAAATATATATATATGTATATATATCTTTCATGTAATTGTTAGATTTTTACTGGTGACGCATGAGAGGTACCCTGTATATTTAAGCACGTGTTTAACGATTTCATGTTTTGTATTGTACCTTAGCACTGTAATTTGAATTTCTGGTCAGTGTAACTCCTGAAGATGGCTAATGTTAGCCGAAAGACGTCTCGAGGAATAAATACCACCAATGTCTACCAGTGTGTGAGAATGGAGATAGTTAACTCCGAAATATTACGCCAACAAAACATCGGTCAATTGCTGAACAGACTTGACAGAAGAGACCAACAACTCGCAAGGAATATCGAAACAACGCGGAAAAAACTAGTCAACTGCGAATGCGCAATCGATTTCAATCTCGTTTGTTTGAGAGAGAGAATATATATATATATATATATATATATATATATATATATATATATATATATATATATATATATATATATATATATATTTGTAAAGCCGGACTGACGATGCGCAAAGAAAAATTTCCCATGATACATCTGGCATATTACACTTGTTAGTGCGTTAGCCGAGAAAACATGCAGCATGTCGATGTTCAATCATTCATTCTTAATATTAAGAATATTGAGTGCAAGCAACAATCTGTTGTTTGCACTTACCACCAGCTCAATTCAGCTTATTCATTATTGACACGCAATGGACGCAAATTCATGAGATATCAGCAATGAGCGACACTGACATACACGCCACTGGCTTGGGCGCTAATGTGTGTATATTCCTCTATTCTTGCTCTATTGCTGCCTCTATGCCGTTATTGTGTGTGTGTGTGTGTGTGTACACATTGTTGACACAGTGTGAACGAAAATAGAGAGGACGACAGAAGAGAAAAAGAGAGGGACAGAGAATAAGATAAAACGAGAGAGGGAGAGAGAGAGAATGACAGCGAAAGAGAAGTATTGAGGCACACACCGACGCAGACACGCACTGGCGTTCGTCGCTTTCGACACAAGTTCATAGTCGAGAACGACGCGGACAAGTGAGTTTGTGTCCTCGCCGTCGTGTCACTGCTTATGACAGCCACGCTTCATCTCGTCAGCGCCATGAATGTCGGCAGTTTCAGCGGCTGAAGTTTGTGCAGTGTCGGTGGACAGTGATAAAACCTCACACGCACACACACACACACAAACACACACACACACACACACACACACACACACACACACACACACACGGTGGTGACAGCGCAGTGACAGCTGACATGTGAGCGGCTCGGGCTGCTGCTGCGGCTGGCCATGACGTCCTCGAGCAGCTGGCTGCAGCTGCTGCTCGTGTGGACGGCGGCGCTGGCAGGAAACTGGCACGTGCGCGCCAACCCTCACGCCAAGCGGCTGTACGACGACCTGCTCAGCACCTACAACCGGCTCATTCGGCCAGTCGCCAACAACTCGGACACAATCACCGTCAAAATGGGTCTCAAGCTGTCACAGCTCATCGGAGTGGTCAGCGTGCACACACACACGCACACACAAACACACAATCAAACACATACATATATACAGATATAAAAAAGTTATAATACAGTTACAAATATGCAAGCTATATGCATAATGAAATATAAATGTTATATATATATATATATATATATATATATATATATATATATATATATATATATATATATATATATATATATCCTCAATTCTGTCTGTTCCTCCATACAATTCACAATGGAAGTTTCATCAGACAAATCCCTCCCATTCTTGGACTGCAAAGTGAAATACGATGGTGATCAATTCACAAGTGAACTTTATATGAAGCCGTTTCACAGTGGCTCTATTATGAACTGGCATTCCCATGGACCTAGGCAAGCAAAACATTCAGTTGCACATGGTGAATTTGTGAGGGCTTGTAGGAGGTCGATAACACCACAGGATATGAGCATATCGCTTGGCAAAGTAAAACAGCGTTTGAAACAAAATAACTACCCCCATCATGCTATAAAACAAATTGAAAAACGAGCCATCGAGTCAGAACGAAAACAAAAGAGAAATTTAGACAAGAATCTCTACTATTTGAAAATGCCATTTCTCGGGGAAGCGCACAAACGTCAATGTAAGGCTCTTCTAAGACGCACAGGATTGTCTGATAAGGTTCGGGTATGGTTCGATGCTGGTCGACCTCTAAAAAGTATCTTTGGACCTCCAAAAGAAAAACTGGGTTGCCCAGAGAAATGTAACACATGCCATATGGCTAACAAAAAGCAACAGTGCTGGAAAAAGCACTTGATCTACAAAATCGAATGTGGCATGTGTCATAAAATATACATTGGGGAAACGGCCCGACCTATCAAAACTAGAATCATAGAGCACACTAATCCTAAACTTAATAGTGCAGTCGTACAACATTCCAGAGAGGAGCATCAGACGAACCCCGCAAGGATCAAATGGTCAATAATACATGAAGGTCTGAGAGATCACATCCAGAGAAAATACATTGAGGCCGCATATATACGGGAAGTGGAACCCAGTAAATTGATGAACGGCTGCAGAGGAGTTGATCTCAACTGCAAGTTTTGAGACATCAGAGTATATCCTTAAATTCTATTATATATATATATATATATATATATATATATATATATATATATATATATATATATATATATATATATATATGCATGTATATATATATATTTTTATGTCAGATATCCAATTAATGTATGATCACGTGTTTTAACATATTTTTGTGAATTTGGTTTCTTACAATGGCTGACGATATGTTATCACTGCTTGATAAAGCCGTAAGGCGAAACGTTGTGGTAAAAAAATAAATATTGTGTCTGAAGAAGTTCAACTTCATCTTATATCATATATATCCTCGTATTGGTCATGGGTAAGTTGAAATTATCATTACAATTTGTTTGTTTTTCCATTTACATTCAGAATTCAGAATTTGAAGGTTAATACAGCATGTTTGCATATAGAACTATATGATTAAACCAATACTTTCTAACCGATAAAATATCATGCACCCTCTATATGCCTTGACAAACCTGTTTGCATTAAATGGATTTATATAAACAACATATTTGCTAAAAATGTCACATTTCAAAACATTCAGATTGGCGATATTTCATTGACAAAAATCGTGTGAGTGAGCTCATAAAAATCATAATGAGTGAGCTCGATGTGCGCATGTCAAATTAATACACACATATACCACTGCGTGTAAAGCAGACAATGTTTTGCCACAACTATACACACAAGGCGTTTATATCAAATAAATAAATACCTTTAAATTCAAATAATAAACTAATAAAAAAATAATCAAATACTATTCAAATATACATAGAGGCTATATCTCAGTATTGCTATAATTTGCATAATGTTGCTGACTCGATCTGACGGCAGCATAAGCCTTCAATCAAATTCAATTCAAACACACTCGTGTGTAATTGATAGATGTGTGTGTGTGTGGGGGTGTGTGTATGTGTGTGTGTGTGTGTGTGTGTGTGTGTGTGTGTGTGTGTGTGTGTGTGTGTGTGTGTGTGTGTGTGTGTTTCAATAAATGAAATGAAATATGTGTGCGTAAAAACGTCAATGCAATTTCAAGAGAGGACGGGTGCCTGTAGGACGTTCAGTACAGACAACTCAATATTTCTAAATAATGTGCTCTCAGTGAATAATTATTCAGCGTGCTATTAGGCACTTAAACATTGCAAGAAATAACCGCATGGATACAGCACGTACTCTGGTCTTTCAATACAACGCCATATATAACAATTACCAGATGAATTATTGCTATTCGCTCGTGCGATATCCCTAGTGATGCAAAAAACGATTTTTTTGTTGCGTTTTTTTGCAAAAAACATGTTTTTCAAGAAATTTTGTTTTTTTGTTTTGTTTTTTTAGAATCAGCCCCAAATATCATCGGATGTAGGATTTTAGTACATAGAAACGAGTTTAATTGATGTTTTGTACATCATTCCGTGTCTTATTTCAAAGATAATTTGATAATAGTATACAAAACAAAAATATTTATCAATAAATACCTCAAGAGACTGTTTGAAAGTGCATCCGGGTCCGTTGGTTTACGTTTTTTTCATTAATAAAACTCATGTTTTTAAATATGGTTTTAATTATATGGATATTTGAAATAATTTGTCAACAGAACAAAACAAATTTATTGAGTAATCATGTGTTTTTTTCAAAAGAAACCATGTTTTTTTATGAAAAAATGCAATGATGTTTTTCAAATTGGTTTTAAATTTGTTTTATTAATGTACAGATTCAGAAAATGTTGACAGCAGAACAAGACAAGTTAATTGGTTGGTCAAGTATTTTTTGACAAACTTTTATTTAAACTAACGCTTTTTTAATGAAACAATGTTTTCTAAAACAGTATCAATGTAAGATAGATTTTATTGATGTACGCTCAAATACCTTTTGTATAGCAAGTAGCCTCCTGGTACATATAAGCGGCTGGTTAAACCACTTGATTTAAACTTTTTTAAACCATGTTTTTTTCAACATAACTTTTTTATACGGTTTTCGTAGATGTAGAGATTTAGGAAAAATTGGCGGCAGATCAGGGAAAGTTGAACCAAATTAATTGGTTTTTCATTAGTAACCTGTTTTTAGAACTGGCTTTATGGATGATGGTTTCTTTGATGTAGTTATTTGAGTTAAAATATCTTTTTGTACATTATATATATTTCCTCAGTGTTTTTTTTCCTACACGAAAATATTGCCTGTTTTTCTGGTCAAGATTGTCACTCTGATTAATGCGATCCGCTTTTATTCGAAGTCTCATTAGGGACACTAAGTTTGTGTGCATATTTGTAGTATTTGTGTAAGTATTTGCAGTGCTTGTACTTTTATATTTGCAAATAAGTGATCTGCTGAATGAAATGATGAAGCTTATTATAATTAACGTAGTTCATTTCTGGTAGGAAAAAAGTTATATGTAAAAAAAATAAAAAATTATGCCACCTGTTGTTTTTTAAAACAGTTTCAGATTTTAGCATATA
Organism: Sacculina carcini; assembly: GCA_916048095.2. Classification (NCBI taxonomy): domain Eukaryota; kingdom Metazoa; phylum Arthropoda; class Thecostraca; family Sacculinidae; genus Sacculina; species Sacculina carcini. The sequence goes on from OU696583.1 coordinate 5,860,133, forward strand.
AAACGGTTCTCAAACCCTGCTTTCTTACACAATGACTAGCTGAATAATTGAATGCAAAACTGTACTGTACATAGAAGTGCCGCACAGTACCGTGCAAACAATGATATTAGGGCTTTCAGACACATTATAACAATTATATTGTGCATATTTAATGATAATTCAATTTGGTAGGGTCACTAATAGCATGAATAACTCATGTGTTGATGAAAAATAATTCATTTAACATCCCAAATATATCATTTCCATATTTTGAATTCTTTGCACGACTCTTAAAAAAACAAAAAACGTGTTTTTTTGGTCGAGTTTTTTTTGGCAAAACCCTTTTTTTTTAAAAAACGTTGTTTTTTTAGGTCGCATCTCTAGATATCCATAGTGACTTTTTCATTCCTCATTTGATATTTCCTATTCGTCATCATATCCTATATGTTACCATTACTGCTTATTTAACAAACAATAAATTTGTGTTAGTCTTAAAAAACCCAAATAACAGACATTTTAAAATAAGCAATCAAAAGTTTTGTTTAAAGCGAAAAATTGTAACTAAAATGGTCATATACAGCAGATATTTGGTTTGCTAGATATGATCAGGCAGCAGTAATTTGTTAGTGAAAACACTTTGTGACCAGCTAATGTTCGAATGTTCCTCACTAGCAAGTAAATAGCCCTGAATTACAAAACTCGTTATTTCCTGGTTCATTCACAACCTGTTTTCATTGCGTTGACAATTCAACAACAGTGAGGCTCTGGTTGATTGTTGGTTCTGTCAGTAAGGTGACAGTGGGCGAGGGTAGGAGTGACATGAAACAGCTGCTCAAATGATAGCACACGTGTTAACATGATCACACATGTCGCAAACACACACACACACACACACACACGCACACACACACACACACACACACACACACACACACACACACACACACACACAGCAGCACGTGTACAGACACAGCGACACAGAAGAAAACACGATCGACGGAGATCTAAATCAAAATACAAGCGTTAGTTGGGGTTCCAGTGAAGTTTCGGCGATGATACAAGATAATGTGAGGATTTTTATTAGGATTATCATTAAGCCACGTTGTAGGTTTTCATAGAACATTGAAATTGAGAACTATCAGTGCATTGTGTGCTCCCACAATGAGTTGGCAGCGATTCTTCCCCAATAGTAGTTCTTTTCTATGGTAATGGACCTATTCTCGTAGACATTGCACTGTTGTGAAGTTAGGGGTTTTGGGGATGAGGTTTCATAACAAAATAATACAACTAGGTGACATTTTGTGTGTCATTACAATCTCGTGAGCTGTCACTTGTTACCCTTGCTCAATTGTACATACGTGGACATACAGACATACACAGAACACACAACACACAGATACAAGCGAAACGACGATGCAAACATATAGCGCAGTGGCAGCCAAACAGCCCGGGGCTAGGAGCCTCAAGTTTACTCGTTTCTTCCACACACTGGCGTTATAAAAGCCACAATAACTGCACGAAAACGTGGATTCCTAATAAGTGAATAGCGGGCCAACGTAGGCACACACGCGCGCTGACTCAGATACTTTATCACAGCCAAATGAAAAAAATGCAATAAGCAAACACGCAGTTCTGGTGTTGATACATTGTGCAAGGCAAAAAGAATAAGAAATACAAAACATATGTGTGCAATATGCTGTCATCACAGCGGATAATAACGATACAAATACGGACATACTTTTGCATTATCTGCAATCACTGTCATCTTGGTCAAATTGACACCCATGCTATCGAGGGTTTCGAGATAGAGCGCGCCTCCCGACAGGCATCGTTATACAAGAACAAAAGCCTGCAGAACATCAGCCACCGGATCATCATCAAATGAGATATGTCCTCTGGTCTTTGCATCTTAATTGACATTCTAACCGACAACGTCGCGCATAACAGCGCCTCAATGTCTCCGGGGAAGGCATTTGCCGAATATGCAAGTTGGCTGCGCTGGCTTGCTGGTTTGAATTTCAAGCAGCCATCCCCGTGATCCCCATTTTCAACCCAGCCCCAACCCAGACCATATCCACTCGGCATAATTTCAAACCTCCCTGCGCCACACACAAACACTCACGCACAAACACACACACACGCACAAGCACACACGCAATACCTTAGAAGCACGTCAGAAAGGCATCGACAGTGATGCCTGAAAACCTTTCAAAGGCCCCTCAAGAAATATGAGCATATAAAAATACGACTGAATGACGCATTCAAACTGCACACGTCAAGTGTTTCATATCATATGTCTAATGGCAAGGACCAGTAGCAACACTGCATGTGCCAGCCAAACCGACAAGACACAATGAGCGATTACGCAGAAGAACACAAGAGAAACACTGAGCAAACAAGGTAGAGGTCGAGGAAAATCCAACACTCTTTCCGATTAATGACCAGACCTAAATGTACACACAAATGTATGTATATGTATACACGTATATATACGTATATATATATATATATATATATATATATATATATATATATATATATACGCAGCGCACACATGCACAGGCACACAAGCACGCATTGCAAACACGACGCCATCATACAACATGACTGCGCTGGACGTTCAACTTTTTCTCGGTTGCGGATGACTGAAAAACTGCTAGCACAAAGTAAACATCCTCATCGCAACACTGAAAGCCCTCCAGCTGTATATACAACCTGATATATATATATATATATATATATATATATATATATATATATATATATATATATATATATATATATACGTATATGCATATTTGTGTGTGCGTTCGTACCGATGTGTGTGTGTGTGTGCGCGTGTGCAGTGGGTGTATGTTCGCGTGTGTGTGTGCAGTGTGTGTACATGCGCGTGTGTGTGTGTGCGTGTGTGTATGTGTGTGTGTGTGTGTGCAGTGTGTGTGCATGCGCGTGTGTGTGTGCGTGTGTGTATGTGTGTGTGTGTATGTGTGTGTGTGTGTGTTTGTGTAGCAAACGCCAAAACGAGAGGCACATTGAGTTGTGCAAACATGAGAGACAAACATGCGCCAAAAACACAATTTCCTTACACAAAATCACACACACACACATACACACACGTGCCTGGCTAGTTTGCAAGAGTGTTAAACTCGCACGAAACTTGGGACCAGCACATTTGACATAAGCACCACTCCACAGACTTTCGGGCCTCACAATCTCAGTGTTGACGCAAACAAACACACGACGATGACGACCAGAGCTCGAGTGCAAACGCAAAAACACCGCAAATACACACAACACAGCAATCTGTCAAACGTCGTGCAAAGAATAGCAACGCTTGCCCATTGAGCAAGCGCTGAAAGAACCCGACTCAAGAAATTCAAATAAAATTTTTAAACTATGAAAATTATTGATAATTTTAAATGACAGACAGTTGCGGAATAATAAAAACTCTGAATTGTTGGGTGCCAAATTTCACAAGGCCAAGGTTTAGCAAAAAGATCACTAAAAAGAGTAGAATCAATGAAAATCATGCCTTAGAAATTGGGCTAACTAAAACACCTAGAAAGTTTAGCTAGATGAGTTTCATGAAACACACAATCTAATTGACTATCTATGAAACAGAACACGTTCTGTAGAAATTAGCCCAGTAGTTCCACAGTTGTTAGCGCGCGAACACGTTGCTTAGGCAACTATTTACTGCCTGCATTCAAACACTGGACTTTATCAATTATCTCTATGCACTGTTTTGTTTGTAATTACTTGACCCAAAATGCAAGCAGCTACAACATCAAACGCTCTGTCTGGGTATTTCGCTAAATTTCTAGCGAAAACAACAGCAGCAAGCATCTGGCAGCCGCTGTGCTGTTACAACGCATGCGAACCAGCTCGGCCTATATAACTGCACTGCCAATGTAATACAGCACACACTCGCTTCAAGAGATCTCATTTATCATGCAGCGAACTGGCGCGCGCGGGAGAGCATAAAGTCCCATCGTAAACAGTAGCATCGTGCAGAAACAGCGCGCGCCCATCAAAAGCTGATGCCGTATTTGTAGAGCAGAACCTACACACTAACACACACACACACACACACACACAAACACACACACACAAACACACACACACACACACACTTAAGTGCATACAAACACTCAATTACATGTATGCGCCCGCAGTAAACACAAACACACACACACACACACACACACACACACACACACACACACACAAACACACACACACACACACACAAACGGACACATATACTGTTGTTTTGATGCCCTCAAGACGAATTGTCAATAAAACGGTAATGTGAGATACATAGATGTGTGGGTTTGTGTAGGGACCTATTTTAGAAATGAACTAGCGACAATATACCATAAAACTGGCAGAGGCGACTCAAATGGCTATATATAAATGTTAATGTAAAAGTGAACGATTATATGAAAAAAATTGGACTAATGAAAATATTATAATACAAGTCGAATTGTTTTAACCCTTTTGCCAAGAAAAAATATATCAGCTGATTTTAAATGTTTTTCTATCAAGCGTGTGATCTATAAAAACATTCAACGAGCGCTACAGCACAAACATCGGGTATTAATTGAAAATTATACACAGCAGCGTCAAAATCAAAGACGAAAGACGAGAAATATAGATAAAAACCGACGCAAATTATTATCATTATTGTTATTTATTACATGCAGGTCCAGTAGTATGGGAATAATGCAAATAATATCAGTGTCATGCACCGCATGAACCCTAACATACAAGACGAGTGAGAGAAATAAGAGATTGGTGAAGAGGATGAGAGCTGATTAATTGAGGAAAAATAAACAAATACCAAATTAAAACAAAAAATGTGAGAGCATATACACTTGTAACAAACTAAAATCTGATAATGTAAAATATGTGTTAATGCATATTGTAGCATAACTCATATAGCACTTCATTACTCACAACTATGTCCAAAAATACACGCACACCACACACTTACATACCGTTTCATTCATCTGCAAATTTAGCACACCGTGTGATTCACGCATACACACAGACACACAAACACATACGTGCATGCAAGATAATGTCACATTAGAATGTTACATTAGAATTTCCAGCCTAGAAATAAAGCTATTTATGTACACGGATTATTCACCGCTGTTTTTACTCTGCATATATAAGCCGCTATTTTGAATCAATAAATTACTTGACTTGTTTGACTTGACTCGACCGAACGTGCTTATCGTCATAAGAGTCAACAATATAATATTTATGAGTAAAATATTAATATAAACAAATGAATAAGCAAATGGAACCAGGAAAACCCGACCAATATGTAAATATCAATATGTAAAAGGCATGTGGGCTCATGTGTAAATCCCGAGAACTTTTTCAGAAAAACATTTATACAAAGTTAACCACTCAATCACAAAAATCAAAGGATTCACAAACAATTCAAACAGACAAAACTGGTTAAAATTCACAAACGAACATGAAGCGTGCTAAATTCGTTAGTTTTACACAAAGCCGCATACATTCTGGATACGAGAGCAATTTTATGTGTGTGTTAGTGTGTGTGCGTGCTTGCATGTGTGTGTGTGTGTGTTAGTGTGTGTGCGTGCGTATGTGTGTGTGTTAGTGTATGTGCGTGTGTGTGTGTGTCAGTGCGTGATGGCGTCACTATGCAGAGGAAGTGGTTTGCAATGGCAGTAAGCGCTAGCAATAGCGCCCTTTAACCCTAATGACGGGTCGCGACAGCGTGTATCTGACCGACACACACACACACACACACACACACACACACACACACACACATACACACATACACACACACACACACACACACACACACACACACACACACACACACACACACACACACACACACACACACACATGCATCGCCGATCAAGCAGAAACTGCGTCAATCGCACATACACACAGACACACACACACGCACACAACAGCACATTCATGTCAGCCCCCTTTGCCCATTCGCACCCCCCACTGGCGCCGTCTTCATTCTGCCCGTCCCCATAAGCAAACACACACACACACATACACATACACACACACACATACATACACGCCTATACATACACACGCACACACACACACACACACATAGATATACAGACTGCAGCGGCGAGATATAGCGACACAGTGCGAGTAGATTGCGAACGCGCAAGAAACAGGGAGAGAGTAAGCAGGCTTCGTACTTAGACGTACATTTGGACTCTTGCATGGTGACGCACTCACATCCATACCGACACACACACATACATACACACACACATACAGACACACACACACACACACACATACAAACACACAGCGGAAGCCGGCGCGGGCTCGATCAATGTTCATTCATCGGCCTGGCGGGAGAGACGGCTGTATTTGTTGAAATGGCAACACAGCAGCGACAATCAGTGGCACGCAGTCAGCTGATTATACACACCCACACACCCACACCCATACCCACACACCCACACACATATATGCACACTCGGATGTAGAGGCGTCTGATTGGCTTTTGGGGCGGGTATTTACTGGCCAGTGCATGCGCGCCCTGGAGAATGACAAATTGGCATATATACGAATGGACGTACGCTGTAAATGGCCGTCTGCATGCATGAGCGAACTGACATATTCAATATCGGGCAATTTGGCAATAATTTGCACGCCCAGAGTGTCGGCGTTTTGCGCAGAATCTACGAAAGATTACTGTCAACACGAATAACTGAAATCATACATATACGCAAAACGCTAGCGAATTGTTGAAGTTGCAAATGAAATTTCATACAAAAACACAAGATGACTCGCTAGATACGCACGTCCAGTGAGGTAGCGTAGAAAAGGAGGAGGTCGTCCCCGGGCGGCATAAGAGCTGAACAATCGCTATGTCTGAGTCGCATTTCTGATTTTACTGTTATATATTTGCTGTTTGAAAAAAAACTAAAAGCTGAGTGAATGCAACATCGTTTGAAAATAATGATCTCCAATTAGGCAATCGGAAGTACGCTCTACTATCAAGATTCGTCTTTTCAGATATATCTTCAGTTTGTCTCATTGTCTTATTCCTTCCCGTCTAACGTCCGTTTTCAGTTCGCCTCATTCCATCATAGTCATGCTGATGCACATAGTCTACTGCAGCTAAGTGACCAGCAAACTTACAGGGTGGGGCGGCAAAGAATTGACCCCCAGGGCGGTAGCCTAACTAGGTCACTGCGAACATGCCGATTGATGGCAATCGTATGCGCAAAGCACTTGGATCACAATGTCACGTGCGACCAGCTGCAACGACTGATAAATTGCACGCTGCAACAGTGACTCGATTGCAGCATTCTGAGCACGCGCCGCAGTCATGTTGCGCTTGTGTGACCGGCCGCTTGTCTGAGGCCACACGCTGACACAGCCGCGCCACGTCACACAGGCAAGATATAAGACGTGAGACGTGAAACGCTGGATGTGCGTCGCCCGCGCACAAACGCTCTCAGCAAATATTCGGCGCGCCCAACTGCATTCCGATGAGTTCAGCTGCGAACAAGCGAGCACAGTGATATAGCTAGCACTCTCTCACACTCAAACACTCTCTCACACTGACACACACTCTTTCACACTGACACACACTCTCTCCCACTGACACACACTCTCTCACACTCTCTCACACTGACACACACTCTCTCACACTGACACACACTCTCACAATGACACACTCTCTCTTACACTGACACACACTGACACACTCTCTCACACTGACACTGATGTCGAATAGTTTGGCTGGGCTGTTCGTGATACTGATTCATCTATAATTGTTCGCTTCCATCCGGTACCCACTCTAGAAAAATTTGCACAATTTTGCACGAGCCTAGCTGCGAGGATATTGTGCCGAGAGAAATATTGAGTTACACAAGGACGTTATGAGTAACAACCACTGCACAGGTAGGATCTTCATCCCTGGCGCCACTCCATCAGGCCAGCATGCCTTTATTTCTTTCATTTTTTACCTGGTTGTCAACCTCCTCCGGTTCTACTGCATAATCCAACAGTGGAATTAAGGGCAGCTGCTCGTGCATGCCGGGGTCGACGCAGGGAGTTGGAACATTTTGCAGTGTGTCGTAGTAGTCTCTAAATTCTTCATCCGCAGGTTTCTCTTCGGATACCCTATCGCTTAAAAGTCCCTTCCAGTTTATGGCTTCCCAAACGCGTCTGGCATCGTTGTCACTGAATATTCGATCCCATTTCGTGTCTTCGTGTACACTACCGCTCCTTGACCGCACGGTTTCGCTTGTTTTTGACTTCATATACAGTATGTTTGTGGTGTGATTGTGAGCAAGATAGAGCGTGTGTGAGCGCGTTGTAGTCATGATTGTATTCTCCCCAAACAAGGGAGATGTTTGTACTGCATGTTCGTCTCACATACCAGTATCTAGCTGAAAGAACTGGTTTAACTGATACGTACACACACACATGTACACACACACATACACACCCACATACACATACACACACCAAAGGAAAAAGTACTCCTCTAATACACACAGAGACAAACAAATGGAACTATCTGGATCCGTGTGCGTATGCCGAGTAAACATCACATTGTGATAGTGAAAAATTACGGTGACTTCCACATAGTTGAACAGACACAGCTAATCACACGCACACACACACACACACACACATGCAGACTATCATCACCCAGCCAAAGTGCACCAGTGTGCGATGTCAAGAGCAATTCGTCTAATGATAATTAGTAGGCCGAAACAGTTAGAGCTGGCGCAGGAAAAGTGCAGCGACACGACGGGCCATTACTGTTAACGTAGCACGGGAAGACTGGAAGCTCAACTAGGATTCCACTCAGCAAGCACACACACACGCTCAAACACAAAGACGCGCACACGTGACAAGTCATTTCAGAAACGCAGGCCAGAATACAAACTAGGTCTACTTAAGCCATGCCGCCCGTTCCAGTGATTACATATGCGTACATAGGCGTATATTTGATACAACCAACCCCATACGAAAACCCGCGCTCAGATGATATATACGGTGCACAAAAGCGCGTACGGCCGTTTTTATTTGTTAATATGAGCATAGGAAAATATTTTACTGAAAAATCAGCTCAATTACTCCAAGTATGCCTTAGTATGGAATTACCTTATAGCATAGCGGTTCTTAACTGGGGGTGCTCACAACGCTAGAGCTGCGAGCCTGGTTCATAAAGGGTGCGACGATTCCTGTGAAAAATTAAACAAAATTGTTTTGCCTATGTTTTTTTCCTGAAACATACCTAGAGATAACTTAAAGGAACTCTGGGCTGTATGGATATATATTGAATATACAAAATATTATTACGTCATTTTCATATTTGTCCTTTTCATATATCTATCAAGATTCTAGGGTGTGCGAGAACTACAATATGTTGAAGACATTGTTATATAAGGCACAAATACCTTGCAATTAGCTACTAATCACCCTCACATACACATATCATTGCTAATTGCGTTGCATGTTGGAGATAGTACTAAGAAGATACTACTATTGAAGCAACTGACAAAATGATTGCGTATAGGCGACTGGGTATAATTGAATATAATTTTTTGTCATATTTTGTCGAAAATGGTCACAGAAAAACTTGAATTATGACTCAATATTGTTACCTAAAAAATATATCATATTTGTCAAAACGTAGATTTTGCCAATTATATCGAATATGAACCCGAGTACAATTTTTAATAAAGTCTAATTTGAGCAGACGCGCTTCATGACAATTATTTTATGCTGGAGACCAGGGCCGATGCAAGGTCCTATCCCCCTCCCAGCAGGCAATACTAAAGGCCCCATTATAAACCAACCACCATTATAATAGACATCCGACTTTGGAAAATTGCAGTTACGAGCAACCTATAGGTATCCATTAAGCTGGAGACTTTTATGCGCTACTTTTCGAGGCATGTTAGTATCATGCGTGAGGCACTTGGGCCGGGAGGCTCGGGGAGGGGAGGGAAAGAGTTACTACGGATCTGCCCCTCGACGCCTCTCTCTCTCTCTCTCTCGCAGTCACGTCTGGCATGTCAGAGTGCTGTTGGACTGAAGGTTGTCTGATTGCTTGCTTAATCATTGTTGCTGCAGATTTCCCATTGTTTTAATTAGTGTGGATATTTTTGTGTGAGCAGTTCTGGCTTTGTTTGACCTCCATTGAGTTTGACCTTATTTTTGTTTGACCTCCATTCCTGTTTGAGTTCATTTCCATTGTGCTATTATTTTCTAATGTCATTGCTCCTCTCTTTCTATCTTTACATGTCTCTTGAAGATAAATGTGCATTCAAGATGCAAGAAGCATTTGCTTTCGCCCCATTTCATCTTACCCAATAATAATAATAATAACAATAAAAATAATACTTATATTAATAATATTAATAAAAATAATAATAATAGACGAGATGTGATGAAGTAGCGTTCTGTCGTCCATCGCAGATGTACACCTCCGTGAAGTACTTCTCAGTGGAGTGTTCCAAATAATGCGCGGAAAACATGATATAAACAAAATGAAAGATCAGCGACTGGAATATCACATGTCTAGAAACAAGAGTTGAAACTTTGTTTATATTTTAATATACTATTACAGATATTCGTGTTCGTTATTTTGCGTTGCAGAGCTGAATATATATATATATATATATATATATATATATATATATATATATATATATATATATATATATATATATATTGATCCATGACCATTCGTTCTTTCTACTTCTCGGCGCCGAGATTATACGACAAATTCCCGATAAACGTACAAAATTAGGAAAGTGTATTGTGTTTCAAGAAATCTATCAAAACGTACTTGTTTCAACGTCAAATGAGAGGTGATGAGACGTTTTCTGTTGTTTAATGTCGCAACCAGGGTGTGTTGTCTGAACGCATCTTGTCATCTTGTCATACGTTGGCATGTATTATTGCAGCATCAATATGCTCCTACATTGTGTGCCTTCTATGTATATTTGTTTGCACTGTATGTTTGTTGTGCACGCGGTGTGCACGCAGTAGTGCTCCACAGCTGCACCCTCAGCATCAATACCATATTGACAAGCAAGCTGAGACAAGACTGTATATTTCTGGTCTAATTAAATGTATATTTTGGACTTGAAAGCTAAAGCGCTAATGAACAAAACCGGTGGATGGTATTGTTGAAGCGGTTGATTCATTTGATCTAGATATTGTGCCGCTGGAGACGCTTGAGTTGATTGATTGCATTTACCCAAAGAAAAAAACTTTGAAGCAATTCTGAAGGATCGCAGAGGCTCCGATACGAGTGCACATTTGCATTCCCTCATGAAAATCTGCCGTATACGCCGTGTAAACGAGAAATTGCAGATAATAAGTTAAAAGTAGGACTTCTCTGACTCATTACACTGCACTGATGAACGTGTATTGAGTATTATATTGACTTCAGTTGAAATAATAGAATAAAAACCTAAAGATGATGAAGCTTGATTATTATGGCTCCGTGAACTTTCTGAACGGAACAGAACAACCAGTGATGGGCTTATATCTGCCCAAGTAATTTTCAGTTTCGATAAAGCGGCCGACAAAGAGTCATCGTTGCTCGACCATATACTCAGTGTTGCGTCAAGACGTCTTCAAGAAAAGATTGGCCTGGTCCATGAGCGTATAATGTGTGAAGACACCGGAAATCTTTCGCTGGATATTTGCGCAACGTAATCAGGCGTATACAGCAACAAGCTCACATAGCATCGAACGAGATACATTTGTTGTTAAAAGAAGAGCAACGTCACACGGTCAGGACAAATTTGAGCAAATTTCTCATCGCCGTTGAGCGTCAAATTGAAATGCTCAAGTATAATCGAGAATTGATGGAAGAGGCAGCGTCTCGGTTGAATGAGTGCCTTTGTGTAAGTCATTACGACAGGGAGAAAGTGAACATCTTCTCCATTCTAGCAGACTTGTTACGAGCGTTTGAATATTATTCCAAGCGCAGGAATTAGCAAACATAAAATGAACAAATACAGTGGTTGGTCGTTACTCTTTCCTGTAGTTCTAGTTTCACAATATTCACAGCCAACAGTGTGGGCTTCATGATGGACGTGTCACTACAATTCCTAGGACAATAGGACAAACAGGCTTTCGGTCTCTTTGTCACGCCGACCGAAGTGAAGTGGTGGTGTGACGCAATATCCACTCTTGGCCTACGTGTCGAGCTCCGGCGGGGTTGCTATTTGACTCTTTGGCAGTGGGGAGGTCTGTCCAATGTATGCACGGATAGCCTAATAGAGTCCAATAAGGTCAAAATCATGGATGTTTGGTGCTCAAGAGAAACTCCGCCCTTCAGTATCCAGGTTACGTGGCTGAGTTTTCACATCTCAGTTACACTCGGCCATGGATCGACACGTCCGAACAAATGCAACAGCTGGTCATAGGAAGACCAAGCGACATATATCTGGATACGCTAGCTTTGACACCTCTCATCTCCGAAAAGTGTATCGTCTCTGATGTGGAGACAAGCTGTGGAGCACTGCACATTTCAGGTGTTCTTGGACATGACTATACAGATAGCTGTGGATCTGGACGGAACATACACAGGGTGGTGCAGCCACAGTATTTGACGAACTGATGTCGATGTCATCGAACCATTGATTCACTCTGCAGACTGAGTTTGAGGTTATCATTCTAGCCCCGGAATATGCGAGGGGGCTGATCGAGTTCCATTACCAGAGCAAAGACTTAATTATAAGACGTGATATCAACTGGATGAGAGCTGTAACGGCTTGCCTAACATCCCTGGATCATCATTGATTGTTGTGTCCAACAACATGTGAACTGTGCAGTGCACCACAGTCTTGCCTCCATATCAGCAACAATGCACTTCTCTAAATTGAGATGTGTCGAAGCAATATAAGAGCTACTGCTGAACCTAGTCATGAGCTCATATCTAAACATGCAACAAGACAACCTGTTTAGAAAGCGTTGAATCATTTGTTGAAAGTGTATTCAATGCTCAATGTTTGTTGAATAAACGTACATTCTCATTGAACAACGTCTACGGTTAAAATGGTTAAGCCAGTGGTTTTATACATAATATGAGGTGTTGAGCCACACAAATTCCATACATACATTCACCGAGTCCTTCGAGGCTGAAGTATTATAAGAAAAATCACAAATAACGTACAATCAGGACAGCCACAAGTAGGCTACTGAGTGGGCCGATTTACTTGCAGCACATATATCAAGGTCAAGCGATGTGGCTTCCTTAGTTGCAGCCAATGATGGCCAATCTGAGTTTGGCGTCACGGATAGAGATGGGATGTAAAAAACCATGTTTTTTTATTAAAAAAACGTTTTTTGCCAAAAAAAAACCTTGACAAAAAAAACACGTTTTGGTATTTTTGAAGAGTCATGCAAAGAATTCAAGTTATAGAAATGATATATTTAGGATGGTAAATGAAATATTTTTTATCAATGCGAGTTATTCATGCTATTAGTGACCTTATCAAATTGAATTATCATTAAATGTGCACAATAAAATTGTTATAATGTGTCTGAAAGACCTAATATCATTGTTTGCACGGTACTGTGCGGCACTTCTATGTACAGTACATTTTTGCATTCAATTATTGAGTTAATCATTGTGTAAGAAAGCAGGGTTTGAGAACCGTTTTTTCTGCTAAAAAACTGAAAGTGTTTAAAAAAAACAACAGGTGGCATAATTTTTATTATTTGTTCAAGCATTTCCCTTTTCCTCCCAGAAATGAACTACGTTGATTATAATAACTTTCATCATTGCATTCAACAGATCAATCATTTGCAAGTATATATGTACACACACTGCAAAAATTTACACAAAGACTATAAATATACACACAAACTTAGTGCTCCTAATGCGACTACGAATAAAAGCGGGTCGCATTAACCAGAGTGGCAATCCTGACCAGAAAAACGGGCAATATTTTCGTGTAGGGAAAAAAACGACTGAGGAAATACATTTAATGTACAAAAATGTATTTCAACACAAATAACTACATCAAAGAAACCATCATTCATAAAACCAGTTCTAAAAACAGGTTATTAATAAAAAAACAATTGATTTGGTTCAACTTTCCTTGATCTACCGCCAATTCATTTTTTTCAAAATCTCTACATCTACGAAAACCGTCTTTCAAAAAAACCGATTTGGAAAAAAACATAGTCTAAAGAAACAGTTGAAATCAAGTGTTTAACCAGCCGCTTATACTAGCAGGCTACTTGATATACAAAAGTTATTTGAACGTACATCAATCAAATCTATCTTCCATAGAGAATGTTTTAGAAAACAATGTTTAATAAAAAAGCGTTTGTTTAAATATACGTTTGTCAAAAAAACACTTGACCAACCAATTAACTGGTCTTGTTCTGCTGTCAACATTTTCTGAATATGTACATTAATTAAACGAATTTAAAACGAGTATAAAAATATCATTGCAATTTTTGATAAAAAACATGGTTTCTTCAAATATACACATTATTACTCAATGAATTTGTTTTGTTATGCTGATAAATTATTTCAAATATCCACATAATTATAACCATCTTTAAAAAACATGGGGTTTCTCAATGAAAAAACCTAAACCACTGGACCCGGATTCACTTTCAAACAGTCTCCTGGGATATTTATTGATAAATATTTGATGTTTATACGATTATCAAATTATCCTTGAAATAAGACACGTAAAGATGTACAAAACAAAAATTAAACTCATTTCTATGTATTAAAATCCTACATCCGATGCCAATTGGGGCAAATTCTAAAAAAACAACATAAAAACAAAAAAACTGAAAGAACATGATTTTTTGAAAAAACGCATAAAAGCGTTTTTTTCATCACTAGTCACGGTTCATAAGAGTGGGTGAACCAAACCGCCGAAACCCTCGACCTCACTCACCAAGCCCCTGGGCTTCATCGAATCCGGGTTATGAACCAAATGGCTTAGGCGTTTCACTTCAACATCCATGCATGGTTTCCATTAAACTATTCATATTCATCAGAGGGTTGAGAATGGCTTTCGTACACACACACAATCACATATACATACACACACACACTCACACATACATACCCAAAACAATGCACCCTAGTTGTATGTGTGTGTATGTGTGTGTGTGTGTGTGTGTGTGTGTGTGTGTTGAAAATATGCATATAATGTGCATGTGCGTGATGAATTCATATCATCATTATTCGTTGTTTTTGTTCAATGCATATTGCGATACAACTTTACTTACGTGTATTTTGCATCATCCAGCAGGTAAAATGTGCTTGAAATATTGTTAAATTTCCCTTGTCCATTACAAGCGGTGACAGTATACAGAGCCGATGCGAGGTCTGTATGTGTGCGGGGCCCCTCAAAGGCAATACTGGGTCCCATTATAAACAAAGCACAATTATACGCAATTACGACCAGCCCTTCGGTCTCCATTATGCTGGGGACTTTTAATATCATGCGTGAGGCAATGGGCCCATCAACATTCGCCCTCCGGCCGAGGGTTCGGGGGCGGTTGCTACAGCTTTGTTAGAGACATTAAAATAGCATTTTTATTAAAAACCATGCCTGCAATCGCATCGTTTCACTAACACACGACGTGAAATTGTGTTACAGAACATGAAAAGCCAAATCATGACGACCAACATGTGGGTTGAACAGGTGAGAATACCTCTACTTCTTCGTTGTTTCTTCGCTTCACTTTACAGACGTTCACTATCTGCTGTGATTATTAAATGAAAACGATAAATTGTTCTCAAAACTAGAACAATGTATGCTTTCTTGTGTATTTCAGCATATATTTAGTAATTATAGTTAATTCTAGCGAAATGCTATGGTATACAAATCATATATGCGGCGTACTCAAGCAGACCTGCCTTGATATGATATCTCGTATATTAGTGGTAAGTAACCCTGCTTTCTCTGATTCAGCGATTCTTCAATTTACACTACAGCGCTCAGAAATTCAATACGATGAGTTGATCAAAAAGTTAAATGCCAGGAAGTCACTAGAAACGAACTGTGTGTATATGTGTGTGTATATGTGTGTGTATGCGTGTGTGCGTGTGTGTCTGTGTTGTGACGCAGGAATGGAGTGACTATAAGCTGGCGTGGAACCCGGACAACTACGGAGGTGTTCAAACACTGCACGTGCCATCAGAACACATCTGGCTGCCTGATATAGTGCTCTACAACAAGTGAGACTTGGGACAGACACCTACTCCGTACTCAACCACACCTGCACAACAGTGGTGACTGCAGGACTCTTCCGGTGGGGAGGTGGGGGAGGTGGTGGGCTAAGAAAAATATGCGGGGGCTTGGCAAAACATTTGGTAACCATATTCCGAATATCTAAAAGAGGACACTCCTGTGCGCCCGCAAAAATGAGCTCTGCATTAGAAAATGGCATTTGTGGGAAAATGATATTTTCATGGGCCGTATGTTTCAATTGACGTTTTTAAAGCACATACCGACCCATTTGAAGCTAGCAGAAGGAAAATATCGAATTTAACTACTCAAACTATATAAACCTTGGGCATTTGAAGGATTTCATAAGAAGATCTAGGACAGAACGAACAGCCCCCAAAAAGAAGACATGTCCGAGGAAAAAGAAGACGCATGGTCACCCGACGAAACATGAAGAACTACACCCTAAATGTTCATGGTCAGGATTTTCGGGTCTTGGTACACTGTGAGTGGGAGAGATTCAGCCCACAAGTCCCCCATGGCGCCACCAATAAATCACACCATTCTCCCATATCCCCACACCCCACACTCCATCGTCACATCTTCACAACTCATACCAGCTGTTCACCTTGAATTCTGACATCCAGGAATAGTTTCGACATCTGCTACGAATAACCACTGAAGTTGACAATAGCGTGTTTCATAGTTTACCGCCAAATTTAACACACGAGTTCAAGTATTTTGCCAACATGACTGGGTATTGAGCACTGCTGAAATGACCTGTACTCTCATCAAAAAGTCATCCCTTACTTTTTTGTATTCGTGTTTCTGTACGTTTGTGTGTGCGTGTGTGTATTTGTGTAGTATGTGTGTGTATGTGTTTGTGTGTTTGTGTGTGTGTGTGTGTGTTTGCGTATGTGTGTGTATGCGAGTGGATGGGTGGAATCATTCAAATGTGAAATGTACAGGGGTAACAACATTGCTACCATCGTAAATGTACATGCACATGCACATCAAACAATCACTCAATCAGTCTTGCTTTTATTACAAATGCTACATCAAAGCGATATACTGTAGATACCGGCCATTAAGCCAATATTTAAATAAAAAATTCTACTCTGCTTTTCCACGGTGGGCTTAATGACCAGAGCTATTTCAGGGTGAAAAAATTTCACTCCGCCAAGAATTTGTTTATCCAAACGATTGAGCTTCATCGTAGTATGGCTCATCAATGCCAATAAAGTACAAAAATACACAATAGTTTGATAAAAAGCGCAAATTAGCAAGTAAATGATTGGAATAGACGGATTTTTCCAACATATTGTATATGTGGAACAAGCAGAGCATTTGAAAAATATTACCGGAGAAATGTTCAAATTTTGGGTGGGCATATTGAACCGTACTACTAGAAACCTAGTATTTCGAGCCTGAAGTGTCGCATGGGTTTAATGTCCGGGACGTACAGTAAGAGTAGCGCATATTACCTGTTTGACCAACGTTGTTGCAGATTGACTATTGTTGCGTATTGCGGGTTTACATGTTGTGGATTTTGTTAACAATTTTGATTCCGTTTCTTTATATTTCACTTTCAATGTGTCTTATATTTGTTCAAGGTTTTTGCGCATTCATGCATTTAAACGCATGTGAGAAATTTTGGGAAACATATGAGAAACATTCCTGAGCTTGCCAAATATATTTATGAATTCTGAACAGAGGATTACGCATCGAAAAGTCTCCTCGATTCTGTTTATTCAGGCGTTATATACAAAATTAAACTAGTCACTGATAATCAGTGTTTTGTGTGTTCAGAATTCGTGTATTACGTCCATTCTCTTCTTCGCGCACATTTTCGACAACTTTCAGTATTTAACTAGTCTTTGCGCGTGCCGTTCGTTGCATGTGTAATAACATTTGATATCTCTGGGGCGTGTATGATTGACGACCGTCCAATACAATCCGTCAAAGAGATCCCAAATTACAAATTCCCGGTTCATATATATGTTCAATCGGGTGAAAAACAGGCCCCAAACGCCGATGCGCACATCAATAACAGCCAAGCGGCCCATTCCGTTGAACGTCGCTCACGCACGCAAAGCGTGCGTGAGACAGGCCATGACAGGCTGATATTGTGGCCAAACTGAATGTAAGAAGTGAGCCAAGTTTCTCAGTCTCTCATGGTCGACGTAAATCAGTGGTCCGTAACATTTTTTCCCGGATTCCCCATTCCTTAATTTGCCAACTCTTCATTTAACACAACAATACTGAGAAGTCCAACGAATTCAGTTGAACCACCAGATGGAATGCCAAAAAATCAGTAGAACAGGAAAAAACGAATTCGAATTGATAAAATCACACATTTGTCCTTTTGTACGACGTCTAATTCCCCGCTGGGCAAGGCGTCCATGCCCTATCAGTGGCGAATTCCCACAGGTTACGTACCACTGCTCTAAACAAAACCACCAAAATTATACAAAACCAGCCCATACACGGATGCGCACAGACACAAATACACCTAACTATTGGCCCCATGACCTGCATGTTCTAGCTCAAATACACTTACACACATACATACAATCAAGGTATCACACATGGTAATCAAGCAACAGTGTCCCTGTCTATAAATAACATTTTGACGGATGCGTTGGATGGTTGTACTTAAAAGATCAGTGGATTTCAACTTGCCGCATGCAGATACAAGACATATCAATATCTAGTAGCATTTTGGCCAACGCTCGGCGATGGCATTACGACGCGATGCATGTGTACGTTGGCCAAGATGAGGACCAACTCGACGGCATCAATTGACAAGACTATCTAGACCAGTGGTTACTTTTTTCTCTGCTTCCCCACTTCTTAATGAGCCATATCTTCATTTTTCACAACGGCGCTGAAGAATTAAATAAATTCAGTTGTTACATCAAAGTAAATGTCAAGAGACCACACGAAACAAAAATAAACGAGTTTGAATTGATAAAAAACATTTTTACTTCTGTCCGACCTTTAGCTTCCCACTTGGCAACTCTTCCATTCGCAACAGTGGATGATTCCACACAGGATAAGAATCACTGCTATAGACATACTATAATATACTATACACTGCTATAATCACTGCTATAGCTGCTATGCTATAGCTTAGACCAATATTGGTTTCAGCAGCAAAACAAATGACATATTCAAAACTTACAGCTCTGTATATTGTATGGGAGCAAGACTGTTTTCGACCACTAGCGCCAGCTGAGGTACGCCTTATAGAATTCCCACAAGTTAGCGATAGAATACCCACAAGTTTGCGATAGAATACCTAGATAGAATACCCACAAGCTAGTGACCATTCACCCACAAATAATGGTTTTCTCCCGTTTATTCTGCATATGTGAGTTGCAATTTGTTTTATGAAAAAAAACAGCGAATAAAAAACTGATTGGCATAAGAACCTCTGTGGTCACAGGATATAAAGTCTGTTTGCTAGAAGACCACGCACAAGTGTTTATGTATTGCTATATGTTAATATATTTATATACAGTCGGCCCTCCAAATAGCGGACTCAATTGGCATCGAGAACTAATTTCGCTATTTGGAGGTTTCCACTGTAGCAATGCTAATCAACCTTTTTTGCTGTGAATCGTTCATTTTTCAAAAACTATTCCTTCATTATTTACCACTTTTAATTATTTCTCATGTGGTTTTACCAAAAAAATTCATTGGCTCAGAAAATTTCAGTCGTGTGGCGTTCACCTCCAGACGCCATGGTTTTAGTATGCTGCAGTCTGCAAGATAAGCCAGTTTCATCAATGTTGAACACATCATTAGTCTCAGATGCTTTAGTAATGGGAATTGCCAATTTATACCAATGTCTCAATCAATGTATGATTCATGTGCAAGCCCCTCACTAATCTGGGGTCCTATGCGGCAGCCTACTTTGCATATGCCTAATAATATGCCTGTGCGTATGTCCATGCTTATAGCCGGCCCAAATTAGTCATTTCTCTCTACCAATCAGCTTGCAACAATCAACTGTTGTCAGTCGACAAGCTGGAATGAATATACTCCATAAATCCTCTGATTGAGAATCACACTATGAAAATCTTCTATGGAGGTCCGCTATTTGGAGGGTCTACTGCATTTGAACACATATTATTCATTGTTATTATTATTATAACACTATATATTTGACGTATATGATTTACGAGATGAAAACACTGATGACTGTCACTGAAGTCAAACGTTTCGGACGTTTGTCAGTGACTTTTGTCAGTGACTAGAGACAGATCGCTGATTCAAATGCCAAACCGTTAATGATATTTCAATGTTACACTACACATATCACTAAGCCTCGTGACTATTTCATTAAGCATACGCTGAAATATACATACACGTTTTTGTGAATTTTTGTGTGTTTTATGTTTTTTTTCTCATAATATATATTACTATGTCCTTTTATATGATTAATTGTGAAGGCAGGTTTCCTAAATTAACATGACCTTCTCTACAATTAATAATCATATTATTTATGATATACGCAGCGTCTACTATTTTCCTTTCAGACTTTCTCCAACATTCAGCTACAACTTCCATCAGCTTCCAGATGGGTAAACTGCCACATTGATCAATATGTACTGCTATTGAATTAGACACTCTGTGATGTCTTACGTCTGCACGATGTTGTTATATTCTTGTTTCAATACCCTAACCTGTCTCACCGAAATAAGCCTTATCACATCCACCACGTGGAATTTTATATACTACAATATCTTTATTGGTTGACTTGTTTCCTGTTTGTGTGTCCCTTAGTGATTTGATTGACTTTTTCATAAGTTGATGTGAATTTTTTTTATCCTGTGTTTGGTACCAGCATGAGTCTTTGTTTTTTGCAATATCGCGTTCAGTTGTATGAACTCCTTTGAATCTGAAACGATTATCATATCCTTGTTTACATTGAGTGTGTGCTATTTGTTTTGATATGTATTTTTGAGCTTTTCATGTAAATTTTATTATGACTGCTATGTATTTCATATCTTGGAAGATTTGCGTGATCTTTTATTTCATTACTGAGTTTTCCGGACCTACATATTCTCTCCGATAATAATTCCTGATTGCATTGACTTTGAGTGCAGTGACGGCGCCCAGGGCTTGGGGGATGGAGCCTCCCCCAAAATGTGCCAAGACCCCCCCCCCAAATAAAAATCATGTACATTACAATTTCTTACCACTGTAAATGAAGTCCTGTAATTTTGGTTCCAGTTCGAGGACTGACTCAGTGTGCCCCAAGGCCTTATTATAATATTATGTAGTCAGCGTTCGAGTGTAGCTCTTCATGCTTCGCCAAGCTCACTCAACTTTTACCTTGGCCCATCGTCAGCCCCACCATCGCGAGAATCCTGGCGCCGCCACTGTTTGAATGACACGGCAATGCATGCATTTTGTCATTTTTGGCAGTTGGTTTCCTGTACACATCAAATGACATTTGACCATTTGTCTTGGATATTGATATATCGAGGATGAAATTGTTTCGTATTTGTCAAGTTTTGTTGTAAATTGTACATTTTCGCACACCCCATTGAGCTCATCCAGCTTGACATTTAAATAAATTGATTTTGGCGCAATTACGAGTACGGCATCTACATATCTGAGCCATACCGCATATTTCCCTATGATGTTACGACAATGTGAAATTTCCAGATTTTTCATAAACAGATTGGCTAGAATAGGGCTGAGTGGTGAGCCCATTGCGAGTCCACTGTTCTGCGAGTATTCCTCACTCTGAAAGCATGTAAAAACATTGCAATTCGAGCATAACTTCATTAAATCAATTAACTCTTTTTGACAATAGGTAGGTCTATGCAGAACTCTGATATTGCGCCTTCTAACACTTTCACCACATCCGTGTTATTTACGTTCGTGTACAGTGATTTTACGTCAAAGCTCGCAATAGACTTATTCGCTATATTTATACATTGCAATCTATTTAGAAGATCACCCGAATTTCTTAGGTGAGAATCGCTTCAATTCGTTGAAAGTGGAGTTAAGTATGTTACTAGACATTTGGCAAGTCCGTGTGGAGCGCTTCCTACACATGATATAATCGGTCTGATAGGAACACTCTCCTTATGTAGTTTTTGCAAACCATATAATGTAGGTGGAGCCAGATTTTCCTCATGTAAATCTAACATTTTTAACGTTTGACTGCGGTGGCAGTCATTTGTGTTTTCATCTCGTAAATCATACATATATAGGATTTTTAGCAACATGTAACTTAAACTTTTTAGTAATAATAGTAACTTTATGGCGTATGAGAAAAAGCACAAATGACTGCCACTGCAGTCAAAAGTTTCAGTCGTGAGACATTCAGTCACTTCAAACAGATCAGTCACTGTGAGTAACCGATCTGTATTCTTCAGTCAGACTGACATAACTGACATCACTCAAGTGACTGATCTGTAGGAATGACTGATCTGTATGAAGTCACTGAAGAAAGTCTGACGACCGAAACGTTTGACTGCAGTAGCAATAATTTGTTTTTTTCTAATATGTCATATATATGCATATATATGCATGCGTATTTATTTGGGTGTTTATATATATATGGGTATTTATGTGGATGTATGTGTTCGTAATTTACCGGAAACAGCCAAATAACCAATAATCCAGTTACAATACACAATTACTCTGTGCAATTACAATGTGCACCTCACCCACTTTGTTATTTTGAGCTTTTTAGTGTGTGTATGTGTATGTATGTGTGTGTGCGTGTGTATGTGAGTGAAGCAAACAAAAGCTTATTGACCCTGTAGGAGAGTGGACATACACGACCATTCAGCATTTGAGGCCATTCAAGCCCACTGATTGCAAAAACACCCCAACAAAGCCCAATTGTTGCGTCCAATTGGACGCTAATTCTTTGATTTTAGTTTGTGTGTGCGTGTGTTTATGTGTGCGACAGTGCCGACGGAAACTACGAGGTGACAATTATGACCAAGGCAATGTTGCGTTTCGACGGTCGCGTTTTGTGGCGACCGCCAGCCATCTACAAGTCCTACTGTGAAATCGACGTGGAATTTTTCCCCTTCGACCAGCAAACGTGCTTCATGAAGTTCGGAAGCTGGACCTACGACGGATACATGGTGAGCCAGTGATTGGTTTTGCCAAGAAACAACGAGATATCTCATGCTATCTCAGATATCCCAAACCAGATTCGATTTCAGCGCAGCCCACATAGTAGAGCAGCGTTTCTCAATCTGTTCCTTTCCGTGACCCTTCCGTGGCCCCCTTCAATACAATGCGGATCCTTGTGGCCTGCCAGAAACAGTATCTGACCCCTCTAGAAGTTCCTGTGGCCCACGTGCACACATGGATCGTCGTAACGCGACAATAGAGAATTAGCTCATGTACGCCGGTGACTATTTCCACTGACCACCAAAACAACGCCACGACTTTACGTGCGGTTCACACTGTCGAGGTAAATAAAATTATTGAAATGCACAATATATAATATAATAGCATAGAGGAATCAATTGTTTCAACATATATCCTTCGTGACCCGTGAGAAAACATGGTGGCCCCATTTTTTATTTGGTCTTATGGCCCCTAGACCCAGGCCCCTAGACCCTGGCCCCATCACATCTCTGTTTCTGACGACTCACCACTACAAACTTTTCTCGTCAAGACGTCACGTCGTGATTATTTGCAATAGAGAAATGAAAATGTTAGCATATGCTAGCAACAGGTAAATCATAATATGGTGTAAATTTCAACTTCCTCCAATTTTTTGGGGCGAAGTTAAAAAATAGGTGTCTTTAATTTTGCAACGACCCTAGTAAAATACGGAGACTAAATAAGTATCAACCATTTGCAGATGTATTTGTGAACATCAACAATGATAAAAATATCTGAAAATATAGACAAACATTGATGAGTACAAGATGACTGGAAAGCCATAACTAATGCTTGGCTTTGAATATTAATTGAACAAACCAGGGAAATGTAATTGATAATGATATAGTGATCCGATGACAATCAATATCAATTACATGCAATTTAAATCCGGTGAAATACATACATGAACCGACCAACTCGATAGTTTGAGCAGAAAGCCAATGATAATTGGAAAACCAATTATAATTGCTTTTCTACGTGCCCCAAGTCGACAATGTCGGGAGATTGATAATGAAGTTAACTTAGAGCGCGTAATCACCATCGCGTATCCAGGCAGATGGACGACGTTGTCTGGTAGGTTGTGATACGGGACTCTCAGGTGGTGATCAACCGCTCGGTGGCAACTCCGACGTAGCTGGAAGGTATGGCACGGCAAGCTTCGGCGTATCGGACTCTTCCAAATCGCTCGGTGGCGGCTTTAACGTAACTGGAGGGTACGACACGGCAGGGTTCGGTGTATCGTACTTTTTGGTAGTCGGCGATTTTGGGATAGCCGTCTTATTTTGTGGGCTCTTTACCGGAAGATCAACTCTTTACTTTTTACCGAGAGTCATCACTGTAGATGGGCCCAGAGTGGGGTGCGCCATATAGTCTAAACTGGCTGGTGCGCGCTTAAAACGACAATAACAACATAACAGATCAACTCACTAGTTTGAGCAAAAAACCAATTATGTATCAGGCGCGTTACGTACGCCTAAGGAGTAAGTTTATACTTCTCTAGGGACAGTTCTGCATTAGCTAATGATGTTTGGGAATTCAAGCATACTAGTCGACGAGACAAGTTTGGTTCATGCAATGGTTAACTGTCCACTATAAACGAGCACAAAGTCGAAGGAAGATCACAAAATGCCCCTTGTTGTTCGCTAGTGTAACGAGCTGCACAGAGGCAAACCGATTGAATTTACGACTTTGCAGAAGTAAAAAAAAGTTAGAATGGAAACAACAAGTTAGGGCAAAACGGATTGAAATATACTGCACTCCATGTAAGAACGTCCTGAACATAATTCTCAACGCGACATAATTGGCACAACAGCATAATTGTGATTGACGCCGAAGTTGTCAAAATGTCAAACATAGACTGTGACAGGGCTGCACAACGGTTCAACGAGAAAATTGTGATTAGTTTTCAAAGCGCGTGAGCACACTGATATTTCGTTTTATTGCAGCGAGACCTAATGACGATTTGCAATTGATATCTCTTAAATTAAAACACAAGTTCGAGAAAAAAATTCCAATGAATCCTTAGACAAAATTTAATTGAGATATCGCAAAACTCAGTAAAACTACACTACAAAGCTTGAGAGAATACCCCTCCCACCTCCACTTAAGAAGCTTCAGTTTTCAACGAGCTAAAAATGTTCGTTTTGTTCCAAACAACGGAACTTACAACAAACAACGCTACTACACAAAACAGAATAATTTAATGTATCCGAAACAAAAAACGTATTTGTGTCAGAAATGGGCAAATGCTTACCCATCTTTAAAATTAATGCAATTTGAGAACGAAGCGAAATTTTTCTTATTAAAATTAATTGTGACCATATTATCTCTATTGTGGAATAAGCATGTGAAGTAGTAGTGATTTGATAACACAATTGAAAAACTTTAAAATGTAGTATTTTGTATCGTGGACCACAAATTTGGAATAAATTGCCCGAAAATATTCAAAGCCTAGCAAATATTCACTCAATGACCCAATTTCCAAGCAGATTAAAAATTACTTGCTCAATACGTATTAGCTTGCTGCTTGCCTTGTTGGTACTGTTTGTATTGTGCTCAATAATTGTTTGCGAATGATGTAGTTGAATGTATTTAATAATTTTCCAAATTTTATTGTATTTCACAATGCGCACAGTCAATGTTGCGTTGTGATGCATACAATGTACACTGTACACATATCATGTATCATATCATATCATATCAGACAAGTGATCGATGGACACTATTTGCCTTACTAGTTTCCATGAATTGTATATTAATTTATGTTTTTCATAGAATTTTTTGGCAAATATATTCTAAGCCAGGGGTTCTTGAACTTTTTTCTCTGAGTCCCCACTTACTAATGAGCCACCTCTTCATTTTACACCACAGTGCTGGTAAATTAAATAAATTAAGTTGTTACATCAAAACAAATGTCCAAAGGTCATTACAAACAAAAATATACAAATTAGAATTAGAAAAACACACACATTTATGCTTCTATCCAATTTTTAGCTTTCGACTTGGCAATTCTTTCATTCCCCATGAGTGGGGAATTCCCCACCGGTTAAGAAAGACCGTTCTAAGCAAACAAACAGTATGCAGCAAAAAAGGACTATCCAGGGGTCGGCAAACTACGGCCCGCCGACGATACTTGAGTATATAGAGACGATACTTGAGTTTGTTTGATAAAATGTATAGACGATAACTTTGATAACTTTCAAACAAATAAACATGTGAGATATTTTTATATTTTGTTCATTGCACGAACACATCCATGATTATCATGAAATGTCTTGAAACTCATGAAACTTAGTTTTTTGTCTTATTTCCCAGGTATTTATTTCTGGCTTGTAAGTATTTAACTGAATAATACGGCCTGTGCTTGTGCTTTTTCAGTTATCTGGCCCTCAGCAAAAATAGTTCGCCCAACCCTGGTTTACACGATTACTTTATATCAAGGGAGAGTAAAAACATTTTTTGGATATTTGGTAATTTTATCCAAGGATTTTAATTTTATCCCGACCAAAAAAATTGGATAAAATACAAATAATCCCGTAAATAAAAATAACCTAGTAAATATTCAACCTAAGTAATCTAGCATATTTAAAATCAAATAATGAGTATATAATAAATTTAGTAATAAAGATAGTGAGTAAAATATAAAACCTAGTAATCTAATAAATATAAAATTTAGTAATCTGGTAAATAAAACTATAAATAATCTAGTAAATATTATGCAGTTTAAGGTGATTTGTATGCAATCTAACAATTTTGTAAATTGTTTTTTGCTATTTTTTATTCAATATGATAAATATTTGTTAGCAGCGGCGGCATCAAGGGGAGCTAGCGGGGTGTTGAGCTCACCCAAGAATGCACCGAGCTCCATCTTAACACCCTGTAATGCTGACCATGAACATGTGAAGTGTCGTTGCTCATGTTTCGTAGGGTGACAATACGTCCTCTTTCCCGGACATGTGCTCTTTTTCGGGGCTGTACGGTCTGTTCGGGTTCTTTTTAATAATGTTCCAAATGTGCGGGGTGTTTAATGTTTGAGTAGTTATATTCCATATGTTCCCTCTGCTAGTATATAACGGTTTGGTCCGCGGCTAAAGAAACGGCAATCAAAACATTTGTCATGGATATACACGTATATAATGTTGAATTGCTCGATGTAAGCCCAATTTTTTAACACGCGCACAAAAGTGTAGATACACATTTGTATAGACTTTTTGTAGATTGTAGAGACTCGGAATATGATCACCCTATGTTTCGCTAAGTCCCCGCATTTCTCCCTTAGCACCCCGCCGGAAATATCCTGCCACCGTCACTATTTGCATGATGCAGCTTATATCTCTTCCAATCATTATGTGTCACTTTGTTGGTTTTGTGCGATAATAATGAGAGTAGTGATCATATTCGCATTTTAACTATGCTAAGCTTGAGATAACGTCTAAACGAACATTTCACAATGCAACTTGGATAAATAGGAAAATCCTACAAATCCCCCACAAGTATGGGCGTTTGTTAATTCAGAAATGACAATGTCTCTCGAGTGTGAGCAGCTCTAGATTGCTACAAATTTAACTCGACAGACAGACGGATCTGTCCCTTTCCAACGGCCCAACAGTAGCTATGTATAGCCAGGACAATCAGTACAAGAACAACTGCCTCTACAACACGAGCAAACGAGCGCAAATCAAGCTGGAACAACGACCGTTTTACTGGCGCGGACAACGCACGCATGAAATTACATCACTACCCAAGCAATTAAGCACGATTTAAATTCCGCTTGACGGCCGATGTAAATTAGATAGTGCCTGCATGATGACACACACACACACACACACACACATACAGATTGACGGCAAAACAATTTTAGAGCTCCCGCAGCGACAAAAGAACAATATTAACGTGCACGCGGGCAGACAAAAAGCTTCATCTGGCAACATTACTGAGCTCGGCGTGGCAATATCGCTGAATGATGCTGCATTTTTCACAGCCAAGCCCGGCGGCAAAGTTGGCCTGGCCAGAAATTTGCTGATTCCAGCTGGTGCCATCATACACGCATGCACTTACACACACACACACCCACATACACGCGCACACTCACACACACACACACACACTCACACACACTCACACTCACACACACAGAGAGTAGCTGAGGCTCAGCTCATACATACAGATTGCTTTCCACACACTGCACTTTTTCCACGCACTGCACATCCATCCACACCCCGGTTCTCTCTCCCTCTCATGTTGCATCATTCCACACACAAACAGCGACACAAGCACAGAGACGAGCTACCAACATTGGCCGGTGAATATCCTCTATTGAAAAGCCTCAATTTTTAGCGGGCGCACAAGTGTCATCGCTTTAGCGATTCAGTCTATGGTCACCCCATGTTTCCACAATACCCCGCATCTTATCCCTTAACACCTATCAGTAAAATCCTGGCGCCGCCACTGAACGCCACCTAGGCTAGGTGTAGGTGTTGTGCACGTGGCGTTGGACAAAGGAAGTGTTTTAAACTTTCCCTTCAATAACATAAATATTTTCATATTAAAGTGGATGATGAATTTATGGATTGATTTGAAAGAAACCCTAATGAAGCACGAATTCAAGTCAAGATGGTCAAAATATGTACTTTCACCAGTGGATAAGTACGCCCATATTCGTGGCGTACAAAAAGACGCAAAACGATTGTGGGAAATTTGTGGGAAATTTAGCGTTTAAAATCGGTAAAATTCCCAAAAGCATTGATGTGTGCTACTTGCCTGAGTTCTCGAAGCGGTCCTCCAAATATGCATATGTATAGCCACGTGGTAGTGACCACGTGTCTCCAAGTTAGGTGATGTAGACAATTGGAGGTAATAATGAGCTTGTAGAACACTCGAAGACTTGCAGAACACTATCCCATATAACACTAGCAACACAACACAATCACTTGCACATTAACAAACCGATCTACAACGGTTTGACAGCAGTTCTTAAAACCAGCTTGACGGCTCTTGACTTGACATTCTGACATGACAACGTGTACATCTTCTCTTGACCTGACTTACTGGGTATGACTTGTACCCAGTTATTGGCTGGCAATGGCGTGACGTCGTTCAGGTGCGACCGCTTTGCCTCAAGTGAAGCAGCAGCACACCAAGTTCGGAGTAATGTTAATGGAACAATTGATGTATGTGTAAAATACTTTCCAGTTTTGCACTCAATGGTTTTTGTTAAATTAGGTTCCCATCAATATTTCCCATTAATATATTATATTATGAACAGTTATAATATCTATGTGCCCGCCGACATGAGTGTAATTCAATTTCGTCGCATAAATAACTATCCAAATACATATATAACTCATTCACTCCATATTTGTTCTTTGTAGGTCTGACAGTCCTAATATCCCTTTTCATGGTCAAAAATTCCTAAAGAATATAAAAAGTCAGATAAATTTAAAGCGCATATCAAACTGTATTCGTCAGCCATTGACAGATGTGTAAGACTAGAAACGGCATGATGTTGATGATAATTCGATGTGAACTTCACGATAATTCACGTGCCTCGCGCTGTGTCACATCCGCAGTTGGACTTGCAGCATATCCAACAGACAAAGGAGTCGAACTACGTCGACTACGGCATCGACTTGAACGACTACTACATCAGCGTCGAATGGGATGTAATGTCCGTACCGGCACTCAGAAGGGAACGGTATTACAGCTGTTGCGAGGAGCCGTACCCCGATATAATCTTCAACATCACCTTGCGACGCAAGACACTCTTCTACACGGTGAACCTGATCATACCTTGTGTGGGCATCAGCTGTCTATCGGTATTGGTGTTCTACTTGCCGTCCGAATCTGGTGAGAAGGTCTCACTGTGTATCTCGATCCTGCTGTCACTCACCGTGTTCGTGTTGCTACTAGCCGAGATCATCCCTCCGACCTCCCTCACTGTGCCACTGCTCGGTAAGTACCTGCTCTTCACCATGGTGCTAGTGACGCTGTCGGTGATGTCGACCATCTGCGTGCTAAACGTCAACTTCCGCTCGCCCAGCACCCACAAAATGTCCGACTGGATGCGGCGAGTGTTTATCCAGTTCCTGCCGCCGCTGTTGTTTGTCATGCGGCCCGATAAGGACGACGAAGACAATGACGACGGCGATGGACGCAGCGGAGCAGCCGGACGACCCCAGGAATCGAGTGAGCTCGATCTGCCGGCGCCGTGCAGTCGGTACGACCTGCATCGTTACGGTCCAACGTCTTCAGCAGCAATGATGATGAACGGAGACCAGCGATTGACGCTACCGCCTCTCTCCTCTCCTCTCGAGACGTCGCTGTTCTGTGGCCAGCAGCGAGTGCCAAACTTTGGCCAGGCACGCGCCGATCCACCGCTGGACTATCGGCTACAGAACGCCATAATGGGAGTGCGCACCATCGCTCAGCACATGAACAATAAAGACGCCTACGAAGATGTGAGTACAACACAGTAGACAGTTAATCAAATAAATATGCGTATTTCCACACCAATGAATTTAAGTGATGTCGACAAGTTTAACGCATCTAGACGAGAACCATAACGTTATCAACGTGTTTCAATGGTAACAATTTAATTGATATTCTGGCAAGGCATGTTCAAGATAAGTCTCCTCGTTTCTTCATTTCGTTTGGAGATGTGAAAAATTTAAATATATTGCAGACCTGTGATAACGATGCTAAACATGAAACAAAGAAGCTTATAAACATACAATAATTTTTAAATGATTCTAAAGTGTCCTGCAGTTGGTGGCTAAAGTTCAATTGATATTTTGAAACCCGCTGATTGATGCCGCAATAACACGCTGAGACCTCTACCTAATCATTTGACAAATGTGCCCAAACTACTGGTATGATACTGTTCGGAAGCAATTAGCCTATAGAAAAAATCAATACGTAAACGATATGACAAATAGAAAATATCGCTATTTTGATGTTGCCAGAAAAATTTATGATCGAATTACTTCTAACATACTCTGTAAGTATTTGTATCGCTCCTCAAATCTTGCGTCTCTCTAGTATCGATAGTATCCTGTTCCTAAATGATAATGATGATGATGACAAATACACTGATTAAGCGATGATGATAACAGGTGGAAGCTGACTGGCAGTATGTTGCCATGGTCCTGGATCGGTTGTTCCTGTGGATCTTCTCGTTGGCGTGTGTCATCGGGTCGTGCGCCATTCTGCTGCAAGCTCCAGCACTCTACGATACCACAACGCCAATCGACCGACTCAAGTCGCGAGTGGCCCGTGACGAACTCACCCGTATGGGACCCGAGGAGTAGCAAGCACGCGCAAACTACACGTTCCAGACGGGTATTCTCGCGTCTCCTTGCTGGTCCAGTGATGTGATCGTTCATTAGACAATTGCAATGTTTTTGTTGGTGCGCATGTAAAGTGTTAATGTTGTTATTATGTGACTCAAACAGCGACTGCAATGCGTTTGTCGCGTAAACGCGGCGCGTCTCGCCGTGTGTCGAGACCATGGTTTTATCGATGTTATCAATGTGAACAATACAAATGATTGTCAAACAAACGCGAGCTGCATTATCCCAGGAAAGACCTCAACGTCGGCGGTCATTCAACTGTCGAGCATACCCGGCGTAAGAAATCAATACGTAAACGATTACTGGGTACGATGAGTGAAGCTGACACAGCAAAAAACCAACTCTGTCTCAAAAACAACCACCGTGACCACGACACACTGCCCCAAAAAACGACCACTATCCACTGACAGTAGCACAGCCAGTCTGGCTGAATTGAGTAGAAAATAATCGGAAGAGCCGGCGGCATCTTGTTGTGAGTGCAACGTAATTAACGCCGAGTGAAATGTTCTACTCGTCTGCCGGCGTGTTAGTGGCTCATCATAGACAGCGGTGCAGTTCAGCGCGCAGGATGAATTCCGCTACGCTTCTCTGAGAAGCCGGGCGTAATTACACGACGATGGCGGTGACCAATCTGAGCTGGGACTGCAGATGGAAACTGGCAACTGACGGCACGCGACCAAATGCACACACACTACCCTCGGGACACGAACATCGTTTTATTTCAACAAGCGCGCCTTCACACACACACACACACACACACACACACACACACACACACACACACACACACACACACACACACACACACACACACACACACACGCACACACACACACACACACACACACACACACACACACACACACACAAATAACATTAGCAGCTCGCAATTTCAAGTAATGACCAGTCAATTCGGCTTGTTTTGCTCTCAGACATCGACACACAGAACGACCGTCAAGAAGCCGACATAGAGTAACACCCATCTGTCCGTGTTCAAGCTAGTAGCCTCCAGAGTGAACGGGCAATTACACACACGCGCGCGCGAATGTGTATACACCCCGCATCAAATAACAAGTCACTTGAAGCAAACTAATAAACTGAGACAAAAGCAAGTAACCATACAACACGCGCAGTCAACAACCACAAATCACATCAATTAAATAAATCTCAAAGACCAGGGTAACCAATATATATAGATAACAAACCCTAACAAATCTAGTGATAAAACAATCCCACCACAAACAGCCCATCACATACACACACACACACACACACACACACACACACACACACACACACACACACACACACACACACACACACAACCGCACTCATGCACGCGCATATTGCGCCAATATCCACCAAACGGTGTCAGTAAATTAGATAATAAACGCCACAGGCAGCACAAATCACTGCCACGTGGCGCATAACTCAATCAATCATATCGTGAGCGTTTCCCGTTGAGCGTTGCTAAACAGCTGGTCTGTGCGTCGCACATACACAGCTGCGTATAAACAAGCAGTTAGACGGTTGACAATTTGCCTTTAGATTAACTAGTACAAGTGGTTGAATGTCCACTGTTTTTACTGAACATTGAACCCAACACATACAAGCCCTAAAGCTATGGTTGCGCATTGTTCCCAAAATGGTCGAATTGTTGGTCGGTAGGATTCATTCCCATACTTTGAACGATTCTGATTTCAATGACATCGAAATATACGTCAATTAGAAATATTTTGAGGTCGCAAATCCACTTATGTGTGTGTGTGTGTGTGTGCATTTACCGCAACAAGTCACTGTTCATGTATATCACAGCGAGCTAACTGGCTCTGCTTGCCACACAGCGCCATCCGTCACCAGCTCGTGAACCTCATTGTGCGTAAAGCCCAGCTCGTGCAACACCTCGGCCGTGTGCTGACCGCTCACTACGACCTGGCGGCTGTCACCGCCGTCGGCACAACAAGCTGGCGTGCGAGACAAACGAGGAGCGGCCGCCGGTGCCGGCAAAACTATGTAATCCGTGTCGGTGGGCAGCTGCACAGTTTTCAACGTTGCTCTAGTGGTCGACCTCTTCGACGATGAAGATAGCGGTGGCGGAGGCTCATCATCATCGTCACCGTCGTCTTCCAGTATTTGTGTGGCGGCCTCGCGCAGCGTCAGCACGGGGGTGACACACGCGTCGACGTCGCGGAACACACTCGTCCAGTGACGGCGCGAATGGCGTTTGAAAGCCGTGGCCACCGCACAGCGGCTCGCCTCTGCCTCGTTCAGTGACAGGTCGTCGGCACACGGCACTTCTAGCAGGTCCACGAAGCGCCGGTAGAACGCCGGCTCCAGACAGCCCACAGCCATATAGCGACCGTCGGCCGTTTCGTAGCAGCCGTAGAAATAAGCGCCGCCGTCCAAACTGTACCATAAAATGCACAAGCATATCAGTACACAAATAGGAGAGCGCGTGTGTTTGTGATTAACCCATTAACGCTGAGTTTCAACAAAAGTTGCCAGCGAGAAAATGCGTCCTGGTAGGCGTATGTTATTTGCGAAAGCTACAATAGGTACTTGTCTGATTAAGGGGAATATTGGGAACACAGCAAGGTAAAAAAATCAAGTTTCGAACTGTACAAACTTCACAAACACGGTTTAAGTCAGTCGCGGTTAGAAGTGGATGAAAATAGAGTTACAAAAAAGGCATGTAATTCATATTTAACAATTTTTTTGCTGATAGTTTTTATATGATATTATAGAAGAAAATGTGCCATTTTAAAAATATAATAAATTTAATTGTCTCGCGCTTCTGTTGAAAATTATTCAAGCGGAAAATTGAATGGCAACAAATGTTGCAAATCGGCGCTGGCGTGTACAAAATTTGCTCCGATCCGCTCTATCATATTATTAGCTGGTGATTTTCCAATAAAAACAATTTATTGAGTATTGAGTCTTTCTTAAATACGTTGCAGATATGTTATCTATATATGACATAGAGCTAGATAAAATTTTGTTAGTAAAATTAATTTAATTGCGTTAGATTTATACGCACCGAGTCAGTATTCCAATGATTCATTGAGTGGTTATGCGGTATCAAGTACGGTATAAATCATCCAGACTCTACCAGACAGGACTAAAAGAGGGGGATATTAATGAAAATACATTTTTGATTAACACAGCTGGGAAAAATACATAAAAATGGAGAAAATAAAGTATTTTACTTAAATAGATGTTTTGAAGCACAAATATAAACATCTCTCAATGCTTGAAATTGTTCATGACCGATGAGGTTATTTAGCACTTGATATGCATTGTCAGCTACTTTTTATAAAATCCATACTATATTAGCGATCATGATAATGTCGGGATAATGTACTGTTTCAAACAGCAGGTAAATACTGGCTCCAGAATTATGACATCTTCAATTCAATGGTTGCTCAAAGTATGAGGAGGGATATCTGACAGGTAATTCCAATATTAAAACCAACAAGTCAGATTCATATCACAATGTGCGATCCATATTCTACTTGGCAAATATATCAAAATATTACAAACACCTGAAGAGTTATCTGTTGATTAGTGCATGGTACTTTATTACGGACATCTACTATTTAAACAATACTTTAAAAGAAAGTCAGTTATATTCAGCTTATAATTGTGGTGCATGTGCTCAACAGGTAGATTACTCATTCATTGCATACCATACGGTGGGGCAGCAACACGTCTGAAGAGTACAGGTTGTGGTCAAGTGGCAGATCTTGTTCAAAGTATTATCGAGAAATGCTCACTGCGTCCTGGTCGCCATCTGACATTCGACATTTATTTTTCGTCATTATCCCTCACAGAAAAACTTTTTCTGCTGGTTTTTCCATTACCGATACTATCAGAGAAAATCGCGTACCAAAGAAAGCGCCGATATTATCCTATGCGATAATCAAGAGGAACGAGAGGTGATTTGTCATCCACTTGCTATTTGTTTGTCTGATAGAAGAACACTAAATAGGTATCAATCATATGTAAAAAACATGGGATTGATGCGAACCACAATACTTTCCGATAGATCAAACAAAATAGATAAATATGGTGACTGATATGCTGGCTGTTGTTGTCGTGTACAATCATGTATAATCATGGGTGGAGTGGATCTCCACGGCCGATTTGTCGAAAATTACAGAATGCAAATTCACTCTTAGAAATAGTGGTGACCTCTCTTCACATGATAAATTAGTTCAGCGGTGGTGAATAGATGGATTTTATTTAAGAAGCAGGGCCGTACAATGTCAATACATGGTTTCAAAAGATAATATGTTCTGGACACCATAGAACAGCATAGTGAATTGATGTCAGGACCCGGCCCTCGACCACTGCCTGTTGCTAATTGATCAAATGGATGAGATACGCATCCTGATTCCATCAGACAATAACCATCAAAACTGCACGCAACAAGCAGCAGATAGTGAAAATATCAGGGAATTTTGCAAATATTTTAAAAGTGTAAATCATGTATACATCTGGAATTTATACCAAAAATTGGTTCATGCATATGTTTAATCGCTTAATTTTGTTTTATTAATTTTGTTTGAGTGGGTTTTTATTTGATTAATTTTCCATGTCTAATTGTTTTGTTCTAGTTCACTTTTAGTATTTCGTGCTTTGTTTACATGTATTGGTTGAATGAAGTGGTTGAAAATAACATATTTTTCATTTTTTGCTATTGATTGATCGCTAAATGATTAAATTTTTGTTTAAGAAGATCATACAAGTATATCATTGCAAATATTTATGTTCAAAATCTGATTCATGATCGAATTATTAGCAAGAATTATTATTATTAGCAAAAAAACGGCAAGAGTGACTATCAGTTGAAATTTTGTACATGCAAGGCAACATTTGTTGTCATCACTAAATTGCCTCTAAAAGCTCAAATGTTTGTCTAGAACTTGTATAAAACTTGCTGACTAGGGTTCTCAAGCTCAGTTCTATCCGAATATATTGCACTTGTATTATTACACTATATTACATTTGTATTACCATAATACTTTTCGGCATTAATGGGTTAATCCGCCATCAATGAAAAAGAATGTCTTGCTACGACTTACCGCTATTAAGATGCTGAATGATTAATGTTATCGTTCATATGTCTATCACGAGAACTAGCGGCGACTCGAGAGTCCACCGACACAACAGACCGTCTAACTGACCAGTGTTCGAAGACGAACTTTGTATTTTTTGAATTTGTGTATTTCACCATCGCCGTCTACCGGCTACAATGACACCTTGATTGTCAGATATGTGGAGACATAGGAATCGCAAAGAAGATTCATTGATCCCACCAAACAAGAATCATCTGCGTATTAGTCTACTTTCACACGAGACAACTAGTGACGACTGCTAGTGTCCGCCACTAGTTGTCAGTGGCAGCAGACAATCTTGTCAGTTGCCAGCTCACGCAACTAGCGGCGGAACCTATCAGTGGCTACTGCTGTTTCTTAAGCATTGTTTCCAATGGAATGTTTTAGACAAGGACACTGAGTAGTGTCATACGTTATGATCAACTGTAGTTTTCAGTGTTCATTTGAGGAGTATAACATCATTTACCGGTATATTCTGGATCCCCATTAAATCATCATCGCGTTATCAACCTCATGCACACCGCTTCGCGCTTCGCACATTCCCTTGTTGTCGTCAAACCACATAGAAAGATGGCACAGGCAAAGTTCAATATGTTGTGGCACCGGAAAAAGCAGCTGATAAGTGATCGAACGACTGGCCTGGAATTCCTCTTACTGAGCTCACTTGTGGAATTATAAAACTTCTGGTCACGTGACGTGAAACAGTGCACACGCGCAAACATACACACGGATTCACACAAAAACCTAAACCATGGTTTTCCCACGCATAATCACCACTTAAGGCTACATACAAACATACAAACATTCATACACACAAGCTGCACACACATTCGCACACTTCTGCCACACTGCTTACATACACACAGACACGGATACTTTACACTTGCATGCACACAGGCACGCATACGTCACACTTGCATACACACATACACCACACCACATGCACTGTACTTCAACAAGAATGTGCACCATCCTAAAGTTAAAGTTATAAATCAACATTGATCGCAAACAAGACTACTACCGGTAAATCAATTGAACTCCCAGCGAATTTAACCAAACACACATGGATACACACACACACACACACACACACACACACACACACACACACACACACACAAATTCGCTTCCGGTCTCGATTTGGCCAGATGATTAGTTTTGATTCGATTAGTAGCGGCGAAAGCCGTGTTTGTACCGTTGCAAACCAGCTAATTAATCATCAAATAAGACCAAATAGAAACGAGAACACATCAGACACCGGCATTATTCGGCTCACTGCAATATTACCACTGCTTCTATACAAAGTGAAATTGATTTTAGTTCTGCTCTGCTTCACCGACTTTTCATGCGTGCAATTTTTTTGCTTCATGCTCAAATCACTTCCAAAGTGATGTGTGCGTGTGTCTTCCGTGCATTCCATGATAGGCTCATTCAATGGAACAACTATTCTTAATATGCATGCGCTAATTTCAAGATACATATCGTGGTTTACCATGTATCGAGCGATCATTACACAACATGAGCAGATTACATATTTGGGTGTTACTCAACATAATTAGTGAAAAAATTGCCCCACAAATTTGAATGTCTCAACGTAAGTTTTTAGTGGAGTAATAGCAAATATTGGAAGGTCCGTTACTAGTTGGAATTGTTTACATAGAAATAGTTTTTACTGAGCTATTAGAGCTTGTAATTTACTACAACACGCAAAAAACAGCAAACGTGGTTCTTCGAAATAAGCCGGAGAATGCAATTGGTGTAGCCAGTAGGGCTGGGCAGGAACCGTGAAAATTGATACTCACGGTTCCGGATCCGTAGGGCAGTGGAACCGTTGGAACCGGTTCCGGAACCGGTTCCGCTTGGATGAAAAAATATATTTTCTGTGCGCATGTTTAGAGATCACCCAAAGGGAGAAGACACAAAAGAGAGTTGGCATAGATGAACGTGTGACTGGGAAAATAACAAATGTTTATATAAATTCAAAATTTTATTGAAAGTCAAAGTTCTATCAGTTTCATTATAGTGGGTATTCTCACAAAATTAAATTCATCATTTCATAAATTTAATTTTTGTGGGGGATCCTCATTTTGTTTTTTTGGGTGAGTGAAGCATATAACTCTTGACTACGGCCCTGTAATTTGAAGAAAAGCTTTAATATTCAATGAAGTCATGTACAAGGCATTATCATCTCTATATTTAACAACAGAAAAATGCATACAATGCTGACACAATAATGTGGCTAATGCTACAAAAATGTGCGAAATAGTCAATGTACTTTCCAATATAAACAATGTTTGCGTATCACCTGTTACATAATATCTCAAACAAACAATAATTTGATTTCGGCTATTGCCCGAAAACGTTCGCTTATTCCGTAACGCACACGTTCACACACACATACACAAAACGCGTATATATTACACATTTTCATTCAAAAAGAGAATCATATTTATGTTTTCTTCTTTGAGACTGTTTCGTCTGTGCGATATCCATTAACCGGCTTTTGAAAATAAACGTTCAGATGGAACGGAAGATGCCGGTGTGCACAAATAATTTGTCGCCACTTCATGTAGTCGAGGCAGTAACAACGCTCGGTCCCTCCACCATGATAATGGATTCACTTCTCGGGAGACGTGAAATGGAAAATATGAAAAATATGAATTTGAATAGTTCTATATCGAGGCATATTGGCAATTTCACAACAATTCCATATTAGCGATATAATGGGCGTTCTCGGGTAAAAAAAGTTACATTTGGGAAGAAGTATGTTAGTTATTCGTATGACTAAATGATTAAATGATAAAGTATACGCCGAGTTCAACAAAAGAGTGATTTTCCCCTTAACGACCTCATTGAGTGATAATTATGAGATTCAATGATGAATATTGTGAAAATTTTCGTAATAATCGCAAGGTCACTAAGGCCCTCTGCTACGCTACTAATGTTGGAGCACTACAAGAATAAATAGAAACTAAAAAATAAGAGGGAAATTGATAAAAATGTCATTTTAATAAGTAGAAACAATTTCTAATATTAAACATTTATGCATGATAATGTATAGAAATAAAGCAAAATCAAATTTTACTCACCACTTAAGTGTACACGGTGGACCTCACTAGATTCAATAAACAGCTTAAACACTAGTTGAGATGTTGGCGCTGGCAGTTTGACTGACAAATTATTTGTCCTTAGCCGCGTACAACCAAGTCAGCCTGTTGATTTCAGTCATAACAGACTCTGAGTGAAAACACGGTTTCCACACAAATATGACCAGATTCATCAATGTCCACACTGGCTGACTTCCTTCCAGGATTTTCACGCACATTTCGTTCGATACAAACAAACTTAGCAGGCATCTTTCTCGCCTGGTTCACACCTGTATGGGTTTTCACATTCTTTGTGGGCGACACGTCAAATGTGATCGATGTGCCGTGATCACAGCTTTGGTCATGTATGCTTGTGTGCATTAGAATGGGTGGATTCTTTACTTTTCCAAAAGTTTAACTAGTACCAAGTTGCGGTAGATACATTTTTTCATGCTGATTCCGAAAATGTATATTTTATTGGATTCAATGAGAAAACCTTTTCCGGAAGTCAAGTTGAAACATCCATTTTGTCGTGAAATTGCGATCGTGTAGCGTTTAATTGGCTGCCTTTGATTTTAAAATTATTGTTGTTTGTTTGTTTGATTGTTCAATTGTAATTGAAGTCACCATGAAAAGGATGCAGTTTTCACGCAGATTTAGAAAAATGTTGTATCAACATTCATGCGATACTTTTTCTCTCAAATTAGCTGAAAATGAGGTTATTTAATCAAATTCCGGTAATCATACGCCAAAAAATAATATATTAATAATATATTCAATAAAATAAGCGTAATAAATAATATGTATGAAATTTAGTATTATACCTCGTGTAATATGACTCTGCGCGCACAGACTTACTTGCAAATAATGTACATGTATTTCAGAAAAAAAGAAGACAATATAATACGCATTTTTTAAATACACGTGAAAAACTGCATTCACCGCAATTTCATATTAGCGTTAATTCTAAAACGCACCGTAGTGTTCATGTAGTGTGTGCGCAATGCGCATACATTTTCCTGTCAGTCCTGATACTAAGATCCGTGTGGACCCGGGTCCGAGAATCGGAACCGTGTGGACTCGGATCCGTGTGGACCCGGGTCCGAGAATCGGAACCGTGTGGACTCGGATCCGTGTGGACTCGGATCCGAGAATCGGAACCGTGTGGACTCGGATCCGTGTGGACCCGGTTCCAGAACCGGTTCCGAGTCTCGGACCCGGTTCCAATACCCACGTAGCAGAACCGTCAGAACCGGTTCCGGAACCGGTTCCTGCCCAGCCCTAGTAGCCAGGCAGGTATATTTTCGCGCTTACAAACGAGATTAAATTCATTTGCAATTTCGCATTTTGCAATCTTTTTCTTGGTGGATTCTAAATCTCTTGCCACTTTCTGGTCGCTTTGACTCAAACACTTCAAAAGCTTCCCTATATTCTGTAGCGTTTCGGAGTTTGCTAGAACGTTACAGAATATAGGGAAGCTTTTGAAGTGTTTGGGTCAAAGCGACCAGAAAGTGGCAAGAGATTTAGAATCCAGCAGGAAAAAAATTGCAAAATGCGCAATTGCAATTGAATTTAATCTCGTTTGTAAGCGCGATATATATATATATATATATATATGATAAAAAAGTATACTTCATCGGGCACAATTATTGTGCCCGATGAAGTATACTTTTCTCATCATATAACATTACCGGGTGCGTGAGTGCAACTTCTTTATGCGTATATATATATACGGCGCCGGTATATATTGTCGGTGACAGCCGGGTGAAAAGTTTATCCGTCATAATTGGAAAATGTCAACAGAACGACTGACACCAACTGTCTGATTAGGGCGTCAGATAAAAACGCTGTCTTCAGCAGTGCAGGCTACAACTGGCCGAAATTAGACAGAGAGAAAAAACTAGGAAAATTCCGCGCCAAAACAAAAAATGACAGCTACATGTGTGTGCGTGCGTAGGAATTAGATTAAAAATAGAATACGGCAAAGCAAAAGAACAATTGGGGATGAGGAAGGAGAGAGGACACAAACGAAAATGAAAATGATATAAATATAAATATACGCCATATAAATATAAATAAATATATATCGCAAAATATCTAATTGAACGGCACGTCGTTCTATTATTCAAACCATTCTCCGTAGTTGCGTTCAATTGGAGAATGCCGCTCTAACTAACTAATTTACTGGACAGAATTTTGAGAAGACACGTTAAATTTCATGAATGAAAATAGCAAGTAATATTCAACTGTAATAAGCGCACACACTCACTAGCACAGCGCAGTATATTCTCAGTATAATCTGACCTTTCGTCTGCCTATATATATCATCGGTGTCACGTGACACAGTGAAGTCACGTGACACCGTACAGAAAGCAAGGAAATATTGTGCATACCTAACACTCAGACGCACATATGAGCATGTAAAATGTCACGTGACACTAGGTCATACACACGATAATCTACGCACAAGTTCAAGTATATGGTATGTATATGGTGCACATATGTATGTTGATGTCTGGCAAATACATTTGATCGGAAAAAAGTATACACACACGCTCACACACTGACACACAGACATGCATCGTCACTAAATGCAGACCAAACCTACACACAAGACGCGACACACAAGCATATATGCATATATCGCACTACATTAACAAAACACACAAATGCAGGGTGATCACTGGTAAGTAATCACAAATTCAATTGTGGTGGCGTATACCACATTGAATTTTAGAGTCAGGTGCACGACAACAATATATTCTTATCACAGCCAATACCAGCAAACAATTGCCTGGTGACCGGAATTGTGCCGGGTGGATATAGACCTGTTAGCGACAGTGTCATTTTGAGGCCTAATTCTCATACTCTCTCTTTGCCGTCCTAGTCCGGAAGGCAGCATAGGCGCACACAAGTTTAACTAGTGCTGGAGCTAAAATTTGAAATTCGAGACAAAATTCTACATAGGGCGCTGAAACTTGGCGTTGCATTGGCATGTATTATAAGAAACGACACTCAAGTCAGAATGCGAGACATGGCAATAATAAAATGTCAATAAATATGACCATGCTGGTCTTGTCACCTAACCTAAGGTAATATGAATATGAACAGCCTAACCTAACCTAACCAAGCCTAAGCAACCCACCTAACCTAACCTTACCAAACCTAACCTAACCAAACCTAACCTACGTTAATCGCGAGGAGCGGCTTATTATCACAGGCCCTGCTTTGCGCATTTCCCGCACTCTCGCTTTTTGTCTCAAACGGCCAGTTTCAGAGCCCTCTAGCGGATTGTCTCAAAGGGACATTTTTAGCTCTAGTATGGTCTTCGCGCGCCCATGGCACGGGTCGAATTATGTAGGGGTTGAGAGCGGCCGTGAAGTCTGTATCAAAATGCCATTGTCGCTAAGTGGGTAGTCTCCGTGCCGGGTTATGTGGGCTCGGTCACATGACCTTTCACACGGTCACGTGACCATTCACACGGGTCATACTCACACACACACACACGCTCACACACTGTCAACCCTGTCAGTGGATACACACAGACATACTATTCTGTTGGTATACATACACACCAGACACGCATACAAACGGGCGAAATGTACACACACGACAGGACACACTAACACACGCTCGCAAGCATATAAACGGCGACACACAAACATACAAAGTATGACGCCACAATACTCCGCGGCCTGAGAACGGAGTTCATACAATGTCATCCGAGCACTGACGCGCTACATAGGTCTCATATACCGCATGCAATGACATTCACACATTCATACGTAAAACCAAACAATGTTATTGGAGAGCATCGAACGTAAACAAATACAATGCAATTCAGAGTGCGCGAAAAAACAAAGGACGATATATAAGTTAAAATTCCTACATTTAAAAATAGACAAACTCAGGGTGTTGTTTGAAACGCACCTTGCGACCAGACCTGGTGACTGCAGTAGGCGGGCTTGTGCGCGGAGCAGGCACAGGTGGTCTTTTGACGTCGGCAGCGGCAGGTCGCTGTTTCACTGGTGCTGTACGTTTTGCGTCGTGCTCATGCCGGTCGTTGATGTACGCCGGCTTCAGACGGTCAAAAGAAACGGTGTCATGCCGCCCGCTGGGTTTCTCCAACACAAACACCTTCTCTGATCGCGACACCACTCTGAAGGGTCCTTGACGGAGCCTCCAGGGGGCGTCTCACTCTGTCCACTCTCACCCATACATATTTGCACGTCTGCAAGTTTTTGGATACTTGAGGTTGAGAATGGTGAGAGCCGACAGATGAGGAATGGAAGTCGATTTGTTGCAATGTGTCGGAGAGCTTCTGAATGAGCTCATGCTGAATGTGAGGTTGTGATGAGTTGAGACAAATGCGATGAAAGAGGAGACTGGAACCTGTGATGGCCGTAAATGGTGAGTATCCACTGTCATTTGGGATGGCACGGAGTCCTAGCAAAACAGCAGGGAGACTGCGAATCCAATCTTGTCCTCGTGCAATGAGTTCCGCTTTCAGCGTGCGATGAGCTCGCTCTATTAAGCTATTCGCAGACGGTCTATAGGCTGTTGTGCGGAGTCGATGAAAGTCTATAATTTTAGATAATTCGTCAAACAATGCAGACTCAAATTGGGTGCCGCGATCTGTCACAACATACAGAGGCACACTAAATCGGCTGATCCACGTTTCCATGAACGCGGCTGCAATTGTTGTAGAATTGATGTCTGAAATCGGAGTAGCTTCCAGCCAACGCGTGGCACGATCAATACATGTGAACAGGTATCTACATGGTGAAGTGTACAGTTGACCGTGAGGTGTTGACACTGGTAAGGGACCGACAATGTCAATGTGCACTGTTTCGAACCTGCTCGATGGTAGACCGAAATCTTGCA
The DNA here is from genome assembly GCA_916048095.2 of Sacculina carcini. Taxonomy (NCBI): domain Eukaryota; kingdom Metazoa; phylum Arthropoda; class Thecostraca; family Sacculinidae; genus Sacculina; species Sacculina carcini. The sequence continues at coordinate 5,904,922 of OU696583.1, forward strand.
ACTTGGTCTTGGTATGCCTGTGCACTTTTGATTGTTGACACTGAGTGCACGATTTGACCCATTCCCCAATATCGTGGTCCATACCAGGCCAAAAGTAACGGGACTTGATCAGTCGCAGACTTGCTTTGGTACCATCTCATCATGGATGAGCGAGTTGGTGAAATTGTTGGAACAATGCCTTTCGGCATGATTGAGGTACGTACGGACGAGGATGAAGTGTGGACATCTCACAGAGTATTTTCTCGTTTTCACCGAGAGGCTGAGCTCGCAGGCGATCAGCATAAGCTGATTTTTCAGTATCGTCCACCTGTTGTGCGGCAATACCAAGGAGATGAAATGCATCCACTTCAATGCTATTGACAGCGCGCGAGAGGCAATCTGCCACGATGTTGTCGCCACCGCGTATGTACTGAACATCTCGAATATACTCAGTGATGATGGTCCAGTGTCGCTGCTGCCGATCTGATTTGGCAGGACAAGGGCTGTGAAATGCACAGACGAGCGGCTTGTGATCAGTGAATAAAATCACATTTTGACCTTCCGGAAAGTGCCGAAAATGGATAACAGCCAGAAACGCAGCAAGCAGTTCTCTGTCATACACTGAGTACTTTTTCTGTGCGTCGCTGAGTTTTTTGGAGTAGAATTCTATGAGCACCGGCTCGCCGTCAATCATTTGATGGAGAGCTGCGCCGGCGGCCACATACGAACAATCAGTTACCAATTGGTACTCATGACATTGAGATAGTGGGTGAGCCAGCGTACAGGCGTTCTGCAGAGCAGTCTTCAACTTGTCGAAAGCAATGCTGTGATCTTCCGTCCATGGCAGCGAAGTTGATTTTGGATGTTGTTTGGCTAGTTCACTCAAAGGAAAAACAATGTCTGCAAATTTGGGTATCATTCTGCGGTAATACCCCGCCATGCCGAGAGATCGACGCAACGCAGCGGAATCTTTTGGAATCGGCACGGCTGTTATTGATGACACCTTGTCGGTTGGTGGCTGTATACCGCTGGCAGTAACACTGTATCCCAGAAAATTCAGTCTAGGCTGATTGAATTCGTATTTTTCCAGCGATAAGCGCAGCTCATTGGCGTGTAACACGCGGAAGACTTGCTCCAAGTGCTGGGAATGTTGATGCTCATTCTCTGATGCGGCCAGAATGTCGTCGAGCTATATGAACACAAATGGTAGGTCACGAAATATAACGTCCATGTACCTTTGAAAAGTACAGCCAGCGTTCCGCAGACCAAACGGCAAAAACAAATATTCGTATAACCCGATTGGCGTTATTACAGCGGTTTTCTCAATGTCATTGGGCGACATCGGAATCTGATGATACGCGCGCATCAGATCCAAACGACTAAAGCAGGTTGTACCATGCAGTTTTGCCGACAAGTCCTGTATTCGCGGAAGGGGGTACCTATCCGGTACAGTGCAGGCATTCAGTGACCTGTAGTCACCAGTGACTCTCCATTCACCGGGAGATTGTTTTGCGACCAGATGGATTGGTGACGCCCATGCCGATTTTGAGGGTCGGACGATACCGGCGTCCAGGAGATTCTTGAATGTATCCTTCGCAGCACGCAGTTTCTCTGAAGAAAGACGCCGTGCGGACGCGAATGTGGGCGGTGAACTGCCAGTGTCTATTGTGTGTTGGACGTTATGTAGACGTGATTGTTTTGATAATGGCTGCTGAGGCATGAATACTTGCGAAAATCGTTCAATTAAATGATGGATATCAGAAGATAAATGCGAAGAAGCATTCACCACGTAGATGGATGAATGAGAGGTGGTCTTACCGACTGTTCGCAGTTCTGTTGAAGGGTAGATGAGCAGGCACCTCTTACAGTCGACTAACAAGCCGAAATTACGCAAAAAGTCGTTTCCTAGCAGCGCTTCGGTGACGTCGGCAACCACAAACGTCCAGAGGTACGAACGACGCAAACCTCGTACATATATTCTCGTTGTTATTTGGCCATGTACTGTTATTTTCTGACCCGTCGCTGTACAGATACTGACCGGTGTAGACTCCATTGAATGACCTGCTGCTTGCAATTTTTTATTATTGAAACAGCAGCACCTGTGTCAACAATGAAATTGAGTTTACTGGCTCCCAATTGAGCCAAAATTCCGAACAGCGGCTGATTGGATGATGCCATATTGACTGCCATTGTGGTATCAGTCTGATGGGAAGCAGGAGCCGGAGAAGAACGAGATGAGCACTGACCTTGCTGCTCCAGTTTATTTTTCGGCCACTTGCGCCATCGTATGTGCGGTCTGGAGACATCGTCTCCGACGCTATGTGCGCGGCAAATACTTGTATGTCGTTTTCGCTGGTACGGCTGCCGATGAGTGTCATCAGGCTCTGAATCTGCTCCATTTTGTTGACGCGCAGAGTTATTTCCCGACTCGGGATGGGTGAAAAGAGCGATCACTTGAGACCTGAGATCTGAATATGATCGGCTCTGGAGACATTCCTGCGTCAAACGACTAGTGACATATTTAGGCAGGGCAGACAGAACCTGATACCATCTGGTTTCATTTGACGTTATGCCAGCTATGACAAACTTGGCTTCAATGCATATAAACCATCCATTCACTGCAGTTTTATCAAACCGGGGTGGATCGATGGACGTGCCACATATCTGGGATGACATACCTGAAGTCGTAGAACTGTTCATAGCAGAGGCTGCAATCACGTCGGGGTCACCAAAATGTGGTGGCGTAGACCACATTGAATTTTAGAGTCAGGTGCACGACAACAGTATATTATTATCACAGCCAATACCAGCAAACAATTGCCTGGTGACCGGAATTGTGCCGGGTTATGTAGGCTCGGTCACATGACCTTTCACACGGTCACGTGACCATTCACACGGGTCATACTCACACACACACACACGCTCACACGCAGTCAACCGTGTCAGTGGATACACACAGACATACTATTCTGTTGGTATACATACACACCAGACACGCATACAAACGGGCGAAATGTACACACACGACAGGACACACTAACACACGCTCGCAAACATATAAACGGCGACACACAAACATACAAAGTATGACGCCACACAATAATAAATATCAATCAGTCATACCCAGAGTTTGAAAAAACCGGGTTTAAAAAAAATAAAAACAAAGTTTTTTTGGGAAAAAAACAAAAAACCAATGTTTTTTTTGGTTTATTTGGTTTTTTACATTTTGCACACAAAAATCCAAAAAAGGATTGTACCATGCTATTTATGCATGCTATTTAGTATATGATAAACGTATTTTAGTACCACTTACCAAGATTTTTGTATATATTTAAAAACATAAAAATAAAATCATAAAAATGTAATCACAGGATCTTGAGTTTCACCTTATAGCATCTATAGGCAATGGAAGTTTTGAGCCGCTTTCAATTGCGAAAGCAGTCGATTTTAACACCCACATATGTTTGCAAAGTCCAAACAGTGGACTTAGTCCAAAAATAACAAAAGTCCAAATACCCAGTGGCCTTATTTATGAAAACCTAGTGAATAAAAATCGTTTTGTCCATGGAGGTTAATTCATGTTTGTTTTCATAGTAAACACAGTTTTTTATACTCAGAGGCTTCTCAAAATAGTGTTTTTCATAGAAACTCTAATGTTTTGTCGTAAATATTTAGGATTTCTCATAAATACCAACTACAATGTTTCCCTAGCAAAAACCAAAAACGTTAATAAAAAATTTCACATATCGTGCAAGCCCATAAAATCATGCCAAACAGAAATATTTTTGAAGATTTAAAACTGTATTAATGAACTCATTTACTAATTCTGAAAATATTTGATCATTCCTATATGAGAAAAATCATTTCTGTAAAAAAACAGTTTTCAAAAAACCATGTTTTTTATAAAAAAAACACTTGGTTTAAACCAAGCAAACCCTGGTCATACCTATTGCCTAGAGAGAATGATTAATCAAAGGAACGTTTAATTAGATGTGTCTTCAATCAGAGGTGCCCTTCAAAAATGCGGCTTTACGGTATATAGGATATATAAAACAATTCCATTTGAGTTGGGATGAAGGAGCAATATATCACAGTACACACAGGAGCATACTGGGCTAAATTGTACTAGAGGAAGCATTGTTATTGCACGTTGTCCCAACAAAAACACTGACATTAATAGTATTGTACTCTGCTACATGAGTTAAAAGCTGGTCAACGATGGTTTATCAACACTTCAGTGAGATCAAAACCCAATTTCGCTAAATAATCGTGCCTTGAACATGAGTGAAGTCTGATATATCTATAATGCACTGCCTTTGGAACAACACAATGCCTGCCTGCCACAATGTACTGCCTTTGGAACAACAGCATTTCCCATAAACAAGCGATCTATTCTACAACTCAACAAAAATTACAAAGGCATTGAAAGGAAGACACTCACATGTTTTGTCCAGGCTCGTTGCCCCACAAGAAAGGCATGCCACGTGATTTAAACAGCCAAGAGCTTACATATGCAGCTCCTTCGGTCATAGAACAGTCGATGACCTGGCCGTGACCCGACCTGACCCACAAACACACACATATACACAAATACACATAATATAACACAGGCAAATACAATCTCACAGCACAATGCTCCTACACAACATGAACTTATTTCGAGATATCAGTCGGAATGGTGCTAGTAATATTTATTCACAAAACTAGATTTTACAGCTTAAAATAAATAAAAATCTAACTTATTCATATCCATTCTTGTGAGTGCATGTGGGCCCCTGTAAGTTTGTTGGAAACTCAGTTTCATATGCATTATACACACTCAAACATTTCAAAACATAAAAAAAATTGAGGAAGGTTTCCGTTATGTAAGCATTTGAATTATCCGAAATTTTCCGCTTCTTGGAGCTTTCTGCTGTTGGGTTTCCACTATCGGGAGGTTTCCGTCATTCGGAAATTTCCGCTATGAGGACATTTCCGATATTTGTAATAAACCACCATTTCACTTTATTTGGATGGTTGACTTGGCACGCACACATTTCACATTTACACTCTTCTGCACCCGTCAACATATTCTCAAACGCAAATTCCAACACTTGAATGGTAAACAATTCGTGTATGACAATTCTCCCTCCAATGTAACTGTCTTTCCTTCCGATCTTTCTTTGTCTGACCATAGTCTTCTTCTTACCACTCTTCCTTGTATCGCCTCGCTGCCTCCTCATACTCCTGCTTTGATTGCCTATCGTAACTTTAAAGAATTCGATCCGATGCAGTTTTACCTATTACTTGATTCCTTATTACCTCTGCAAACGCTATATTTCCTGAATCCTTCGGACATCTATCCCCACCTATCTTCTGCTTTATCTAAAATCAGTGACTTTTTGTTTCCTTTACTTATCGGGCGCAATACAACTAATTCTTCTCCTCCTTGGTTTAACTCTCAACTTCGTCTATTGAAAAGACATTAACGTTCACTTCTACGAATCTGGAAACGTACATCGCATCCATCTGATTGGTCTTCCTTCTCTGTTTCCCGCTCTTCTTATATCTCGGCCTTGTCTGCAGCGAAACAAAATTACTTCTCCTCCCGTCTCTCTTCGCTCTCCCGATCCCCTAAATCTCCCTAATATCCCGATCATCTTTGGACAACTCTAAACTCTCTCACTGGTTCTCGATCTAACTCCTCTTTATCTAATCTAACTGCCTCTCAATTATCTTCTCATTTCACTAATAAAGTCCTAACTGTTCAATCTAAACTCCGCTCTCCCAATATCCCTGTTACACATACTCGTGTGTCTCTACAATTCACTTCATTCTCGCAAATACATCTTTCAGAGATTCTTACCATGATATCTTCCCTCAAAATTTCCCCCTCTCCGGCTGATCCTATTAATTTTAGAGCTATCTCTCCTTCAATATTTTCTCTTGTTCCTTATCTATTACATCTCATTAATTCATCATTTCTTCATGGCCAATTCCTATCTGATAAACATGCCATCGTCCATCCTATCCTTAAAAAACATACATTAAATCCGTCTGAATGCGCTAATTACCGTCCTATATCTCTTCTCAGCTTTCCTTCAAAACTCCTTGAATCAGCTATTTTTTCCCAGTTGTCTCCCCTTATTTCCCAGGTCCTTCATCCTTTCCAATCTGGCTTTCGCTCCTGTCACTCTACGGAATCCGCCCTTATTTCAGTTACTCATGAAACCTTATCTCAATTTTCCTATCGTCAATCAGTTCTCCTTGTTCTTCTCGATATGTCTCTAGCCTTCGATCTTGTCAATCATGCCATTCTTATCAATGATCTTTCTTCTCTGGGTCTATCATCGTCAGCATTGTCTCTCCTCAAATCCTATCTCTCTGGTCGCACTTTTTCAGTAAACTTCAATTCAACTGTTTCAAAATCTGCTTCTCTTATTTCTGGTGTCCCTCAAGGTTCTATCTTGGGTCCTATTCTTTTCAATCTTTACATGTCTTCTCTCTGTCCTGTCCTTTGTAAATACAACATTCCTTTCCATATTTATGCCGATGATATACAACTCCTAATTCCTTGTTCTTTCTCTCATGCCACTCTTCTCAATGATATTCTCTCTGATATCACGTCCTGGACCACTTCTGGTCGCCTCATTCTCAACACTTCTAAGTCTGAATTTCTTATCCTTCACCCTCCGCGCATTTCTCCTCCATTACTCCCAATCGCTGTATCTTCCTCTGTTTGAAACTTGGGTGCTATCTTCGATTCCAACTTGTCCTTTTCAAACAATGTTGTCTCTATTTCGCGCACCTGTCGTTTGATTTTACGCAGTCTATACCCTATTCGATCCTGTTTAGACCAGCCTTCTTCTACTAAATTAGTACAGTCTCTTGTTCTTTCTCGTCTTGATTATTGCAGCTCACTCCACTACATTCTTACCAACAAATCCCTGAAAATCCTTCAAGAAATAATTAACCAATCCTGTGGTTTTGTGCTCCATCCTACACCTTGCCACCATACCTCTCAATTCTTGTTCCAATTCAACTGGCTTCCCATCATTCCTAGGATTCATTTTCGGCTGTGTTGTATCATATATAAAATTCTGCACAATAGCTCTTCCCCGTCCCATCTTTTTGATCTTCTAGTTTCTTCTAATGACTTTAATTCTCGTGTTCATCGTCCTTTATTCTGTCCTCGCGCTATCAACGAGTCACCTTGGTCCGCAAAATCATTTTCTTTCTATGCGCCTCGGGTCTACAATGATCTTCCTTCCTCAATCACTTCCTCTTCATCCTTTAGTAGATTTTCCTCCTCACTTCGTAAATATCTTTTTGCTAAATCTTTTGATCCCACTTCTCGCACTCTTACACCTTACGCTTCCCTATGACTCTTATTTACAATTACTTATGTTTTTACTTATTTTCATTTTATTTATCTCCATTATTATTTAAAAAATTCCTTTCTGTGAATTTTCTACTTCTTTTCTCACATCTTGATATCGTGTACTGTTGTTTCTCATTGTTGTCTCTTTCGCGCTTGTTTCTGTGTGAGCGCTATACAAATACATTGTTCTGTTGTTGTTGTTGTATGAGTGGTTGTGTGTTCGTGTGTGTGCTCTTGTTGGTTTTGACACACGTTGTCGTTTCGCAGTCCCATTGGTGCACGGAGAAGTCGAATTGCGACGCCAGTTTCATATTTTTTACCTCAGACAGGTTTCAACTAGGAGCATATGCTGGTTTCTCGCGATATATTTATTATTTTCACCTCTTGTGTGTCTGTGTGTATATATCCGTGAACGGCTGAGCTTTGTGCTAGTTTAGTTGGATATTATGTACGAGCGAATGCCGTCCATAACTTTGTGAGTTCTACATACGGCGTAAGATATAAAAAAATTGGTACTGTGGGAGCGCGTGCCGAACCGAGGCAAACATACACGCACGATCATGCACATAGATACGCACATAACCAGACCACTAATCAAAAGTGATATGAAAACTTTGTACCCGTCTACATATTGCATTCAATCAAATAATCAACAAACATAAGCCCGTAACACATACATGAAAAATACATCGGTTTGTGGCAGTTCGCATTGCATCTACGCTGCAAGCGACATCAAAAACTTTTGTAAGCCACATCCCTCGTTCCGCTTTCCATTTCCAGAATGTCTCACAACTCAGTTTAGTGCAGATCAAATCCAACATAATGACAGCGCTAAAAGCACCCGCAAACGCGTGAAAGTGTACTAAACACTATGGTTTCATATTTTGGCCGAGCACACATCACCGGCAGCCAATAAAGCAACGCCACTACACAACAACCGATGACACACTGGGTCGCTACATCGCAATATTTCATATTTTATTTTCATTAGCCTATCCTTCAGCGTGTGCGTGTATTGGAATGTACCCGTATACATTTTGCGTATTTAATTCAAATATGACCCAAATTCAATTAAATTCCCCAATGCCAACTAAATCATATGATTAGCACAAACACAATACTGAACGTCAATCATAATCAACTAGGCGAACATAAGAAGCATAATGATAAATTCTGAGATATTTTGCAAAACGTGCCAATACCGAGCAAGTAGCACATATTTATCCCACCGAACGTGTAAATTGACACTGAAACACTGAAAGCATGCACACGAGATGACACACCCAAACACCCACATTCAGCGAGAAAAAGAACACACAGAAAGCACAGCAAAAACGAAAATGAAAGACGCTACGTCCCAGAACACGTCGATTCTGAGAGCAGAACGATATATCTTTCTCAACCACGACCATCAGCAAAACACTAATTCACACATACACACACACAAGCACACATACACACACACACACATACATACAGAGACACACACGCAAAAATGCAAACATTGAGCTCCATTTGGCTAAATGTTTCGTTCGGCAAATCAATGTAGCCCAAGACGGGCCAGAAAACTTTGTGACTTGCAAGAAATGTTGCATGACCAAACGCAATGGTCAGCATCGAATGTGTGCACGTGTGTGGTGAGCAAAGCGTGTGTATGCCATCGAGTTTGCGCCGGCACAGAAACAATTTACAAGGAAAAGACAACATCACGCACTGTACACATGCCAATAAGAAATGTTTGCTCACAAATTGTCCGCTTTCTACGTGACCAAGATATTCTGCAGTATATTGCAAGCGAACACATTCCTTTGATAAACCACAAAAGGATTTCATATTTCCAAAAAACTGGCAACCTTGTTGAATAGGAAATCCAGTCAACAATGCCCTCAGCTCTATCACAAAATAAATTTACTAAAACAAACATGTCTAACCTCCCACATTTCCGCACTTACTTTTTTTGAGACAACCACTTTCAAGGTCAGATGTTCAGAAGAGCAAATAACACAGATAGAGGCCAACGTCGGCTGTTTCTGGAGACACTGTACTTATCCATCATCATATCCACCACATCTACTCCCCCTTTGGTTGTATTATAGAAAGTTATGATTTCAGGTTTTTTGTCCTCACCAGTAGCTTCGTCAATCTTCTTATCCCTGTGCATGCTGCTAATGAGTACAATATTTTTCTTTGTGCTCTTTTTCCTGGGTATATATGAGACTAATGTAAGCTGATCTCCAAATCCAACCAGGCTGTCACATGTAGGTCTTTTCTTTATATCCAGAAACTCTTTGGGAATCTCTCGTTTTTGTTCTTCCTTAGGGTTCCTTAGGGCAAAAATGCGTTCCTCCTCCTAGGGCAATTACGCCACAGCCGCGCCACGACTGGCATGCTACACTCTCAATGATTCAGAAAATTACCTGGAAGGAGATAGAGAACAAAATTAGCATACAAATTATTTAAAAAAATAAATGAGAGGGGTGTCCAAACACCCCACGTGCCCAACGCAGGGTTAAATATGGTTTTAATGATGTGAATATTTGAAATTAATTGTCAGCAGAACAAAGCGAATTAATTGAGTAATCATGTGTTTTTTATAAAGAAACCATGTTTTTTTTAAGAAAAAATGAAATTAAGTTATTAAAACTCGTATTAAATTCGTTTTGTTAATGTACAGATTCAGAAAATTTTGACAGCAGAGCAATACAAGTTAATTGGTTGGTCAAATGTTTTTTTACACACGTTTATTTAAACTAACACTTTTGAATGAAACAATGCTTTCTAAAACAGTCTCTATAGAAGATAGATTTGATTGATGTACGTTGAAATACCTTTTGTATATCAAGTAGCCTGCTGGTATAAGCGGCTAGTTAAACCATTTGATTTCAACTGTTATTTAAACCATTGATTTTTCAAAATCGTTTTTAAAGACGGGTTTCGGAGATGTAGAGATTTTGAAAACAAATTGGCGGCAGATCAAGGAAAGTTGAACCAAATTTATTGGTTTATATAAATAACCTGTTTTAGAACTGGTTTTATGAATCATGGTTTCTTTGATGTAGTTCCATGTGTTCAAATATCTTTTTGTACATTAAATATATTTTCTCAGTCGTTTTTTTCCTACACGAAAATATTGCCCGCTTTTCTGGTCAGGATTGCCACTCTGAATAATGCGACCCGCTTTTATTCGTACTCTCATTAAGGACACTAAGTTTGTGTGTATATTTGTAGTCTTTGTGTGAATATTTGCAGTGTTTGTACTTATATATTTGCAAATAATTCATCTGTTGAATGAAATGATGAAATTTATTATAATAAACGTAGTTAATTTCTGGGAGAAAAAAAAGTAATGTGTAAAAATTAAGAAAAATTATGCCACCTGTTGTTGTTTTTTAAAACAGTTTCAGTTTTTTAGCAGAAAAAACGGTTCTCAAACCCTGCTTTCTTACACAATTAATAACTCAATAATTGAATGCAAATCTATACTGTACATAGGAGTGCCGCACAGTACCATGCAGCAATGATATTAGGACTTTCAGACACATTCTAACAATTTTCTTGTGCATATTTAATGATAATTCAAATTGATAGGGCCACTAATAACATGAATAAATTTTATGTTGAAAACATTCATTTAACATCCCAAATATATCATTTCCAAAATTTGAATTATTTGCATGACTCTTCAAAAAAAAATAATAACGTGTTTTTTGGTCGAGGTTTTTTATAAAAAAAACATCGGTTTTTTGAGGTCGCATCTCTAAGCATAATACGGTGCATGCGGCACGCCCATACTAGATTACCGATGTCGCCTGCAGTCCAAGTAATTTCCGATGCAACTTGTATGGCAGGACATTGGCGTGACACTCCCACACTCTGCCCGCTCATCCCACCCTCTCTCTCTCTCTAGCATCCAGTCTTCTCCATTCTACATCCCATAGCTTGTGTGCGTGTGTGTGCATGCGTAAGTGCGCGCGCACACACACACACACACACACACACACACATATATATATATATATATATATATATATATATATATATATATATATATATATATATATATATACAGTAAGTAGCTGCAAGCGAACAGTAAACAGCCAACGACCAATATGCGTGCATTTGTGTATATGTGCGTATGTATGTGTATGTATGTGTGTTTGCATGTGCGTAAACATGGTCAGTTTCAGGGGCGGTTCATAATTGACTATGATGGCAGAAAGTTGTACCAGTGAAGAACATTCGACATACACACACACACGTAAAGCACACACACACACACACACACGTAAAACACACACACACACACACACGTAAAACACACACACACACACATTCACAAACTCGTAAAACACATATGACTCCCGCGCAAACACATGTAAGATTCCAGCGGGATACACGCAACGACCTCATAGACAACACTGCACACGCCAGCAGCCCAACAACAAAACCAGACAGTCGCTGACAAATGGTGGGATTCGTAACACAAATATTTGGAAAACCAAGCAAAAAAACAATACAATAAAACGACATTTTGAGAAATGGAAAAATTTGTATCACATGGACAGAAAGTGCTTACATTACGAAAATAATTGAAACTGTTTGGATATTTCCGTTTTTATAGTATGCCCTATCATTTATATATTATGTAATTTGTTTACTTGTTGCACCAAAGCATGCACACACGGTCAAACAAAACGACACACAGACATATATCGACAAAGAACGAAAGTACTGTTCTTTTTTGCTCCCTCATGGATCATGCGCACATTGAAAATACACACGTATTGAGACCGTAGCACAATGTCACCGTGACCTCTCTGAAAAATATATCACAACTTCAAAACACCTCCCAGACGCCCACATCCAAAATCACTGGCCTGTTATCGCCCGCTGCAAGACCCAATTGAAAGTATTGTCTTGCCCGCCTCCACACGCTCTCAATCATCATGGACATACCGCGAGCCTGGCGACTAATTTAAGCCCACAAGCACCTGTAGCTGTTTTGTAGTTGTGTGTAGTAGTAGTAGTAATAGTGTATTGCCACACAACATTGAACAATATCAAACCAAACATAATACCATTTCCTGGCCATTAGCTGTCCGATATAACAGACAAAGAACAATATTCATAAATACACAATCACACACGTATATACACAAATACTTGCTTGATTGTGACAGTGGTGCTGTTAACACGTAGCTTTTGACGCTCTGTAAGTCACGACAAGCCACTACCGGAGCCTGAATCAGTGAATCGTCTATTAGAAACCTAAGCCACAGCTAGACGTATTGACCATATCTGAGAGCTCTATTAAAACCATTGGAGTCGAAATTTCCACTGCCTTCCATAAATACGACTGCGTATGTGTTTATAGGACGCCTAGTGGCTGTCACGACAGTTTTATGAATGCGCTGGATGACATCCTTTTGAATGCTAATACTAAGAAGAGTCATTGTCTAACTATTTTTGGTGATTTCAACCTAAGCTTATTGAACACTTCGGATAAACATGTTTCGGAATTTGTTAATTTGATGTACTCATTCTCTTGTACCCCTCTAATTGATCAATCCACTAGAATCACTGAAATATCCTTAACAGTATTGGACCATATTCGGACTACACTAGCTAAGGAAAATGTTGGCAACTTCATTGTTTATACTGTAATTTCCGATCATTTCCCAGTCACAGTTCAACATTATCAAGCCAGTTGCTAAAAAGCGATTTGTTCTCAAGATAATCTTAAACTCAGCCGCAATATATAACTTTAAAACTGCTCTTGCTAATTTTTAATGGAATGCTCTTTATAATACGGCAGATGCTAACCTTTCTTACAACATATTTCATGCCAAATTTCTTAGGACATTTGATGAATTATTTCCACTTACCAGAGTCATCATTAGCAGTAGAAGCAACTAATGCCCGTACATTACGCCTGCTTTAAAACGTTGCTTAAAGGAAAAACCTAGGCTTGCTAAAAAGTGGCCGCTCACTCACCGGGAAAAATACAAACGCTATCGCAATAGTCTAAACTCTACTTTACGTTCTGCTAGAAATGAGTACTATAAAAACCAACTAAAAGCGTCTCAGGGTGATATGAGGAAACAATGGAGAACAATCAATACCTTAACTGGCAGAAATCGTAGTACTTCTGACAACGACATCTCTTTACATCCAGTCTGCGACGACGTAAGAACTGCGTTCAATGCCCATTTTTTTGCGACAAATTACAGGGTTTGATATCGAGTATGACTACCAACAGTATCTAAATTCACCTCCATCGTTATCAATGTATATGGAGCCCACTAATTTAATGAAGTTGAAAACATTCTGCGCACTCTTACCTCTAGTTCACCAGGAATTGATGAAGTCCACAGAAACATTTAAAAATAGTTTTTGAACTGATCTCTCATCCATTAGCTCATATTGTTAACACATCTCTCAAAGAAGGTAGATACCCAGACAAGATCAAAATAGCTAAAATTGTCCCTATTCATAAATCTGGTGACAAGCGTGATGTCAATAACTATAGGCCCATCTTGATCTTACCAGCATTCAATTTAGTTTATGAAAAAGTAATTTGCAAAATATTAGTTAATTACCTTCAGAGCCATAATTTCATTCCGCCCCCCCCAGCACGGATTTAGATCGGAAAACTCAACATAAACAGCTCTTCTAGAGTTTACCAGCTCAGTCCTCGTCGAGTAGCCGAGTGGTGCTGTATATGTGAGCTCCGTGTCTTCAGTTGCGCATTCCTTATTTACTCTGTCTTTTTCTGTGCGCGAGTGTTGTGACCGCAATGCCCAACCGTTATGACATTAATCGATTGTGTTGTTGCGGTGAGTCCGTTTCCACCGTCGCGCACATTGTGTGCGAAGGATGCTCCGCCGTATTTCACCCCTCGTGCGCGGCGCTTTCTACACCGGTATACGAGACATGCGAGACATACGAGACTCGTACAATGCTGTCAAGAAGCATAAAATGTTTTAGGTTTATGCTTCGTGCAAAACTTACTTCGTATCAGTCAAGAGTGATCCACTGACTGTCGAGAAAATGTCATCGGTGATGGAGTTCCGCTTCGCCAAGCTGCGAACCGAACTGCTTGATGATCTGCGTGACTCTCACCCCTCTCGCTGCACCTCTGCCAACACTGATGAAAATACCGCTTCCCACCACAACGTGCCAGCCCGCACCATTGCGCTTGTGGTGAAAAACAAAAGTAAAGAGCCTGTACGAGCTGATAACTTGCAAAAACATCTGCAAACGGTACAAGTGAAAACGGCCCGTCCTACATCATCTGGTGGTTTTGTTTTGCGCTGCTCCACCGAAGACGCCGCTCCCAGACAGCCAAGTCACCAAGTCCCAGGCAAGCCAAGGCGGACAACATCGACGGAGTGCAAGTAGCAGTGCTGAATAAACAGCAAACAATTCTACCGAAAATCACCCTCGTGGATGTGCCACCCTCGTCCCCTGATAGCCTGCTGGCATCCCTGCGTGCCAAGAACAGTTTTCTCACTGATGTCCCAGAAGCCGACCTCAAGTTTTTCTTCATCACCCCTATAGGCCTGGTTATACGTCTGGTTTTGTATTTATTGAGGAATTTTTTGCTGTAGTGGAACATCTACTTATAATATCTAATGATAATTTGTACATATGTTGAGATTTTAACTTGTGGATAGACCAGCCCCATTTGAAGGCCCATTCACAATCATTCTTGGAAAATATGGAGCTGAATGGATTGACGAATCATGTCAATAGACCAACTCATGCTCATAACCACATACTATACCATTTGCATTTTTATTTGCTCAATTTGCATTTTGATTTAATCCATTTGCATTTTGATTTAATCCATTTGCATTTTGATTAAATCCAAACGTTTTCTCTGTGTATGCAGGGCAATGTTAATCATCTTCTACACCTTTATATATTTGGTATGCTTATCTATTTTTCAGCTTTCAATATATTTATATATCAATCATTAAGATAAATCATACAAATAATATATTATCGAATCAATTCTAGACGTTATGCGTTGCATATATTGATGAATGCTTATGTAGTAGTTTGTGAATGCCTGTGATGATAAATATTTTTATTACAATTTTCAAAAAATGTTATATAATAAAGTATATGGAAAATCTGTATATTGTAAAAAATCAGTACAAATATTAGCAGAATATTGAACAATATATTTAAGACTATTCATTGAATGTAGAATAAGTTAAAATTAAATGAAACATTCATAAAACAATCCCAATAACCAGGGTTGGCTGATTTAAATCAAATTGATAAAAATCATGATTTAAATCAATTGATTTAAAAAAAATGCATTTGCATTTTTTCAAAAAGGTACGTAAATTTTTATACATATATCACTTCATGGCTTCACATAATTAATTCATTTAAATGTGTCAGTAAAATTGCAGAAAAGTTTCCTTCTTGATATGAATTTTAGTATTTAAAATATTTGCTAATAGCTTGGTGCAATGTTTAATCACATTGGTGAAGTAAAAGCTGAACACTAAAGTATGCACATTTTATTCAGAACACCAAAAACCATCATGACAAATGTGGACAAGACACGTAATTTTGTGTGGAGTTTGCGTATCCTAATTCATAACCTCAAACAAACAAACTAACTTGGCAGACTTCTCTGTTACAAAGCGGTTCCTCACTATGAAGTGGACCAGCCCATAGGAGGAGAACATTCTCCCCTCCGGAGGACGAGGCAACTCCTGTCAGTATGACTATGACCACATTGACACTGCAAATTTAACACACGGGTTCTGTGACAAATTTCACCTTATCAACTGCTTTCTCTAATGCTTTCTCCCAATAGATACATTGTAAACATACTTCTATCATAACATTTGTGAAATTCGTGATCAATGTGTTCCATATATCTCAAAACATGTTAAACTACATGAATCTGCTCCCTGGTTTAATGGTTCAATAAACCAATTGAAGAGAGTGAAACGGCAATGTGAACGCCGCTGGCACCGCTCCCGCTCACTTGAGCACTGGACCGAGTTATGCAATGCTAGGGCCAGCTACACTCAGAAGATCACTGAGACCAAACAGGCGTACTACAACAAATAATCTTAGATTCGCAACCGGATACACTCTGGAAAACATTGAACAACCTACTTGGTAATAGGCCAAGTCCAGCGGTGCATCCCGAGAATGAAGCTCACATGCCGGATAGATTCCGTATTTTTCTTCAAGAAAAAATAATTAGATTGCATGGTTCTATCCAGGTTACGGACAACAGAAGATATGCTAGTATTACAACTGACTGTTCTCAGAGTCTCACTTGTTTCCAGCCAATTGATTACAACTCCTGTCTGCAACTAGTCAACAACACTAGTATGAAGGTCAATCTCTTGGATCCGATTAAATATAGCCGTATCAAATCGTTTGTAGTGCTCATTGTGCCGTTTATTGTCTATCTTGTAAATACCAGCTTTGTTCATAATAAGTTTTTAGCATCAAAAGAAACAATTATTACTATTTTGAAAACAACTGGACTGGATGCGAAGTATCTGAACAATTATAGGCCTGTGTCGCAAATTCCATGGGTATCAAAGCTCCTTGAATCGGCTATGTATGAGCAGTTGTCTTCCTTCCTTGAAGAAAACCATATGTTTCTACCTCAGCAATCAGGGTTCAGAAAACATCACTCGTGTGCCACCTCGTTGTTGTGTACATACAATTACTCCCTGTCTGCGCTCCTACTCGGGCAGAATGTTATTATTATGCAGCTTGATTTTTCGTCGGCTTTTGATACTCTGAGCCACGAAATATTGCTGCAAGATTTATCAAACTGCGGTATATCTGGAGGTGCACTCTCGCTTCTTCGAGATTACCTCAAAGATCGCACGCAAACAGTCATTGTGAATGCAGCCCAGAGCCAGTTTCCCTCTGAAGTCTGGTGTTCCGCAGGGCTCAGTTCTTGGTCCCCTTCTTTATGATGTGTACACATTATCAATAAAACAAGTTCTCGACAGATATAATGTGCAATGCCAGATTTTCGCTGATTATATCCTTGTATATTTTGAGTTTGACGATCTTCAACAAGCTCATTCAGGTGTCAGCAAAATATTGCATGACATAAAAACCTGGGCAGCGAACAAATGCCTGAAATTGAAAAAGGAAAAGACGAAATTCAGACGGTTTTGACAAAAAACGAGCTGGAAATCTCCGCTAGTAATGACTTTGATATTGTACATAAAATCAGACTTCTGGGTGTTACAATTGATAATTGACTAACGTTTGAGGCTGATGTGTCTGAACTTGTCAGAACTTGTAATTATCATCTGCGCCGAGTGTATTTTATAAGGAAGAATTCAACTATTGGAGCCACTAAAAAACTTGTAGATTATCTTATCATATATAGACTGCAATATTGTTCTGTTTTGTTTTTCAATATCAATCACCGTATTCTACGGAAACTTCAGATCATTGTAAATAAATCCTGTCGCCTAATATTCAATGTCCCTAGATGAACTTCTGTAGTGAAATATCTTATCACACTAGCCTGGCTACCGGTTAAGGCTGACATTGAATACAACCTACTGTGTATGGTACATTCTGTCCTTGTATATGAATCACCGCTTTATCTAAGAAATATGTTGTCTTATAAACAAGCATATGTATATTATGATTTTCGTCGAAACCATCAGCATCTTCTTCATGAGCCAGCGTTTCCCATTTCAGCGCCACACCCATTATAATCAATGTTTTAGTTGCATGGCTCCCAGATTATATAACAGATTACCACTCTCCATACGATCGTCCCGATCTGTGGATGTCTTCCAGAACAGGTTGAAAAACATTTGCTTCAAATATCTTATGATCGGGTAAATTTATGCATAAAGCTGGAGTATTCGCTTTAAATGAGATAATATTGAATGTGTATGTTACAATGGTTGTAAATAATTACTGTCATTGTAGATAACTTGTATTGTCGTATTTGATGCATGTGCACTGTCTTGGTCTTACTTTGACCAATGTTTATTTATATCGCTTTTCATGCAAAAATGTCGTTTGCTTTCGCGCGTCTTTCTGTTATCATGTTGTATCGCCGCTGTCACTGGCCTTTGTGCATGTGCTACCAGTGTTTGTGTATGGGTGTGTGAGTGTTGGTTGTATGCTTGTGCATGTTTGTGTGTGTGTGTGTGTGTGTGTTGGTGTGATGTTTTGGTCATGCATGGTGCAAATAACACCTGTTTTGAAACGAAGAAGTATTAGTGGCTGTCAGCGATGTTTTTCGACCTGTCTGTCCGCGTATACCTGCATATATGTGCGTGTGGTCCTTTTGCCCATACATAATGTTCACCTTGCCGAAATGCCGAGGAATGTGAACTGACCTTTCAGTGAAAGTGATAAATCCGCACTTCCGCTGAATGTATGTATGTTTGTGCCCATGTGAATATTTGTACATGTATCAGTGTCCGTTTGTCCAATGCCGCATTGTAAATATTGTACTGTATGCGCATCTGAGACATTGTGTAGAGATTGCGCAATATAAATGTTTCAATAAATGAAAAATGAAATGAAGCAGCCCCCGAACGCATAACTACGACCGAAAAACAATTCCATTGTCCCAAACCCAAACAGCCGACACACACACACACACACACACACACACACACAGACACACACACACAGACACACACACACACACAGTAGGGCTGGGCAGGGACCGGTTCCGGAACCGGTTCTGACGATTCGGCTACGTGGGTATTGGAGCCGGGTCCGAGACTCGGAACCGGTTCTGGAACCGGGTCCACACGGATCCGAGTCCACACGGTTCCGATTCTCGGATCCGAGTCCACACGGTTCCGATTCTTGGACCCGGGTCCACACGGATCCGAGTCCACACGGTTCCGATTCTCGGATCCGAGTTCACACGGTTCCGATTCTTGGACCCGGGTCCACACGGATCCGACTCCACACGGTTCAGATTCTCGGACCCGGGTCCACACGGATCCGAGTCTACACGGTTCCGATACTCGGACCCGGGTCCACACGGATCCGAGTCCACACGGTTCCGATTCTCGGACCCGGGTCCACACGGATCCGAGTCCACACGGTTCCGATTCTCGACCCGGGTCCACACGGATCTTAGTATCAGGACTGACAGGAAAATGTATGCGCATTGCGCACACACTACATGAACACTACGGTGCGTTTTAGAATTAACGCTAATATGAAATTGCGGTGAATGCAGTTTTTCACGTGTACTTAAAAAATGCGTATTATATTGTCTTCTTTTTTCTGAAATACATGTACATTATTTGCAAGTAAGTCTGTGCGCGCAGAGTCATATTACACGAGGTATAATACTAAATTTAATATATATCATTTATTACGCTTATTTTATTAAATATATTATTAATATATTATTTTTTGGCGTATGATTACCCGAATTTGATTAAATAACCGCATTTTCATCTAATTTGAGTGAAAAAGTATCACATGAATGTTGATACAACATTTTTCTAAATCTGCATGAAAACTGTATCCTTTCCATGGTGACTTCAATTACAATTCAACAATCAAACAAACAAACAACAATAATTTTAAAATCAAAGGCAGCCAATTATACGATACACGATCGCAATTTTACGACAAAATGGATGTTTCAACTTGGCTTACGGAAAAGGTTTTCTCATTGAATCCAATAAAATATACATTTTCGGAATCAGCATGAAGAAATGTATCTACCGCAGCTTGGTACTAGTTAAACTTTTGGAAAAGTCAATAATCCACCCATTCTAATGCACACAAGCATACATGACCAAAGCTGTGATCACGGCACATCGATCACATTTGACGTGTCGCCCACAAAGAATGTGAAAACCCATACAGGTGTGAACCAGGCGAGAAAGATGCCTGCTAAGTTTGTTTGTATCGAACGAAATGTGCGTGAAAACCCTGGAAGGAAGTCATATTGTGTGGACATTGATGAATCTGGTCATATTTGTGTGGAAACCGTGTTTTCACTCAGAATCTGTTATGACTGAAATCAGCAGGCTGCCTTGGTTGTACGCGGCTAAGACAAATAATTTGTCAGTCAAACTGCCAGCGCCAACATCTCAACTAGTGTTTGAGCTCTTTAATTGAATCTAGTGAGGTCCACCGTGTACACTTGAGTGGTGATTAAAAATTGTTTTTGCCTTATTTTTATACATTATCATGCATAATTGTTTAATATTAGAAATTGTTTGTACTTATTAAAATGGCATTTTTATCAATTTCCATCTTATTTTTTAGTTTCTATTTATTCTTGTAGTGCTCCAACATTAGTAGCGTAGCAGAGGGCCTTAGTGACCTTGCGATTATTACGGAAATGTTCACAATATTCATCATTGAATCTCATAATGATCACTCAATGAGGTCGTTAAGGAGAAAATCACTCTTTTGTTGAACTCGGCGTATATTTTATCATTTAAGCATTTAGTCATACTAATAACTAACATACTTCTTCCCAAATGCAACTTTATTTTAACCCGAGATCGAGCATTATATCGCTAATATGGAATTGTTGTGAAATTGTCAATATGCCTCGATATATAACTATTCAAATTCATATTTTCGATTTCACGTCTCCCGAGAAGTGAATCCATTATCATGGTGGAGGGACCGAGTGTTGTTACTGCCTC
This sequence comes from Sacculina carcini, assembly GCA_916048095.2. Taxonomy (NCBI): domain Eukaryota; kingdom Metazoa; phylum Arthropoda; class Thecostraca; family Sacculinidae; genus Sacculina; species Sacculina carcini. The sequence goes on from OU696583.1 coordinate 5,925,928, forward strand.
GACTACATGAAGTGGGACAAAATATTTGTGCACACCGGCATCTTCCGTTCCATCTGAACGTTTATTTTCAAAAGCCGGTGAATGGATATCACACTGAGGGAACAGTCTCAAAGAAGAAAACATAAATATGATTTTCTTTTTGAATAAAAATATGTAATATATACGCGTTTTGTGTATGTGTGTGTGTGTGAACGTGTGCGTTACGGAATAAGCGAACGTTTTCGGGCAATAGCCGAAATCAAATTATTGTTTGTTTGAGATATTATGTAACAGGCGATACGCAAACATTGTTTATATTGGAAAGTACATTGACTATTTAGCACATTTTTGCAGCATTAGCCACATTACTGTGTCAGCATTGTATGTATTTTTCTGTTGTTAGATATAGAGATGATAATGCCTTGTACACGTCTTCATTGAATATTAAAGCTTTTCTTCAAATTACAGGGCCGTAGTCAAGAGTTATATGCTTCACTCACCCAAAAAAAACAAAATGGGGATCCCCCACAAAAATGAAATTTATGAAATGATGAATTTAATTTTGTGAGAATACCCACTATAATGAAACTGATAGAACTTTGACTTTCAATAAAATTTTGAATTTATATAAACATTTGTTATTTTCCCAGCCACACGTTCATCTATGCCAACTCTCTTTTGTGTCTTCTCCCTTTGGGTGATCTCTAAACATTGAGTGGCTCCTACCTATGCGCACAGAAAATATATTTTATCATCCAAGCGGAACCGGTTCCGGAACCGGTTCCAACGGTTCCACTGTCCTACGGATCCGGAACCGTGAGTATCAATTTTCACGGTTCCTGCCCAGCCCTAACACACAGAATACCTCTAATCCAGTGGCACATTCGATACACCGCATGTGCATAAGAGCCGGCCGAATGCAAGAATGCATCTTACACAGGGGAGGCGCTGGTGTGCATGAGGCCGTACAAATCTAGCTCAACCTCGCCAAATCGACCCATCACTATCGGACTCTGTCTTTAAATTGCTGCTCCTCATTCTCCTTCTTTCGGTCTTCTTCACATACACATACATACGCACGCACAAACACACACACACACACACACACAAACACACACATATTATATATATGCTGTGATTCCCGTTTTGCCAGTCTATCACGGTGGCGAGCGAGGGCAATTGAAAGCGAAACTCGCCAGCCGTGGATGCAACACTTCATCTGAATGTGCTCACACACGAGCACACACACATGTACGATATGAAAGAAGAGTGGATGCCAGACGCTCATGGCAAAGCAAGAGATACCGACATAAGTGTAATATTCTCCACGCACACACACACACACACACGCATACATATACAAACACACACACACACATACAAACACACGCACACACACACACATACAGACATACATACAACCATAACCACTGACTGCCAATCACATCTGTGAAGTCAATCTGGAGTAACGACAAGCCTAGTGGCGCGTCAGTGGTGGTTATGGTGACGGTGTTTTAGTGGTGGCGTATCAGTAGTGGCGACTCAGTGGTATCGTCAGTGGCGGCTTTTCCGTGGTGGCGTCGATAAAGCTGGCATTGCTGATTCAGTTAACTGAGGTCGCTCAATTCCGTCCATTCAACGTCCTCGACCGTTAGTGCAGTGTTGGCGTTTGGTGGTGTGATTGTGAAAATGAATCGTGATTTTTGGAAATACTGCAATTTTGCCTATAGGATGCAGCAGTATGAAGTGCCAATAATCTTGCGTGTTGATTTAATTAATATTAAGCTGTAGTGTTGATGTGTGTGTGTGCTGGTGAATGGTGTTTTAGTGTCTGTGATTATTAGCAGAGCCGTTGCGAGGACTTATGAGCCCCCCCCCCAAAGGCAGCACTTGGGGCCCCTCCCGAAGACAACACTTGGGTGCCCGAAGGCAACACTTGGGGTCCCGGAAGGCAACACTTCGGTCCCCATTATAAATAAGCCATCAAATAATGGATTTATTTACTATACATACTCACATAATACAAGCTCAGGTGAAAACATCTGAGCAAAAAGGTAAAGGATATACATAAAATGATAAACTTTTATGTCATACGTGAAGCAACGGGGCCACTCAACACACGGGGGCCCCCGGCCGGGGGGTACGGGGGGGGGGTTGCTACGGCTCTGATTATTAGTACGGTGTTTTGGTGGTGGTGTTAGTGAGAAACCTGAGAATAATGGTGACATTGGTGACGTTAATGACAATGTTAGTGGTGTTGGCGATATTGAGAGACGGGTGGTGTGGTTGTTTGCTGATGGCGTGGATGTAGTGTCGATGTCAGTTAGTGTGTAGATGTTTATGAAGATGGTGTATACGTAAAATAAACCATGAGATTGTGTATTTGTAACCATGAGATTGTATTGAAAGATGTTTTGTAGCCATGTTCATGTGATGTGGGGTCAGATCATGCATGCGCTGAATTGATCTCTTGTGTGTCCACGGGATGTGTATAAATGCTGCAAGTTAATGTCTTGAGTCTGGCTCAGTTTCAATATGTCATGCAAGTAGCAGTATCAGAAAATTGGCAGTTATTGCGTCTATTTTTGGTGCTGTTGCAGAGTGAGTGTCGTGGATATGTCGTGACCGGCTTGTGCGTGTGAGATGTTTTGCGTCTTTGCGTCCATAATTATTTGTGACATTAAAAATTAAAAATATGAGCCTGTGGAGTCTGAATGACCGAAGCCGATCCGAGGAGCACGAAACTCGTCATGACGAGTTTGTCGCTGCTATTTGGCTTCAAGATTTGGCTTGTATTTGGGTGGCTAGTTATGCACTTGTCATGTCTCCTTAATGCGTTAATGAAATTCGGTAGAGTTCAGTTGCAATTAACGGGTGAGCGTCTAAAGTGGTTAAATCACTCGCAATCGTTTCCATTTAATTGTAATTTTGCTCGTTTTTTCTTTGACTATTTGATTCGCTTTCGCGTGATGTCCGTCATAAAATACACGCGTTTTTGCTCCGGGGCATGTTGAGAACGAATGTAACAACCGGGAGAAAGCTCGATGTTTTTGCACCTCTGAAATTCCTCACGAGATGGGAGATGTGAAGGGACGGAAATTTGGATTCTGCATCTGTAGTAGTGTTGCAATCCCCCTGGGTCTGGCGAAGGACACAATGGGGGACGACAACACAATATATTCACAAAAGATCACAGTTCAGAGGCGGTTACTTACAGTGGCGAAACAAAACACAAGCAATGATGAGCAACAGAGCGAGCCAGCAACAGGGTGAGTTCTGTGGACTGGTTATGGAAGAGTATGTGTGACGGTGTTTTATATATCGCTGGCGTGTGTGATTGGGAATGTGTGTGTATGTGCGTATCTTGTCACCTGGTGTTGTGGGTCACATATGGTGTGGGCGCACGGATGTGGACCAGATGTTGCCCTCGATGGCTGCTGCATCCCTGGGTGAGGATGTGGTCAGGCGGATGCGAACCAGATGTTGGTCCTGACACTGAAGAGGGTTGGTGCGCACTGACTGGTGTTTCTACGTGGTGTATGTCTGTGTGCAGAGGACATACACCTCCGGGACGCGACACTGTACCGGGTTGGTGCGCGTTGGCTGGTGTTTGTACGTGGTGTATGTCTGTGTGCAGGGGACATACACCTCCGGGACGCGACACTGTACCGGGATGGTGCGCGCTGGCTGGTGTTTGTACGTGGTGTATGTCTGTGTGCAGGGGACATACACCTCCGGGACATGTACCACTGAAGCGCTGGTAGGGTGTGTCTGTGGTGTATGGGCAAATGTTGCTGCCCTACATTTGCAGAGGCGCCACAGGAGCCCCCCATCCAGTTCAAGGAGAAAAACGGACTGGGGGGCGGACAACACGACCGGAACGAATGATTCGCGTACGCAGAACCGGGATTCTTGATCCGGAGCAGTTTCGCGCAGGAGTTTCCTTGGAGGCAGATTGCGGCTAGAAGATGGATACAACGGTCTCATGTGGAAAGCTGATGGAAACGTTTTCCAAGAAAGCCGGTCGTAGTCGGTCCACGCAGATTGTGTCCTCGCCGTTTCGTTCAACCGTGAATGTTTTTGGTGTGCGCTTGAGCACGCGGTACGGACCAGTGTAGAGAAGTTGCAAAGGACGACGGTGGCCGTCGTTACGCACAAACACGTATTCTGCAGTGTTGAGCGCAGGCAGAGTGTATGTGTCAGCTGTGGTCGTCGGCCTGCTTTGTACTGGGCGGATCCTTGCGAAGTGCTGCGACAGTTCTCGTGCGACCTGTTGGGGTGAAAGTTCACTCAAGTTGGCGAAAATTTCACCTGGCAGTCGTAAAGGTGTGCCTAAAACCAGCTGTGCTGATGACCACTGTACCGATTCCTTAACAGAGGCGCGTATTCCCAGCATCACGATTGGAAGGCGGTCGATAAAGTTTGGACAGTCGCGTAGCGCACATTTGAGTTGTCGGTGAAGGCGTTCGACGAGGCCGTTGGCGCTGGGGTTGTAGGCAGTAGTGTGCAGTGATTCAGCCCTGAGACGTGCCGTGATTTGTTGCCACAGGCGAGAGGTGAACTGTGAGCCTCGGTCAGACACAATGGTGTGTGGTACGCCATACCTGGATATCCAAGTGCTGATGAAACAACGGGCAACTGTGTCTGCTGACATATCGGGCATTGGGCAGACTTCAGGCCACCTGGTAAACCTGTCGATCATCGTCAATATGTACTGCTGGCCTTTGCAGTAAGGTAATGGCCCACAATATCAATGTGGATATTATGAAAGCGACCTGACGGTAGACAAAACTGAGCAGGTGTCGAACGATTGTGACGAGAGACTTTGCACATTTGGCAATGTGTGCACTGTGTAGTCCATTGCATCACATCATGCCGCATAGATGGCCACACAAATCTGCCAGAGATAAGTTTCAGTGTGGCTTTTCGGTCGGGGTGTGACAAATTATGGAGAGCACAAAAAACTTGCTTTCGCATGGACTTCGGCACGATGGGCCGAGATGTGCCTGTGGAATCATTGCAGATCATTGAGGCGTTTGCGTGCGTAGGTAACGGCTTGATTGTAATTTTTAAGTTTGTGCCATTCCCTTTTTAGCGTGTTTATGTCGTCGTCGTGCGCCAGTTCTTGAGATAGCTGCAACAGATCGATGATGCTGTGGACACTGGCTATCCTTGACAATGCGTCGGAGACGACGTTATCTGCGCCGCTGATGTGCTCTACATTCGTCGTGAATTGCACAATGTAGTCAAGGTGTCGCTGTTCTCGCGGTGAATGGATGGTTGTCGATGACCTGATCGCGTGTACCTGCGATTTGTGGTCAGTGACGAGAACAAATTGGCGACCTTCGACAAACGGCCTGAAATGGCGGATGGCCATGTATGATGCCAACAATTATCGCCCAAACGCACTGTACTTTTGCTGTGCGGGCGACAGTTTTTGTGACCAGAATGCAAGTGGCTTCCACATACCTTGTTACAGCTGTTGCAGAACACATCCTATGCCGAAATTACTGGCATCCGTGAATACGCGGAGCTTTGCGTCTGGATCCTGGTGGCTGAGTACAGTGGTGTCGCATATATTTTTCTTGGCTGCAGTGAATGCCTCGTCGGCTGCCTGCGTTCACTCGATAGGCGCCTTGGATCGTCGCTTCTTGTGGTCGACCAAACGATGGAGCGGACCAAGAGTTTCAGCTGCATGGGGGAAAATCTGTGATAAAATTTAATCATTCCTAGGAACCTTCTCAGTTGTTGTTGAGTTTGAGGCTTTGGGAAGTCCTTGACAGCGGCGATCTTGTCATTCGTAGGCGATACCATGTTCGGTAATTGTGTGACCGAGAAATGTGAGAGTATTTACAGCGAATACACATTTTCCTGGGTTCACTCGAATTCCGAATTTGTCGAGGCGTTTGAAAACAGTTTCGATGTGTTCAAGGTGCTCTTCGTGAGATTTGCTAGCAATCAAAATATCATCTATGTACACAAACGTAAAAGGCAATCCTCGTAGCACCGTACCCATCAACTGTTGCATTGTTTGCGCACTGTTGCGCAGGCCAAATGGCATTCTGGTCATCTCAAAGAGACCAAACGGTGTAGTGATGGCGGTCTTGTGAACATCATCAGGATGTACTGGTATTTGAAAATACGCTTTGGCGAGATCTATCGTTGAGAATATTTTGGCGCCGTGCAATGAGACAGTAAAGTCCTGCAGATAAGGTAAGCTGTATCTGTTTGCGACCGTAATTCTGTTTAGAGCGCGATAGTCGCCGCACGGGCGCCACTCGCCAGGCGCGGATTTAGGAGCCATATGCAGGGCGCTAGCGTATTGGCTCTTGCTGGGGCGAACAATGTCTTGTGTCAGCATGTTTTGAAACTCACGTTTGGCGAGCTGAAGTCTGGCGGTGTCGAGTCGCCGTGGCCGGCAGTACACGGGCTGACCAGTTGTTTCGATTCGATAATACACACCGTGCTGCTGTTCTCCGCCGACGATCGGTGACGACGTGAGGCGAGGGTACTTGGCAAGAAGCTGCTGAAATTTACAGTTTGAGTTGGTCAGGCATAGCGCTATTTGCGGAGATGCGCGTGTCTTGTTGCCGCTTACCGTGAGTTTTGTCTCGTTGTCGATGAGTTGTCGCAGCCGTGGGTCGACGCTGATGTTGTGATGCGCCAGTAAGTCACACCCGATGATTGAAAAATATATGTCGGTGTAGTGTGATTGCGTGCAGTGAGAGAGTGTGTGTGAGAGATTGTGTCTACGTTGAATGAAATTGTGTGTGCGTGAACGTGTTAATGTGTCCATGTGTGATCGATGTGTGTGATGTGTGTACAGTTGAATTGCGTATTGCATGCGAGAGTGTGTGAGCAAGTGTGTATAGTTGCGTATAGCTGTGTGTGTATGCGTTTGTGAATTGTCCATGCCCCGCGGCGGCGATTGAATGACCAGCTCGCCGCTGATTAATTGTTGCGGCGGGTGAGGACAGTGCGCGTGTGTGTGTGTCCGTGTGTGGTCCCGTGTGTTACGTGTGAGTTAGGAGTCGTGTCCGTGGTGCGGTTTGGCGTGACGTCTTGTAGGCGCGCGTGGGGCAGTGATGCCCACGCGCGCCTGTCTGAATATATTTCAGTTTTTTGTTTGCCTTTACAAGCTATTTCGGCCTTTATGTTTTGGAAGTATTGTTTGTCTGCGACCCGGCTTCAGCAGCGGAGATAGTGCCCTCCAGTATTAGCAGTGGCTTGGAAGATGTGGAGGCGCTCGGCGGCGTGTCAGGTTGGTGTGCAGGGGGACGGCAGGAGAGCATGGTTCCGGCAGGAGGCAGCGGGGTAGCTGTGGCCGAGGGTTGCTCGTCGTCCCGCCTGCTCTGGTGTTGGACTCGTCGCCGGGCAGCTGGCAGTTTGCTGGTGGAGGCTGCTGATGCCGGAGGGCAGGCGAAAGAAGGGTGCTGCTGAGGCAGGAGAAGGAAAGGATCGACGAAGACGGCGTGACCTGCGTGTGCGGCGACGTCACGGCTGTCTGCGGCAGGGTGCTGAAGAGCACGGGTGTCGACGGGAGTATGGTGGATGCTGGGGTCGTGGTGTTGTGCCCTGTCGCGGCAGCCGGCGATGAAGAGGACGGCAGGCTGCGGTGGAGCACTGAAAAGCACGGGCAGAGGCGGGAGCGTGGTAGATGCTGGAGCCTGACGTGTTGTGCTTCGCAGCAGCCAAGGTGTGTGCGTCTGGTGGAGGCCGTCGTTGAGTTAGGCTTTTTATTCGTTCATTTTTGCTTGGTTTGCGTTTTTATAATTGTACGTTATTTAGTTGATTTGTTTCTGTAAAAACATGTGGAGGTGTAGTGTGATTGTGTGCAGTGAGAGAGTGTGTGTGAGAGATTGTGTCTACGTTGACTGAGATTGTGTGTGCGTGAACGTGTTAATGTGTCCATGTGTGATCGATGTGTGTGATGTGTGTACAGTTGAATTGCGTATTGCGTGCGAGAGTGTGTGAGCAAGTGTGTATAGTTGTGTATAGCTGTGTGTGTATGCGTTTGTGAATTGTCCATGCCCCGCGGCGGCGAGTGAACGACCAGCTCGCCGCTGATTGGTTGTTGCGGCGGGTGAGGACTGTGCGCGTGTGTGTGTCCGTGTGTGCTCCCGTGTGTCACGGTGTGAGCTAGGAGTCGTGTCCGTGGTGCGGTTGTGGCGTGACGTCTTGTAGGCGCGCGTGGGGCAGTGATGCATACGCGCGCCTGTCTGAATATATCTTTTTGTCTTTTTATCTATCTGTTTTTTGTTCGCCTTTACAGTCGGCCAGAAGAAACGACCACAGGAAGTTGCGGCGCAAGCCTAGAGACACAGTTACGTCTTTAGTACCGAACGTGTTGATACGGTTATTGTTGACTGCTTGTAGGACTAGCGGAGGTAGCTGATCAGTTGATTGGTACGACAGTATGCTGTACTGTGCACCAGTGTTGATCAAAAACTTGATACCGGTGGTTGAATCCTGGATGAAAAACGGTGTGTCATTCTGGCCAGTAGATGCGATATATAAATTTATAAATTTACGCATTTTGAACACAGCAATGGAAAGGCTAATGTTCGCGTGAATTTATGCATGGGCAAAGCCTCACGGCCCCGGCTGGCACACCGCAGGTCAGGCCGCACGGGTTTTGCAGTCACCGCCAGCACAGAAACTGCACGGCTGCGCGCACACAAAACCCGCAGTGCGACAATTGGGCTACCCTTTCAGAAACGAACCCAAACGTTTCACCTCGCCAGGGATACGAACCCTGGAACTCTCGTGCACAGAGCGTGCGTCTTAGCCACTCGGCTACGAGGCGGACGATAGATGCGATGATGAGGGGCGAACCTGGCTTATCGCTCCTCATTGCATGTTCAAATCAAACGTGCACGGTTTGACGCAGGCTCTGGCTCCAGCGCCGAAATTTTTGTGGTACCAGCACACGGTACCTGAGTTCGAGTCGTTGTCGTCGGGCTCCGCCAAGCGACCTCAAGACTGTGAACGCCTCTGTACGCGCTGGGTAGAAGAGGCGGGGCGACGTGGTACCACGGATAGTCGCTGCAGATGGCGCTGAATTTCGTCCAGCTGACGTTTGACGGCCGCTAGTTCCCTTGCGTTCGCCGTACATTGTGTACAGCTCCAACCTGTAGTTTCGCACGGGCGCTCTGTTCTGCGTGTGTGGCCACTTATGAGAGCCGGCGCTTATGAGAGCCGTCGCTTTCGGCAGTGATGATATCACTCGGTCGGCTGTACCTGCAATTGTTTCTAGAGTTGTGTCTGCCGGCAGGAATTGGAGAAACGGAGCTGCTGCTCCAGGCATCGCCTTCATGAAGATCTGCCGTACCAGTTCAGACTCGCCGTCTTTCAAATACGGCGACAGGGGACATACACCTCCGGGACGCGTACCGCTGAAGCGCTGGTAGAGTGTGTTCGTGGTGTATGGGCAAATGTTGTTGCCCTACATTTGCACAAGCGCCACAGTAGAAGTCGGACACAAGCAGCATATATTTTCACACGAAAATAACACTAGAACAGTGCGTTGATCAGTTTTGATAAATATAACTCATAAAATAATATTGTAATAGTAAGTATCATTAGGATGTATTTCGCATGTGTTTGTCGGCGGCACAAAACTCAAAATATCTTGAAAATATCAAAAATCGAACGATAGAACAATTGAAAAGTTTTTCGTCAGAGCCAAATTTTTGAATATTTACATTTGGTTATTGAGTTATTACATTGGAAAACGTGAAAATCCCGTTATAAAAACCAGCTTATTTCTGGTTAAAAGTGAAGCAATGGAGGTCTCACGTATTATTAAAACTCCCCTCAAATCTGTAAACATTTATTCATATTTTCCAGAGTGTCTAAAACACATCAGAGAGCCTTAGGAATCATGTTTAGAAAAATGCCCAAACGATCATCTCAAAACGACAAGAACAATCTAGGCTACTTTGCGTCTTGAAATTCACTAAATTCTAAGCAACGCGTAGCGAAATTGAAGTGTTACGCTCATTTTATGCAATGGCGGCTCCCAAACACTTTCTTGCCACACTGAGCGGAGCCCCATCCCTCCTTGCGCGCCTGGGCTAATACGGTGGGCGGAGCCTATTTAGCATACGTTGACTCTACGGGTTAGCACACAACCAACGCCACCTAGATACCTAGATATCTAGGTGGCGTTGGCACAACGGTGGGTCCCCCATTCAACACGCACATACACGCACATACACACACACACACACACACACACACACACACACACACACACACACACACACACACACACACACACACAAACGCAATCAACACATCAACGCATGTCAAAATCATCCACACGCATCGCACAGCTTAATTAATCTGTGGTTGAGCAATTATAACGCGATAACAAAGTCGGCCAACGAGTCGGTCAATTAAATGTCGACCAATTGATGGCCTGCTATCATGACGCGTCGAGATGAATCGCCGTTGAATGCAGTGACGTATCTGCCGTCCGGGGATTATTTTTGCCGCCACCCACCGTGTATGCCTGCGGGTCACCTAGTCGTGGGAAATTGCACTTCAACAAGACTGTAAATGAATTGACAAATCTATATGTCGATATAGCTGAAAGAATGTAAGGGACCAGTACATGCTTCCAGTCGCCTAATCGGAGAAGGCCATTATTTTAAATCGATCTAGAGTAGAGCAGCATAGAAAAATTAAATTGTAGATTTGGTGCAATCAATTTTGCAGACAGGAAAGTTGGAAAGCTGTTCTGCTGCAAAATCCAAGATGAGTGCAACTAGGCGAGCACAGTCAGATTAATGCATACATCATAAGCGGTGACTCTACCTGGAACGTTCTAGCAGAGCAGCCATGATGCCCATGGCACACGTCAGACCTCCGCCAGCGAAGTCAGCCAGTAAATTGACGGGAGGCACAGGAGGACGGCCCGGCTGTTTGAGCGCCCACAACACGCCTGTAAGCCCACCAATCATCGTGCACGCAACGTTCAAATCATGCCGCGAAATCCCACTGAAAATAAGCCTTTTGACAGTGCGCAAGGAGCGTGATTATAGATTTTAGTTTCATAAATATTATTCCTGATACAAATATATTGATTGATTGATTGATTGATTCCCAGTCCACCAATCTTTATAAAAATTGGCATATTTACCTCGCAGAATATTCTCGGCGTCATACCTCTGCAATTTGTGGCAGCCAATAGAGTCTACCTCGCTCCGAGTTATTGACTACGCTTGAAATTGAATATGCAAAATGGAAATGAGAAAAAGAAAAAAGTTTCATCGTTTACAATGAGCTAGTGGAGCTATACAAAACAAAGCAAAATGAAAATACTTTGAAAAACTAGATAAACAACTTACACTGGCGGATCCAGAGCGGGGCTCAGGGGCTGAAGCTCCCCACCCCCCAAATATTTCCATCAAATCCTGATAACCAAGAGGTTCAATAAGATATCAAGAAAAAGTACTTTCATGCAGAATTTGTTGACATAAGCATTATCGCAAAGGTGTTGCATAATGATGCTTGTACATGAATCATCACCCCAAAATTCAACCCCCCAAATTGATTAATCCCCTCCCAAAATTACACTCTGAATCCGCCACTGACAACTTATAATAAACACATACAAATATCCCTTAAAGCACAAAATCAAACTGGATGTGTAAAGCAGTTTATGTATCATCAAAGTATACATGTAACCTTTCAAGCATAAAGCAAGATTGACCAAAATTTTCACCCTGTTTTTGCCTTCAAACCTATTGAGAGATACTATGTCTACGTCGAGATACATCAAACTCCATACACATCCAAAACGCATATAAATATATATATATATATATATATCCTTTGTTATATCATGAATATGCATGACGTAGAGACAAAGAAGAAGGAAAAAATGTGACAGTGAAAAGTGTGAAGCACAGCCGATCTTGGATGACAAGTCCCTGGTATGGGTGGACTCACAAAGAAAGCAGACACATTGAACACACCGACAGCACCGACTATCCGGATTTTCCGGTCGGATATGCGAGCCGGACAGTCTCAATGCGAACCAGTCTAACCGGCAAAATGTCGATAGAGTCTCAAGTGAAAAAACACGTCGCCAGCGACTCAAGAGCAAATAAGTTTGATAAGCATTCAGTTGCAACGCGCAGCTAACATTGAATAGAAACTGTATTGAACATACGAGTACTCGTATTCGCAGTTGGAAATAAAACCAATACGACGAGCAGGGGGAAAGAAGAATGAAGCACACCAATTGGAATCAGGACACAGAACGATCAGAAGCCGTCATTATTGAGCAAATCCCTCATATATATCCAGCTTCGATCAGACCCAAATTTATTTATGAGCCTGCCAGCCAGTCAAGCGCATCACCAGCCGTGGCACTCGCAATGCGTCTCAGTCACACTGGCCCAACAACAAAAGAAAAACAACAGACAAGCGATGAAAACACAGCAGACGTGAACAACAAGCCGGCTACTCGAGCAGATTGCATTTACATATATGTTGCACGACCAGTGACAAGATGCATCTCGAGAACGCAATAACACACACACTCACACCCACACATACAAACACCATCAAGAGCAACATCAATCACGTCTGCTCAAGACAGCAGCCGGTCAACGCGACAAAGATGCGTGTAATTAAATGTCGACGAGAGATACGGCACCAATGTCTGCATGTGACCGGATCACGTGCAGGCATTTCGCGTTCGGCTGCATATCGGTGGCAAGCAATCATGTCGGGATTAGTGCCCGAACCCTACCAATCAATGTGATCTTGCTCACCAATTCAAGTCAATATATCTATATATATATATATATATAAGAGATCCTCTGTCTGTCTGTCTGTTTGTCTGTCCCACCCTCCTTGGTACATTTTCTGCAAGCTGCTATCCGGTAACCACTTGGTGAACCCGCCAACAATGTATACCATCACAGTAGAAATTTTATTGTCTACACGATAGGCTAAATTTGAAATTTTAAAAATGAAACAAAAATAGTTATAGCGGTGAAAAAACAAAATGAACCCTGAAAATTGCGAAAATTTTGGTCAATATTCTACCATCTACTCCTTAAAAACCAGCAATGATACAGCTATACAGATTATACCACTCTGTAGAAAAAATTTATGTTCTACAAGATAGTCTATAATTAATACCCAAAAATTAAATATAAAAGATGTAAAAATGAAAATTTTTCAATCTACATTCAAAATTTTATTTAAGCCCCACGCGTCCGATTTTCTATGCTTTTTTCTCTATTTCTCAAAAACTGATCATGACACATCTAAATAAATAATACCATAATGCTGGGAATTTTGTTTTCTACAACACGGTATAATTTTTATAAACCAGCAATGGTACAGCTATAAAAATTATACCATTATGTAGATAATTTTGTTTTCTACAAGATAAGCTATAATCAATACCCACAAATGATACAGCAAACGTGTAAAATTGGCAAAATTCTCAAATACATCCAAAATTACACTTGAACACCGGGCGACTAAAATAATTTCATTTTTCGACTATTTCTCGGTATCTATCTGTTACACATAACAATAAATTATATCATCGTGCTGGAAATTTCGTGTTCTACAATGCGGTATAATTTTTAATTTTCCAAAGTGTATCCGAAGGAAGTTACGGCGGTGTAAAGTCAAAATGACATATTGCCAATTTGACAGCCATTATACGCACTTGCGACTACACAGGAGTATACACTGATTAAATTTCACTGAAGCCCAATCACAATTAAGAATACATCATGTTGTATATTCCATTTACATTAGCGCTGACATGAGCTGCGCCCTTTATGTCTAATATTTGTCTCTTATTGTTTAGTTGTGTACATGCGGTGTTATGAGCTTAATAAAGCCCATGTTTTGGTTGAATATTTTCTTCACACATCATATTAGCTCCAAGCATGGATGGTGTGGTTTTATTGTGTACAGTTTAATTAATGCTACACTATACTGAATAGAAAGCCTTTATTGTCCTCAACATTTACACAGCAGTAAGGCGCCGTGTTCGGCGATGAACGAGCGAGCGCGAAGCTATCATAATATCATATCGTAATCAAACTTTGTCGTAAATGCATTTGTCTGCGTGCATAGGCAAAGTTTTCTGCTAAATTATAAGAGGGCATATGGCACGTGCCATGTGCCACACTGGGCACTGATATAATTCGGCATAGTCTCATTCGCGGCAGGAAGGATTGGGCAACCCAACAAAAAACCGCATGTTAATCGCACTTATGGTTCCAGAGATATAAGCCTCTGAAACGCGTGACCACGGCCGGCCGCTCATGCTCATTTTTATAGTAACACCAAGTATGAACTCGCTCGCTTCGCTCGCTCGTAATGAATGGTTCCGAACGACGGGCGGGTAAAACGCTACTGGGAACAAAGTAAACTATTAAATTGTACTGTGTAATTTAATTGGTTTAATTTCAAGTTGCATACGCTTCAGTTGCATAAGGATATGGGTTGTAATGCCATGCAATGTCAACTATATGCATATGCTGTTTTAGCGGAAGCATTAATCTGGAATTATAGAGATGACAGAAAGTTGCATTGTTTTGATAGTGTTACACTTTTGAATTATAACACACGAAGGACGGGTGTAAATTTGAGCAGTGTTGAGGGAAAAAACTCCGTCAATAATTAAAACAAGAATTTACAAATTTATACTTTTTATTGGATAAGCTTTTTTCTTTTTGATTCATTATATTTTATTTATAGTTCCGCACGACAGCCGGGTTTAAATACGAGGCAGTTCGAGGGAAAATATTTTGCCGCATCTAAAATAAAAACATTCATATTTAGACTTGTCTATTGGTTAAGACTTTTTATGGGTTTACTTTTTGTTTTAAAATTTCTAATCGTTTTTCATTAATTAAATATTTATTTTACTTTATTAATTGTTCTGCACAACGGGCGGGTTTTAATGCTAGATGGCGATGTTAAGTTATAAATATATGTTGAAAACATTACGATAAAAAAGTTTAGTCATTTCTCATTGTTTTGTGTCAAAGTTCTGAATTATTCAGCACGACGGGCAGGTTTAAAAAGGAAATTTTTATGGGTTTACTCTTTTCTTTTTTAATTCATATTTATTTTCTCTTATGAATTGAATACAAATTTAATAGTATGAATTGTTCCGCACGACGGGCGGGTTTACATGCTAGAATTTTCATTGTTTGTTACGTGTTTGTGTTCTGAATTATTCCGCACGACGGGCAAGTTCATATATGAGGCGGATTGAGGGATCATATTTTGTCAAATTTAAATTTAAAATATTCACATTTATAGTTTTTTATTGGTGAACGTATATACAGATTAAATTTCTTGCTTTTTAATTTATTTTCAATTTATTTTATGGATTGAATATGAATTTTACTTGATGAATTGTTCAGCAATTGTCTGTGTATGTATGCTTGAATATGAGGTGACATAATTGCGCGGGTTCAATGGTATAGATCAGGGGCTTCAAACGCAAACGAAGCGATGGCTCATTTTTATGAAATAAAAATACCCGCGGGCAGCAACTATAGACAATAAAACGTTCAATTCCACCGTATAGGAATGAATTCATATACAAAACTAATGGATTTGACTTCAAGATCCAGAATGGATCGTGTTCGAGTTCTGAATTATTCCGCACGTCGGGCGGGTTTAAATATGAGGCGGGCTGAGTGAAAACATTTTGTCAAAATAAAATTAAAAATAATAAAATTTAGACTTTTCAATTCATTAAGGTTTTTATGAGTTTACCTTAATTATTTTTTAATTTGCAGTATTTGTATGAATTGTTCCGCACAACGGGCGGGTTTTAATGCTAGTGTATATAAAAAAATATCTGTCTGTCTGTTTGTATGTATGCTTGAATATGAGGTGACATTATTGCGCGGGTTCAATGGTATAGATCAGGGGCTTCAAACGCAAACGAAGCGATGGCTCATTTTTATGAAATAAAAATGTGCCGCGGGCAGCCACTATAGACAATAAAACGTTCAATTTCACCGTATAGAATGAATTCATATACAAAACTAATGGATTTGACTTCAAGATCCAGAATGGATCGTGTTCGAGTTCTGAATTATTCCGCACGTCGGGCGGGTTTAAATATGAGGCGGGTTGAGTGAAAATATTTTGTAAAAATAAAATTAAAAATAATAAAATTTAGACTTTTCAATTGATTAAGCTTTTTATGAGTTTACCTTATTTATTTTTTACTTTGCAATATTTTTATGAATTGTGCCGCACAACGGGCGGGTTTTAATGCTAGTGTATATATAAAAGAAATTATCTGTCTGTCTGTGTGTATGTATGCTTGAATATGAGGTGACATTATTGCGCGGGTTCAATGGTATAGATCAGGGGCTTCAAACGCAAATGAAGCGATGGCTCATTTTTATGAAATAAAAATGTCCCGCGGGCAGCAACTATAGACAATAAAACGTTCAATTTCACCGTATAGAATGAATTCATATACAAAACTAATGGATTTGACTTCAAGATCCAGAACGGATCGTGCTCTGAATTATTCCGCACGTCGGGCGGGTTTAAATATGAGGCGGGCTGAGTGAAAATACTTTGTCAAAATAAAATTAAAAATAATGAAATTTAGACTTTTCAATTGATTAATGTTTTTATGAGTTTACCTTATTTATTTTTTAATTTGCAATATTTTTTTATGAATTAAATATGAATTTCATTTTATGAATTGTTCCGCACAACGGGCGGATTTAATGCTAAACGGTGATGTTAATTTATAAATAAATTTTGCAAACATTATCATGAAAAAGTGTAGCCTTTTTGCATTGTTTCATGTATGAGTTCTGAATTATTCAGCACGACGGGCAGATTTAAATATGAGGCGGATTGAGGGATGATATTTTGTCAAAATAAAAATAAAAATATTATTATTTAGACTTTTCTATTGAGTAAGATATTTATGAGTTTACATTTTTTCTTATTTGATTTTAATTTTTTATGAATATATATGTTTATAAATATGAATTTCATTTTATGAATTGCTCCGCACAACGGGCGGGTTTAAATGCTATTGTTTAATATAACCGATATAACAATGTAGCAATTTAAAATAACAACTCAATTTTAATATGACATTTCAATGTTAATACAACAATTCAATTTTAATATAACAATTCAATTTTATATAACAATTCAATTTTATATAGCAATTCAATTTTATATAACAATTAAAATTTATATAACAATTCAATTAAAATAAAACCATTTCAATATAAATATAACAATTTGTGCCTCCGCACCACCATTGTATTGTGATATTATTAATTTGCATGTGTGTTGTGTCATTTGTGGTTTTAGAGGTACGTTTTTAGTCAGTCGCTCAATACACAGTTGTGTGTTCTTTTGTAGCGTTCCTATAAGTGGTAACCCCGAATGTTCGTTGTAAAATATTCTTCTGTTTTTCTTCGCCTGTGCGAAATAACACAATGCCAATTGAGCCAGCAGACGCTCTTTCAGCAGCAGTCCGGGTGGACTGCCCGTGTTTGATGACATTGATGTCGACACGTGGCTACTGATGAATGATAATCTGTTGGAAGATGGAGGTGTGAAGACACAGCTCATCAAATTTCACAAAGTCTTAGCGAAACTTCCTCCCACGAAATTCCACATTGTCAAGGACCTCGCGAGTCAATCACCGCTGGCAGCCGACTGCTACGATCGACTTCAAAACAGACTGCGTATCAGCCTCCAGCTGTTTCGAGCTGAGATACTCCAGCGTTTGGAGAGCCTGCCTCGGCGGCTGGGTTCCATGAAACCATCCGAGCTCTATGACACCATACATACACTTTACCCAAATGATATGGATCACGAGATCTTGCGCGAGGTATTTTGATCAGGCTTCCCACAGATATGCAGCTCCTGTGCAGAGAATTGCTGAGGACAGTCATTCTTCGAGAGACTGCCCTCCAAATTGACATACACCATCGTGCAAACCCTCATGAGACACCAGCGTCAACTCTTGTGGTCAGCCAGGAGATCAGTGACGACGACGAATGTGTTGTCGCTGTCACGCGCCATGCTGCCGCACGTGCCCCAACAGACGCGGTTAAGCGCCATCAAAACAGTTCGCAGCAGCCGACTGCAGGCTCAAGTTTCGTCGACCGCTGGTGTCGCCACCACCGCAAATACGGTCCCGCCGCGCGTTACAGTGCTGGATCGTACACGTACCACGCTGAACTGCCGCAGTTCCAGCGGCCGGGAAACGGGCACGACAGCCGGCGGTAATGGCCACGTCCGGTTGCCTCAAACGTGAGTGTCATTTGTTGTCTGTGGTCGACATATCTGGCCGCAAGTACCATGTTGACAGTGGCTCAGAGGTGTCATTGTCAACCGTCGGTAACACAACACATCAGCGAATTGTCTCAACTGAAACTTCGAGCGGCTAACGGCTCTTCCATAATCGATTACGAGATTGGTCGCGTAGTCAGCGTCGATCTGGGCCTGGGTATAGTTTATTATTTCAAATTCATCGTCGCAGCTGAACATACACCGATAATCGGCGCATAATTCTTAAGAGAATATGGTCTAATGATTGACATGCCAAACCTGCGACTCGTCCACAGCGCAACATTTTTGTCTACCAATTCATCACGTCATGTTGACCATCCCGGCCTCACGTGCATAAGTGCCGTTCAGAGCTCCAATCAAGATGGTGATTTGTTCAGCGATATCCGTCAGTCTAGCGCGCTCGAGAAACTGGCAGTCCCGCCACCTGGTTTTCCGGTGGTTACTATTCCAGGCGTGACGCATCGTATCGTCACACGCGGCAACCCAGTGTTCGCGAGTCCTCGACGCCTGATACCTGCCCAACATGAGCTCGACGAGCTGATCACGCGTGGTATTCTGGTGCCGTCGCCGTCTCCTTGGTCGAGCCCTATACACTTGGTCGAGAAAGACGGCGGTACTTCCTTCAGAATGAGCGTCTGAACGCCATAGCTGTACCTGCCAGGTCCCCCTACCACATATACCTACGTTAGCCGACTGGCTGGAGCCAAGATCTACAGCATTATTCACCTACCTCGTGCATTTGCCCAAGTACCGGTGCATGAAGACGACCAATAAAATACGGCCATCACGACCCCATTTGGACTTTTCCATTACACAAGGATGCCGTTTGGCCTCTGCAACACTGCTACGTTCTAGAGGCCAATGGACACCGTACTTCGAGGCATGCCACGGGTTTACTGCTACCTGGATGATATTCTCGTTTTCTCGCCAGACGCTGAGACCCATCGCGAGGATCTGCAGGAACTTTTGCCGCCGTCTGCTGTGGGCTGGACTGGTTATGAAGCCAGAAAAGTGCGCCCTCGGTGGGTCCAGCGTTCGATTCGTAAGTCTCAAGGTGTCAGCCCGCAGCATAGAACCTCTCCCAGACAAAGTCGCAGACTTGCTGGTCATGCAGCCATCTCGTGACGCCACGGAATGCAGGCGCTATCTGGGGATGGTAAACCATTGCCATCGGTTCCTACCCGAACTGGCAGCCACCCTTGAACCGCTCCATGCAGAAGCAAAGCTCAAAGGCGAGTTCGAATGGGGACCCCAGCAAGTAGCAGCTTTTGAGAGCACCCAGTCAGCGTTAGCGGCCGTATCCCGTCTCGCGTATCCTCTGCACGACGCGCCAACCAAGGTCATAGCTTACGCATTGGATCGCGTAGTAGGTGTAGTGATTCTGCAGCTGCAAGATCACTACCACTTGCGGCAACACTCACGCAATATTCTGCAGCTCTCACGCTAATTCTGCATCAGTCACGCTTTATTCTGCAGCTGCAGCTACACCACTACCACTTGCGTAACACTCACGCATATTGACCGGTTCACAGCTAAAGTGATGTACAGGTGACAAATAATAGTTTGCCTTGTTCAGCGCCGTGAAACGGTTCAGACACCTAGAAGGCCGTCCAAATTTACAACTGTGGACTCATCACAAACCGCTGATACACGCATTCACCAGCTCATCTGACACTCAGACACTGCTCTGCGTTCAGTGTCTGAGATACATGCTGATGCTCAGCAAGGCTTAGATGTTAAACAATTTGCCTTGTTTATCTGAAGCACAACAAGGTGCTTCAAATATCGCTCTCGCCGCCTCTACCTCGCTTCGTATTGAGCGCCGTGATGTTGAAGGCGTCACGACGGGTCTTCTGGTGGACGTCTCCACCGGTGTTGACCGCCCACTTGCACCCGAGGCACTGCAGTACGAGATCTATCTGCTGTTTCACAGCATGTATCACCTCAGCGCTCGAACAACTCGGCGTCTGATCTCGGAACGCTTTGTGTTTATTCGCATAAGCTCAAACGTGTCAGCTTGGGTGAGGAATTGCACACTTTGTCAACGATGCAGGGTCAGCCGTCACCAGCATACGTCGCTGAGCCGCCCTGCAACACCATCTGGACGTTTCGAGGAGCTTCACGTTGACGTCGTCGGACCACTTCCGGAAAACAGTGGTCATCGCTATTTGTTCACAATGGTGGATAGGTACACGCGATACCCCGAGGCAATACCAATACCAGAGGCTACTGCTTCATCTTGTGCTCGCGCATTACTTGACTGGACGTCTCGGTTTGGTATGTGCCTGTGCATTAAGCCCGACCGTGGTCGGCAGTTTGTGTCCGACCTGTGGACCGAGTTTTGGTCCATCCTCGGGGTCAGCTGAATACAACGTGCGCCTATTGTCCTCAGCAGAATGAATTAGTAGAGCGCATTCATCGCCAGCTGAAATCCTCTCTCACTGCTGCTCTAGAGAGCAATGTTAACTGGATGACGGCGCTGACCTTTGTCCTGATAGGCATGCGGGCGGCGTACAAACCGGACATCAATTACTCATCAGCGGAGATGGTCTTTGGCAAAATAATGCGCCCCCTGGCCAATTTTTTCATAGAATAAGTTGTCACCATCAAATGAGACACCTCGACAGCTCGCTACATCCATGTCCAGACTCCGACCAACACCGGCCGCTTGGCACCGCGCTACGACGCCGACCGTCCGTTTGTGTCGCAGAAACTGATGACGGCCACACATATGTTTGTTCGTGTGGATGTTGAGCGTCCACCACTGACTCCCCCTTACCGCAGACCGTATGCCGTGCTTCAGTTCGGTTACAAAGCGTTCGTTTTGGAATTCAACGGATACCCGGACACAGTCGCCATTGACCGTTTGAAGCCGGCATTTTCCGAGAGGAGCCAAGCCTGCAGCTCATCACTGCCGTCTTCAGCCCAAGCTCTTCAAGGTGCCGCTGATGCAGCTGGGATCCCACATCGGTAACGGAGTCGACTGATCCTGCTGACACTTCACACATACTTCGGCCTCCCAGAATCGTTTGGTCCAGACGCGCTAGGCCAAATCGCGCCCAGGTTCGCCTTCAGTAGTTGATGCTCCGCACCTGGGGGGGACTGTGGCATCCGCGCCACTATTGTATTGTGATATTATTTATTTGTACGCGTGTTGTTTCATTTATGGTTTTGGAAGTACGTTTTTAGTCAGTCGCGCAATACACAGTTGCGTGTTATTATCTTTTGAGGCGTTCCTACAAGTTCATTTTCAATATTGTTTTGCCAGCTCCTCCCGAGGAGTGCAACTGAGATAATCATAAAGAAAAACCGGACGCTCCATCAAATGGGAATAACTGAGACAATTTTATGTATTCCTCTGCCGATTTTCTGGTCTTGTTTGGTCATTCGCCCAAATCTCTACTCACTTCAACAATTTTCTATTTCAATTATTATTTTAGGTATGAACAAGCAATAATGTCCATATTGTAAGTACTAGCAGCACTATGAGACACACAACATAGGAACGGCATACACCAACAAGGCAAGCCAGCATTGGCAAGCAACACAATGCGAGGTTACACTACATAATTGTAGCGGTCTCAGATAAATTACATTAAACTATTTTACCCCAATAAGAAAATATCCCACGATTCAAGCTACTCTGTTGTAACAACAAAACTTCAAACATAAATTGCCGAACACTTCGAGCAGCAGCTTACATTTGCCAGCTCCATGCTATGAACATATGCAGGAAACTTGCAAACGTAAAATGCATAACGCCTATCATCACATATCATCACCTACACATACACATACACGCACACACAAGCAGGTGCAGATTGTAAGCCTAAGCGATACACACCACAAGAGCTGGCTTGTGAATAAGTGAGCGGATTCACGCACAAACACACACACACACACACACACGCACACACACACACACACACACACGATCATAGGATACGCGGTCGTAAAATTCACGGTGAGTGCAGACGCATTCAGTGGATGTGAATTATTTAGCGCGGTACATAAGCGCGTTTGTTGCCAAATTCAGATAAATGTGTCAGTCCACAACCGGGAGTAGGAGTACAGAATGAGTGTCGGCGCCAGTGTGTCCGGGCACCCTCGGGAGACGACCGTCTTGAGTAGACACACAGTCAAATCGATAATACCTCGTTTTAAACCTGGGTGTAGGTTCAAATCGAATCTAATCTATCACTCGTGTTCTGTCAGATTTTAGCATTGAGTGTAGCATAGAATGTTTAACACACGAGGATAGCATCACATGCAAGTCAACATGAAATCAAAGCAGACGAGACAGCGAGGTCAAAGCAGAACGAATCAAACAACGAGATCTAAGCAGAACACTTTCTATTTGTACACCTCTTACTTCACTCGACTTTCTTCTCATTCTCCTTTCTTCGTACACCTCTTACTTCACTTGACTTTCTTATCATTCTCCTCTCTTCGTACATTCTTCGACGAGCGATGAACTGTTCAAAGTTGTATTGAGGGAATACTTACGCGAAGCCTTTACAAAGAAGATTTTCCAAGATATTTCTTTTCATCCCACATCATTCACTTCTATATTGTCACTTTGATTCTCAACATATCCTCGCCAGTTAGAACACTATTTCTACTGCATGCCATTATTGCACGCTCCATAGTGTAAACAAAAAAGTGATAACAAAAAGTTATGAACGACTCCAAGACAATACTTCAAGCAAAAACACGTGAAAAGGTGTACACCTTCTTACGCAAAAACTGCTCTTGGTGACCATTTGATCAGCGTGGGCGTATTCTTGTAGCTCTCGTAACTGGTATACTGCAATTTCTTTCAGAATAGAACACTCCCAAATTCCCATCCTGTTCATAAAGTGTTTCGCCCACAAATAACACACTTTGGCAGGCTTTTTGCAGGCGATCATGCGGGCACCTCGATCAATAGTGACGACCACACCGCGGGTGGCCAGTTGGGCAAACTCGGCCAATACCCAGCCACCGGCTCACGTATCACCGGCAATACACAGTATGCACTCAAACACACACACACACACACACACACATACACACACACACACATACACACACACACACACACACACATACACACGTCTCGATAAATTGAAATAGACCCTCCACCAGTTGAAGCACTTATAACGAACCTGCACACAGAAAACTAGCCATGTCCGTGTCTGTCTGTGTGTACGTGTGTGTGTATGTATATCTATGCAAGTGTGTATGTGTGTCAGTGGGTATGTGTGTTCAGTTCAGTTCATAGTTTATTGCTCACAATACATGATACAGTCCAAATAAGAAAATTAACACAATAGGTAAAAAGGTACGTCGAGCTGGCGCTCTTTGACCAATTTGAATTCATAATATTGCTATATAAACCGCATTATGTGTCATGTCAAACATTTAAGGATAACAATACTGTTTGGATATTTTAGTGACATACAAATATTTCTGAGCATGCAATACAAACACAAAAATGGAAACAACAAAAACACTTGCATATATGTGAGACATATGTGTAATACACAATAATGGGTGCAATAAAAACACAATAATGGAAGGCCAAACACAACATTCTGAATTGCCAATATGCATACTGTATTCCCTCAGACTACTACTGTGTATGTATGCTTGTGTGTGTGTATGTATGTATATAAGTATGTATGTACGCGTGTGTGTGTATGTGTGCATGTATATGTGTGTATGTATGTTTGTGTATGTACGTGTATGTGTGTATTTGTGTATGTATGCGTGTGTGTGCATTAGTGCAAATCCCCTAGCAACACCACTTGCGCTCAGAGAAGGCTTAGCTTATATACATATATACAGTGTTCTATCAGACAGCAAGCACCGACCAGAACGTGCAGATGAAACGTATGAAGGTTAACTAAACAAAAACAAAATTAACATACCTTTCCCGCGGATGAACCTCAAATTGTTGAAATGGTGTTTCCAAAACAATTGGTTTGGAGGTAAAGAAGGTAAATAAACAA
Organism: Sacculina carcini; assembly: GCA_916048095.2. Classification (NCBI taxonomy): domain Eukaryota; kingdom Metazoa; phylum Arthropoda; class Thecostraca; family Sacculinidae; genus Sacculina; species Sacculina carcini. The sequence goes on from OU696583.1 coordinate 5,950,248, forward strand.
ATGGAACAAATAGGAACGAATGAACGAGGGAAACAAATGAAACCTAAGGAACAAACCAATTGTCCAATCTTGACTAGCTTAAGATTAAACAAAACTATATTTTCCCAACAGCAATCATGCACGAGGCGCCGCAATCAAGAAAGCCGTTCTTGCGGAAGAAACCACAACTATTCTCATTTATGCTGAAGTTACTACAATCACAAATCCAACATTACAATCATTAATTTCATTTTTTTCATAAGTAAAAATTATATTTATATAAAACAAAATAACAATGAAAACGTTGACAAAATAAAACTATACCCATTCAACCATTTGATAATACATAATCGCCGCACAAAAGAAGAAATCAAATTTATAACACAGAACGAGGATAGGTGTATGAAAGAATCTGCAACGTGATAGTGGAAAGGAAAAATTTGAAATACACGCACGCACACGCACACAAAAAACAGAAAACAAAGATATAACACAAAACAAAACTTCACAACACTAGACGCATGTGATGACGCTTCAAATAAACAACTAAAAAATCGTCAAAAATAAACACAATACTTAATATGGCCACACAAACAATTGAACGAAAAACATGGTCATGACATATACAGGGTTATTAGGGTACGATCTAAAGACGAAACTCGATTAAGAATTGCATATACATAGTGGCTAAGCAAAACCACGTCGTGTCAAACACTGTTTACGCGCATAAACGCATCAATGACAAAAATGGGCCGAGAAAATTGATTAAATTAATATAAAATACATTTAAATTAATTATAATATATATATATATATATATATATATATATAAAAGAGATCCTCTGTCTGTGTGTCTGTCTGTCTGTCTGTTTGTGTGTCCCACCCTCCTTTGTCCATATTCTATCAGCTAATACTCGGCCACCACTTGGCTTACCCGCTAACAATATATACCATCACGTTGGAAATTTTACTGTCTACACTTAACACTAAATTTTAAATTTTAAAAATAAAACCAACAAAAGTTATAGCGGTGAAAAGACAAAATGAACCCTAAAAAATGCTAAAATTTTGGTAAATTTTCTGATAACTACTCCTCCTAAACCAGCAATGGTACAACTATACACATTATACCAATGTGTAGATAATTTTATGTTCTACTCAACGCACTATAATTTATACCCAAAAATTGAATATAAAACATGTAAAATGGAAAAAAATTAAATCTACATTCAAAATTTTATTTAATCTTCACGCGTCCGATTTTCTATACTTTTTTCTCTATTTCTCAAAAACTAATTATCACACATCTAAATAAATAATGCCATCATGCAGGGAATATTGTTTGCTACAACATGGTATAATTTTTAATTTTCCAAAGTGTATTAAAAAAGTTACGGCGGTGTGAAGTGTAAATGACAAAGTCAAAAAGGCAAAATTGCCACACAAAAACGTGAATATTTTGGTCAATATTCCGCTATCTATTCCTCATAAACCAGCAATGTTGCAGCTATAAAAATTATACTATTGTGTAGATAATTTTGTGTTCTACAAGAAAAGTTATAATTTATACCCACAAATGATACAAAAAACGTGTAAAATACATCCAAAATCACACTTGAACACTGGGTGACTAAAATTAATTCATTTTTTTACTATTTCTCAGTAACTATTTGTTATATATAAAAATAAATTATACCATCGTGCTAGAAATTTTGTTTTCTACAATACGGTATAATTTTTAATTTTCCAAAGTGTATCCGAAAGAAGTTACGGCGGTGTAAATTCAATAGGAAATATTGCCAATTTGACAGCTATTATGCGCACTTGCAATTACACAGGAATATACTACTGTGTAGATAATTTTGTGTACTACAAGATAAGTTATAATTTTTACCCAAAAATGATACAAAAAACGTGTAAAATTGACAAAATTCTCAAATACATCCAAAATTTCACTTGAACACCGGGCGACTAAAATTAATTCATTTTTCTACTATTTCTCAGTAACTATTTGTTACACATAAAAATAAATCATACCATTGTGCTGGAAATCTTGTTTTCTACAATACGGTATAATGTTTTATTTTCCAAAGTGTATCTGAAAAAAGTTACGGCGGTGTAAAGTCAAAAGGACATATTGCCAATTTGACAGCTATTATGCGCACTTGCGATTACACAGGAATATGTACTACTGTGTAGAGAATTTTGTGTTCTACAAGAAAAGGTATAATTTATACCCACAAATGATACAAAAAACGTGTAAAATTGGCAAAATTCTCAAATGCATCCAAAATTACACTTGAACACCGGGTGACTAAAATTTATTCATTTTTCTACCCATTTCTCAGGAACTGTTTGTCATACCTTAAAATTAATTATACCATCGTGCTAGAAATGTTGTTTTCTACAATACGGTATAATTCTTAATTTTCCAAGGTGTATCTGGAGGAAGATACGGCGGTGTAAAGTCAAATGGACATATTGCCAATTTGACAGCTATTATGCGCACTTGCGATTACACAGGAATATACTACTGTGTAGAGAATTTTGTGTTCTACAAGAAAATGTATAATTTATACCCACAAATGATACAAAAAACGTGTAAAATTGGCAAAATTCTCAAATACATCCAAAATTACACTTGAACACCGGGTGACTAAAATTAATTCATTTTTCTACCCATTTCTCAGGAACTGTTTGTCATACATTAAAATTAATTATACCATCGTGCTAGAAATTTTGTTTTCTACAATACGGTATAATTTTAATTTTCCAAAGTGTATCTGAAGGAAGTTACGGCGGTGTAAAGTCAAAAGCACATATTACCAATTTGACAGCTATTATGCGCACTTGCGATTACACAGGAATATACACCGATTAAATTTCACTGAAGCCCAATCACAATTAAGAATGCATCATATTAGCTCCAAGCATGGATGGTGTGGTTTTATTGGGTACAGTTTAATTAATGCTACACTATACTGAATAGAAAGGCTTTATTGTCCTCAATATTTACACATGAATTGTTCCGCCCCACGGCCTGGTAAAATACTACTGGGAACAAAGTTAACTACTGAATTTTACTGTATAATTTAATTGGTTTAATTTCAAGTTGCATAAGCTTAAGTTGCATAAGGATATGGGTTGTAATATCATGCAATGCCAACTATATGCATATGCTGTTTTAGCGTAAGCATTAATCTGGAATTATAGAGATGACAGAAATTTCATTGTTTTGATAGTATTACACTTCTGAATTACTACACACGAAGGACGGGTGTGAATTTGAGCAGTGTTAAGGGAAAAAACTTCGTCAATAATCAAATTAAGAGCTGACACATTAATATTTTCCTATTGGATAAGCTTTTTGCTTTTTGATTCATTATATTTTATTAATAGTTCCGCACGACGGGCGGGTTTAAATACGAGGCTGTTTGAGGGAAAACATTTTGCCACATCTAAAATAAAAACATTCATATTTAGACTTTTCTATTGTTTAAGACTTTTTATGGGTTTACTTTTTCTTTTTTAATTTCTAATCGTTTTTTATTAATTCAATATATATTTTACTTTATTTATTGTTCTGCACAACGGGCGGGTTTTGATGCTAGATGGTGATATTAAGTTATAAATATATTTTTAAGACATTATGATACAAAAGTTTAGTCACTTTTCATTTTTTTTAGTCTGAGTTCTGAATTATTCAGCACGACGGGCAGGTCTAAATATGAGGCGATTTAGGCAAACTATTTTGTCAAAATAACATTAAAATATAGAAATTTAGACTTTATATGGGCTTACTCCATTCATTTTTAATTCATATTCCTTTTATCTTATGAATTGAATACAAATTTAATAGTATGAATTGTTCCGCACGACGGGCGGGTTTACATGCTAGTATATATATATATATGCCTGTGTGTGCCTGTGTCTGCGTGCGTGCGTGTGTATGTGCATATACATTATCTTGCATTGCTCAACTTCAAGGCCCTCGGGGTCAAACTTGGCCGCTTCAATTTGCCGAAAAGAATTACGGTGTGGAGTGTAGACAAACTTACATTTTTCTCGGACGAATTCATTTGTATGTTAGTCACGCGACGCCCGCCGAACAGATTGACTCAATGAAGCCAACACGAAATCATTGTGCAAACCAAGAAAACTTTGTCCAATCAAGAACCGGAATAATTTCACACGGCGCGATTTCGATAGAAATGACACAAGCGAAATAGTGACGGTGGCACGGAGTGCCTTATCTTGCACTCAACCAGAGTACAACCGACAAACTCTACGTAAGAAGTCCACGTACCGCTAATGTGTCGGACAATCCCGACTAAGGTGACTAGACGGGAATTCCTATTTGCCTGCTCATTTTTTCGAACGAACGAACGAACGTATATTTACTATAGCGCCTGTAAAACACGGGCGCGCATAACTTCAACATGATCAACAAAGCGTAAATACATATATACATATATATACATACACAAACATGCACTTATACATACACATACATACACTTATACACATATATACATGAAGTTTGAGTACAATAAGGAGGAGGAATAGAAAATGGCTAGCTGAATGGAATCAGAGTTTGGCGAAAGGAGTGAGAGTGTGAGAAGCAGGATCAAACGAGATGTCAAAAAGGTGATTATGAAGTCGGGAAGCAAACAAGCGGTGGGAAGAAGATGAAGTAATATGAGAAGGAAGAGAATTATAGATGCGCGGACCGAATAAATTAAAAGATTTAGAGGACCACGAAGATTCATTAGTGGCACGAGGACATATGAGGGGAACAGGTCTACGAGAAGTAACAGTATCAGAACGAGTTAAAAGACTGACTAGGTAGGGCGGTTGACTAGGATCATGAAGGAGTTTGAAGATTAGACAGCAAGGGCGAAAGTGAATACGAGAGACAATTAGAAGCCAACGAAACTTAAATAGAGAACTGGAGGTATGACGGCAAGGAGTAGGGTGAAAAACAAATCGGCAAGATTGGTTAAGAACCCGTTGTAGTATTTTTAGAGAAGAACGAGGTAAGCTGAAGTTTTTCACTATTTGATGTAAGTATACATTAAAATATATAAATTAAATTAAATTAATAGTCTATTTATTATTATGATGATATAAATGTTTTCTCAGTTAACTTTATTGTGTATTTTGTGCTAGCGCTCATACCGTGCGGACGTGTTTTTGTTGCTCCTGAGATAACATTAGTTGTTTCCAATTGCAATACTCCAAGCTGTTAGAAGTTCATTTTCTACATTTTTTGTATTAATTTTGGAAATAGCTGGCGATTGGATTTTGGCAAACCAATTTGGTGAAGGTGATTTTTGGCAATGGCAACATCTACTGCCAGAAAAAAACCTACAAATAGTACAATGAGAAGAATGAATAAATCACTCAGCTGAAGAGAATGGTTGAGAAACTGAAAGAGTCGAATAGGGATCTGATGGAGCGGATGTCTAAGAATGAGAAATTGGAGGAGAAGCTTGATGGAGTTCTTCAAAAAGTAGAAAAACTTAAGAAGATTATGAGTGAGCAACAGATCAAGAACAGTGTGAGAAATGTGGCTGATGTGTCTTGTTGCAGGGCTCAAACAGGTGAGGTAACAGAGCATGATTCGCAGAAATGTATGGGAAGCCCGTGGTTCAATATGGCTTAAAAAGGAAAAAACCTGTTGGTTCTGAAGTCTGTAGAAGATGGTTCAGTAGACAAAAAGCAAGTTAAATCAGCTATTCAAAACATTCCAGTCGAAAACTCAAAATTCACGAGAAACGGCAATATTATTCTGAATTTCCAAAACCAAAACGAACGTGACGATGCTGCTGAGAGACTCCGGAATGTGAAAAATGTGGCAACGAAATTCGTCAAAAAACTGGACCCGAAAATCATGCTGTGTAATGTGAATTCAGAGGAAGATGGTGACAAAATAATCCAAATTATGATCGAGCAAAACCATGCACTGAATGGAATTGAAGGCGTGGCAAACATAATGGATGTCCTGTTCAAAAAACCGGCTGTATGAAACACAAATCATTACATTACCAAGTACAGTCCGAAATTCGTCGAGTAATATGAAAATTGGGAGACAAATTGCGACTGGAGTGGGGATTTTAGAGTATTGGACAGATTTGACGCCCTGGCGTGTTTCCATTGCCAGTGGTTTGGACACACTGCTGCAAATTGCACGGCCAAATCTGCTGGTAATGGACCATATTGTTGCCGATGTGCTGGTGAACACGACTCAAGAAGTTGCACTTCTAACACCAAAAAGTGCATCAACTGTATTCGATTTAAGAAAGCTGACGTCGATCACTGTTCGAATGACACTTGCTGCCCACTGATGTAACAGAAATTAACAAGGTGCAATCCAAGACAGACTATGGACAGTGATATCTCCAAAACGAAATGCACACTGGTGAATATTCAGTCGGTATGTAACAAGACTGCAGATATTGTAACTTGGCTAATGGAAAAAGATTAGGCAATTATCATAGAAATGACTTCACATAATTTCAATTTTTTCCATAGAGCCAGAACAAGGGGTAAAGGAAGAGGGGTCGGTATTTTTGTATCCTCGAAATTTTCTAAAATAAGAAAAGTAAATTCAACTAACAGACAAACTTTTGAACACATGCAATGTGCATTAGAAATTGGCAATAATAAGGTTGTTATATCAATTGTGTGTAGACCACCAAATGTCAAACTAAGTGTATTCTTAGATTAATTTAGAATGTATCTTGATTCTTTAGACAAGGTGTCTTATCATATTATCATATGTGGGGATTTCAGTATCTGGTTAGATGATGTGTGATAAGTAGGTGACCTTTGGGTGAGCTAAAAATCAAGAAAAGTTGCGCTAAAAATAATAAAAGTTGCGCTAAAAAGTTGCACTTAAAATTTTGCAAACATTTCACTAAAACCTTTAAAGGTAGTCTGCAGTCTCGTCCGTGCTGTCGTCGAGTTAGGTTGTGTCTTGTGTTGGTCCCTGTTTGTTTGAGCGCCCGTGTTTTCGCGTCCCTGTTTTTGTGCTGGTTTCTCCCACCGGCAGAGGATTAACCCTCCCTGTCAGGGTGTACCATTGTACTCCGTTGCCCTGCCTTACACATCGCTTCGACACACGGACTCGCCCGCACTCATCATGGCCACTCTGTCTCCACCGACTGACCGTACCTGCACATGTGGCGAGCTCCTCAACTCTGCCTCGCACATTCACTGTGAGGGATGCGGGAGCTACTTCCACCTCACATGCGCTGCCTTGTCTACTCCGGCGTATAACGCAATACGAAAACACAAGCTGTTTTGGATCTGCGTGACTTGCAAGTCTGACTACGTTTCGTCGCGCTGCGCGCCACTGGAAGTTGAGAAAATTACCGAAGTTATCGACTCTCGCCTCGCCAAAATGAAGGAGGAACTCACCGACGACCTCAGATCTGTGCACGCTTCTGTGTGTGCTTCCTTGTCGGTCTCTCAAGTGAACGACTCGCAAATCAAGGAGGAAGGCGTGTACTCGTACCCTCTGGTTGTGAAGCAAAACGGCGCCGGATCTGTGAAGATGGATGACGTGAAGAGTCGCCTAAAAGCAGTCCCAGTTGCTAAATCCCGGCAAACAAAGACCGGTGGCTTAGTTTTGCACTGCCCGACTGCACATGCCAGAACCGAGGTTGAGATTGCCCTCAACAACTTGGACAATGTGGAAGTATCGGTCCTGGGCCAGGCGTCAATTCTCCCCAAAATCACTGTGGCCAGCATCCCACCACTATCTTCGCCTGATCATCTACTGAGCTCTTTGAAAATGAAAAACCCCTGCTTGGCTTCAGTTCCTGATTCGCAAATGAAACTGTTTTTCATTTCAAAACCTAAGTATGGTCGTTCGCATGCCGTTCTGGGTGTTTCTCCAGAGGTTCGACGGGCCATCAAAACTGCCGGAGATCGCCTGTTCGTGGATTTGTGCAGCTGCGCTGTCTATGATCGTTTCTGGGTAGCGCGCTGCTCCCACTACTGCGGCCTCGGTCACAAGAAAAACCGCTGTGCCCCCTCCAATGCCATCACATGCGGCCACTGTGCTGGGGCACACCATTCTTCGCAATGTCCGTATAAGACTAAAAAATGTTGCGCCAATTGTGTAAGACACGGTCGCCCCGCCAATCACTCATCGTTTTCGCCTCAGTGTCCCTCCTTCGTGGCCGTGAAAAATTCGATCCGACAGCGCACCATTGTAGCTCCTCCAGCCCAGTCTCTTACTCTTTCCCATTGTTCTTCTGCGTGACTCCCTACAGCCCATTCTTCCTCCTCATCCATCAAGCACCCGAATAGCTCATTTCCTCATCACGACTTTTCTCAACGTCTTCCCTCTCATAACTCTCTTCCTTTTAATAAGCACATTTTTCTTGTTTTGTTCAATACCAGATCGGCCCGTAACAAATCCTTGTATATATCTGATGTACTACTCTCCAATCAACTTTCTCTCTTGTTCTTAACCGAGACATGGCTCCTGGAGAGCGACGTTCCCACGTTTAGAGCTCATCTTCCCCCGTCTTTCAATTTCTTCCATGCCTGTCGATCTCTTTCTTCATCATTGAAACCTTCGGGCGGTGGAGTTGGCGTCATTTTCAAAGCCTAGCTTTCCCTCTCCACCCTCACAGAATTCAATTTTACATCTCCTGCTTTCGAATTTTTAGTACTCTGTCTGTCTCTACCAGCACTTCCCACCCTGGGTATTATAGTGGTATACCGTCATAATAATTCTGGTGCCGCCTCACTCTTCCTGTCTGACTTTGACGAATTCATCTCACTACTTTCCCAGCATTTCTCTGATAACTATATTCTGCTAGGCGACTTCAACATCTGGGTTGATTGCCCTTCGTCTCAAACTCTCATACGTGATTTTATTTCTCTGCTCGACTCTTGGGATCTTCTCGTCTTATACTCAGGTGCTACCCATACTTCTGGTCATACGCTGGATCTCATTATTTCCACTCCGATTTCTTCGAAACTCATCTCCCCAGACATACTCACCCACCCCCCAGATCCTTTCTTTTCTGACCATAGCCTTATCACATTCCAACTTTCTTCCCCTCGTTCTCCCAAATCTTCCTCTAGGGTTATTCTTTCACGCAACTACAAGAATTTCAATTCTTATCACTTCTCCTCTCTTGTCGAACGCTTCCTATCTCCTCTTAGTTATGTTTTCCTCAGTCCTCTATCACTCCCAAACTTCATCTCAGATTGCCTCTCAAATATAAATGATCTTATATTTCCACTCCGTGAAATCAAAGTTATCTGCGAATCTCCACCCCCTCCTTGGTGGTCCTCAGATCTGCGCTTCCTGCGTTCCAAATGCCGTCGTACGGAGCGTCTCTGGAGGCGCTCTCGCTCTCCTTCGTCCTGGTCAACCTTTTGCTCGGCTCGAAATTCCTTCCTCACCTCTCTTGCTTCCGCCAAGTCCATTTATTTCACCACTCACCTATTCTCACTGGGAAAGGGTTCGCACTCTAGGTGGTCCACTCTGAAATCAATAACTGGTAGTGCCTCCCGGAGTCCAATTATGATTTCAGCTGATCAATTCTCTTCTTTTTTCACTCAAAAAATTGATACAATACTCTCAAATATTCCAAAAAGTTATTTTCCTCTATCATTTCCTACCTCCTCAAATTCAATTTCGGCCTTCGTACCAATTTCTCCCTATAAAACATCTCGTTTTCTCCTCAAACTCCGCAGCAAAAGAAGCCCCTCGGATCCTATCAATTTTTCCGCTCACTCGGATTCGATCCTCCTCCTTGCTCCCATTCTCACCCATATGGTTAATTCCTCATTTCTTCATGGTCAATTTCTAGCTTCTAAGCATGCTATAATCACACCCATCCTGAAGAAGCCTAATGTTGATCCTTCCATTCCCTCCAACTATCGTCCTATATCTATGCTTACGCTTCCTTCTAAACTTCTTGAACACGCTATCCTTGAACAACTTCGTCCGATTATTACTCCGGTCCTTGATCCTTGTCAATCAGGCTTTATGTCAAATCATTCAACTGAAACTCTCCTTATTCGCCTCACTAATGACATTTTTTCCAACTTTTCCTTCGGCAAATCTGTTCTGCTAATATCATTAGATTTTTCATCTGCCTTTGATCTCGTCAATCATTCCATTATTTGTGAAGATCTCGCCCATATTGGCCTTTCTTCCTCAGCTCTTTCTCTTGTCTCTTCCTACCTTCATAAACGTTCCTTTTCTGTCCGCTGTAATTCCCGGATGTCTGCCAATGTTCCGTTGACTTCTGTCGTCCCACAGGGTTCTCTCCTGGGACCACTCCTTTTCAACCTCTACGTATCGTCCCTTTGTTCTGTCCTCAGAGAATACCCTATTTCCTTTCACGTCTATGCTGACGATGTACAAATTTACTTTCCCCTCTTTACATAATTCTACTTTGGTATCTAAACTTCTTTCCCATATTTCGTCATGGGCTGCCTCCAGATATATCCTTCTTAATCACGACAAAACTGTCTACTTAGCTTTTCATCCTCCAAGGATAACCCCTACCACTGTCTCCTTGCCTCTAGCTTCTCAAATTCGCAACCTTGGCATCACATTTGATCCGACAATATCATTTTCTCAACACTTTTCTCAACTCACTCGCTCTTGCCGCTTCATTCTGAGAAAATTGTATCCCGTAAGTTCTCTTTTGGACAAATCTTCGGCTGTTCTTCTCGTAAATTCTTACATTTTCACTCGCCTAGATTACTGTAACTCCTTGTTTTTTCACCTTCCCCTCAAAAGTATCCGCAATCTACAATCCATTATCAACCTTGCCTGTCGCTTCGTTCTCAAACTTCCTCCCAAAACGCCTACTTCAGCTCACCTTCACCGCCTTGGTTGGCTCACTGCTCATTTCCGAATTCGCTACAAAATTTGCTGTTTGGTGTACAAAATCCTTCACTGTCCTTCACCCCCGTCCTATCTACGCTCACTACTTCTGGTTCAAGAGAGTGCTTCACGTCGCCATCCTACTCCTCAAATCTGTCCCCCTGCCTTGAACCAATCCACTTGGTCTGCGAAATCATTCTTTTTTTCTGCACCCCGCATTTATAATTCACTGCCTCCTCGCCTCCTCCGAATGAAATCCTACTCATCTTTCTCCTCTGAACTGCACAAACATTTCCTTTATTTGGCCTCATAGTCTTCTTAAGTTTACTTGTTCGCAATGTTATAATTGATTTATTCTTCCTATTGATATTGATTTAATCCGTTTTTCCTTTTATTTAATGATTTATCTATTTTTTGCACATTTAGTTACATATTGCAGACTCATAATTGCTACATGTTTGTGTTTATGTTCTGCGCTGCATATTTTTACTTCACCCAACCTGCGCAGTTGACCCAATTTCCCACTTGCTCCAGTATTATTTTGCGTGTCGCGCGCTTGTAACTATTGTGTGCGCTATATTAAATAAATGCTTGTTGTTGTTGTTGTTGTTGTGATAATCACTGACTTATGAAAAACATACTTTTGTGAGGAAAATTTGTACTTTTTACCGGGGTTTGTTTGGTTTAAACCAAGTGTATTTTTTTTTTTAAAATGTTTTTTTAATTGTTTTTTTAACAGAAATTCAAATTGTATTTTTAACAGAAATGATTTTTCTCATATAGGAATGATCAAATTGTGGTTTGATGTCCATGTTTGCACCACGAAAACAAAACTACATTGTAAAATGATGAACTCTATTGATGACGACAACAAATATGATTGAACAACATCAAGATGAAAACTCACACGTACACAGTAGAGCAATAATTTCTCTCTAGCCTGGCAGAAAATATATCCACACAAACAACACACAGAAGACTACACCGACCAGTCCACACATAACAACACACCGCACGAAGAGCACTACAACATCAATGCCGTTCCATCATTCCATACCAGCCGCTAACACCAGTACACGCTGCATACAAGCATACAAGCACGAAGTAGAATGACACGCATGAATACAGTGACGCACACACAGGTACACACACAAATATACGCTCACAAACGCACACGCTCTCCTACACTCTCGCTCAACTCAGCAAACGCATTCACACCCCCATTCATTCCCTCGCACAGCGTTGAATTTCTGACCAACAATACCACACTCCCCCTTGATCTCAAGATCAATCAATCACCTACGAAATAATCGTCCATCCAAGGCGGACGTCTCCTCTCTCTGGTGGATCTCCGAAGAATGTGCTCACTCCGGTCCTCTTCGGCTCCATTATGTTGGTCAGTTGTCTGGAGCACTTCGTTCGTGTCCGCTGCACAGTCATCTGGAGTCTGATTATCCACGTCTTGACTACCGGCGTCATCTCGATTATTGTCTTCATCATACACACGCCGCAGATCTAGTGGATACCTCGGTACTCCCTCCACCGATACATTGTTTGAGGACTGAATCCCGGTCACTCTTCCTTTTGACCAATGCGACGTACATCTTGCCCCAGGTGGCTTTACCCACACCTCATCGCCGACTTATATGCCCGAGTTATTCTCGCCGTCGTCATTGTGGGCTGGCAAAACCTCCGTATGTCGCCAGGCATATGTGTAGACACTGTGATGCGGCGCCTTCTCTTCACTTCGATCCGATTTGGGCGCCATGTTGTACCAAAATACCGCCTCGAGCGGTGAGATGCCAGCTCTCTCCGCTATCCTCTTTATCGTACGATGATGCCGTTCGACAATACCGTTTCCGCTGGGTCGATAAACCGCTCGGAAAAACCTGCTGATTTTACAGCCATCGAGGGTTTCCCTGAGTAATTCTGACTTGAACACCGTTCCATTGTCCATCAGCACTTGTTCAACAGGCCCTCGCTCATAAAATACTTGGTTTTGGATATTTGAAATCTAATTTGCCGACTCTGCACGCAGCTCTCGCCATATCTCGAAACTTCCAGGGCCGCAATCAACAATAAAAAGAAATGGACGATATCTGAAATGGGTAACATCGACTGCCAATCTTGTCCGGACTGTTGACACGTGCAGCTCGCCCGCCTCGTGAGTCACCGGCGCAGGATCGATAGACTGACACTCCAGACAGCTCTTCACCACACGTTTCACCTGTTCACGTGTCACAGTAGGGTCCACTTGCTTAGCGAGAGATAACGCTCTGTCAACGCCCATATGATGCCTACGGTGGACATCTTTCACTCTTTCCAACGCCATGCCGCATGTTTCGTTTACCGGTTTTCTCTCGAGCTTCAACATCCATTGACTGTTGATGCGCGTCAATGAGTCTGCTTTGTTACTTGCTGTAGGAACAAGAATCAATCTCACTTCGAGACGCAATTCATCAATTAACTCCTTGACTACTCACAGTCGTCGTTTCACAAGAACTTCTGCAGCTCCTTTTGTCTTCACTCTGTTCTCGTCGGATAGTGTGGCACGCAGCCAACCAAAAACTGTAGCGGAGTCGGTGCGTACTTCTGTACATTCTAATCCCCACTTTATTGCAAGATTGAGCCCTCTGGATACAGCTTCAAGCTCAGCGACGTTTATATGATTGAAGTCATCTTTTTTCCTTTGCCACGAGGCATCTTACACTACGATTCCGTCGATTTCGATTACTGTTCCAATAGCCTGATTACTGGCGTCACACCACACAACACCAGATTTAGATTCTGAAACCGACCACTTTCCTTGCACTGGATCTTCGCTTTTTACTTGTTCTAGCATGTCGTGTGTAACAGAAAGAACGTCCTCCCGGACTGTGCCATCCCATCGGATAATGGCGTTTGACATAGCTGCACGCCGGTCTGAGCCACCCGGCAATGGGATAGTGGCCCAACAATTTCCCACATAAAGAAAACAGTTGGCGTTTAGTCAGTGTACGATTAACCTGCGGTAACTCATTTCCCCGACGAAACTCCAGCAAACCCGCTGCATTTCTCTGCACTCTCAGACCAAGCACTGCACCGCCATCAATTGGAGTCGGATCTTTGGCAATCAGTCCATACTTGCGCAAATGATCAACCACACGATTCGGGTTGACTTTTGTTGTATCAACCACAATATCATCGATATAGGAATCGGTTGCTTCACGGATAACGTTTGACTTCTCCAGCACTCTGCGCAAAATACTGGTCATGATTCGCGGTGCTGAGCTGAGACCAAACCCCAATCTCGTGAGGCAGTATGTTATGCCCCCATACTTAACCAGTTGATACTGCCAGAGCTTCGGATGCACACGTATTTGGAGATATGCTGACTTCAAGTCAACCAGCGCCGTCGCACGTCTGATTCGTCGCCATCGCCGAAGCTTTTCCGCGCAAACATCGATGTAATCATCACCAGTGTGACTGCTGATTGTCACACTGTTCGTTTAGCTCCCTGAAGTCAATCACTGGACGAGTTTTGTTTTTGGTTGTTTGCACAACCGCCAAAAATGGTGATACTCCTCTTTTGACTTGTTGTGACCACGGCACCAATATTCCTTCGCTTATCCAGTGCTTCACTTCTTTGTCAAACTCCTCCCTACATCCTCCTTTCAACGTTTGTTCGTAACATCCAATTGACTTGGTCAAAACAGGTGACGTTTCCTTCAGAAACCACTCGACTTCCCAATAACTACCATTAAATTTCGCTGAGAAATCTTTGTCACTGAACTGGTCTTCGAAGAACTCAGACTTCAACATTTCATCAGACATGCTCATCTTGCAACATTCGGTGTTTTCATCCTCCTTCGGATGTACTGCAGTCCCGCTAACAGCAATAACGCTTGAAAACGCGTCAACATTACTGTTTTTCCGCTGCTGTTTTAGCAGCTTTCCGAACTCCACTCCACGTTTTGTGATTGTGAATTTTTCAAACTAATTAATGATGTCCATTCCGAGAATTACATCGAACCCACTCACTACAAAAAGAGCTCAGAGTTGACTCATATATACACCTGAGAAAGCACAATAACGACGGACAGGCTAGCGATATTGGTCAACTCTGATCTCTTTTTGGTGAGTTTTTATGTGCAGTAGTCTTTCTGCCTCTATCTTTGCGTACACATCAACGGCGTACTGATGAAAGAGGTTTTGGCCCCTGTGTACAGCGTTAAGAGTTTTCTCGTACCATGAATTGATATGAATAAAAGTCCATACACGACACAGTTTTTGTACTGCCATGTTGTGGTATGCCAAAATGATAAACAATGAACTTAGTTCTTCTCCCGTAGGGAACAGAAGTGGGTACTAGAGGGCGCCATAGGAGCGATGCGTCTCAAAAACACGTTGTAATGTTGCATCGCGGGAGTGTAATACAATACATATCACGTTTTCCGTGCTGTTCGTCTCTCAAAATAACGGCAGCTTCGCTACACTCTGGACGATTGAATCGTCTGGCATCGTCGAAATCGTCGTCGTTGTCCGTTGTTTTGACAAATTCCTTGTTCTACCATTCGGTGGTATTCACTGGTGTGGACATCTGGAATTTTTCAATTTAATTCAGACTATAAATATTGAACTGGAAGAATCCTCACAAATAATGCACGATATATGGAAGTTTTAAATATAATTCAGACTATAAATATTGAACTGGAAGAGCCCTCACAAATAATACACGATATTAGGAAGTTTTCAATTTTTTTCAATGGGCTCCTTTGTCAGCAATTCAATTTTCAATAGGCTCCTTTGTTGTAACAATAGACTCCTTTGTTGTTAAACGCTGTGTTAAATCCATCAGTCGTCGGTGGAAATGACACGGTCTTGAATAAACGATTATATCTTTTGAAATGTTGACACTACATATTTGAAAAATAAATAATCTTGTAGAAGACAAAATTTCCAATCTGTGGATATAAAAAACTGTAAATTCTGTTGAGCGGTTTTCCTCAAACCCGTGGCATAAAATTACCAAAATGTGAAAAACTCGTTTGTGCACACACACACACACACACACACACACACAGAATAACGTTTTTATTATTATACATATATTTAATAATTACCTCAGATCAATAAAATATTGATTTTTGGGCTCCTTATGATGAACAGATTCTTTGACAAAAAAGTTGCATTTGCAACAAAAGGTCACCCTAGTGATAAGACATTGCTGACGCAGATACATGGAAATGTGACGCAATTTGTTCCGCGTGCTGCAGCGATCGCTAGCTGGTGAGTTGTTTTGTGCTGTATCAAATTAATATAGTTTGTAACTAATTTGTAACTCCTGCATTATGTCAAATATTGTGTCACCGAATATTGTTAAATCTTTACTTATCGTCTGTTATATTACTTGGTTATATTTATGTATTAATTGTTATATTACGTTATGTTTGTTTTAAGGTGTTATTGAACTTCTTCTTAGCGCTGGAAATAAATGTCTTTATGACATTAAATTAAGAAGAGTACACCCGAGGACTACTGTTTCGGAAGTCATGACTGACAATACTTCACCAGTCGACGTAAAGGTGAAGGAGATGACGAGAGAAGTAGTTCGGGTCAACGATACTGAGCAAACACCAGGACAGAGAGCTGAGGCAAGTCTGGATGAGAATGCCGCGGGGGTCGTGGCTGGTCCAACTCGACCGGAAGCGTGGCAAAGTCATCTAAACTTGCCCGTGACAACGTTGAAAAACTCAGAAAGGAGTTCCGAGTGGAAACCGTTGTTCATGGCAGCCGTCAGTAGTTTGTTGTGTCGGGGGCTTGACGGTGAACGCCTAGCGATTGGGATGCTGCCGGCTTTTGTTAATCGGAGACCGGCCGAGCGAGAGCTGGTCAAGGAGATTGTTACCAAAGCGACAACCCTGTCTGAGGCATTCGGCGTACTCATTCAGACCCTGGATCCACCCGCGAGCAAGTATGACAGCATGCACGAGTTATGTGAGCGCAAGTGGAGGCCGGGGGAAATGATTGATGACCTGTACTACGAGATGAAGAAGCTGACCCAGCAAGCGTGTGGTGATCGGGAGGTGATGCTCACACTTTTCATCGGACATCTGCCACGCGACATTTAAGTGAAGGCGCGATCGTGGCGATCAGATCACACCAGTGGAGAAGAGGTCGGCCGAACCTTACTTATCGAAGTTAAGAGATGATTGGTTGACAAGGGTGTACCACTGGATCGAGGTGCAGGATCTGAGCATGTGGCGGTGGCATCCATAGATGGTCGGGTGAAGTTGCAGCCCTGGCACGACCCGATTCACCTTGGAAACGATGTCAAAATCTCCGCGCGACGCTCAACGAAAACAACGTCAAGAAGATTTCAGTAAGTTCTGGTTGTTTTGTGTGTGGGTTGAAAACTCACTTTATGCGACAATGTCCGGCGAAACGCTGTCAGCGATGCGGACAAAAGGGAACCTTTTACGAAACTGCAAAGTGAGCGCTATGAAACGGCACGTCGGAAAGACTATGTTTGCTGTTAGCGCCAACTCTTCAAAACCTGGTCGAGCGGAGAATGCCGGTTCAGATACAGCTTCGGTGAAAGTGCGCATGAATGGAAAGTCGTACATGGTCATGCTAGACTCGGGAGCCTCGACGTCCATACTCGACAGGTGCACCGCCTCCAGCCTTGGACTGAAGATCGCAGACACTAAAGGTACGCGCCACAGATCATCGTTGACTGGAGTCGGCGGGAAGGTTCGTGTTCGCGGTATTACCAATGTCATCATAGACGTCGGACAAAAGAAGAGTGTGAGTCACACTATGAATATATTAGAGGCAAGCGACCTGATCGTACTTTTGAGACGCGATTTCCTGTCACGTTTTGAGTCGACTGAATTTGATTGGAAGAATGGTCGGGTGAGACTAGGTGGAATATGGCGGACAACCGAAGCTATGGTGGGAGGCAGTAATAGCCCCACTCGGGCGTCGGTCATGACTGCATTTGTCTCAAATAATGTTGATTTTGATGCTGTGGTGAGTCCTGAGCTTGATGTGTTTGAAAAGTCTCGTTTAATAAATGTTCTGCATCATTATGTTGATGTTTTCGCATGTAACCCCAAGAAACCCAACATCACCAATCGCATGTTTCACTTTATTGACACGGGAATGCCGCTCCAGTCAAATGTCAGCCATTTCGATTCAACCCAGTGGTAGACGCTGAGGTGAATTGACAACTGGAAGAGATGTTGCGTAACGGGGTATGTCGTCCCTCTACATCCTCAGGGGGAGTCAGGTTGTTCTAATTCGCAAGAAAGATGGCACCTGCCGCTTCATAGTAGATTACAGAGACCTTAACGCTGCTACAAAAATAGATGCATACCCCGCGGCAGACTGGAGAAGAATCATTGACAACCTAGCTGGAAACTCGTATTTCTCATTTTTTGACGGTGCCAGCGCTTACTGGTCGATGCCTGTAAAGGAAAGTGACAAGGAAAAGACCGCTTTCGTAGTGCCCAATGGTAAGTTCGAAACGAACGTAATGCCGTTCGGATTATGCAACAGTCAGAGCACTTATCAATGCATGATACACGAAGTGTTGAGGGATCAGCCCCATGCCGCGGCCTATGTGGACGACAAATGTGTTTTTTCCAAGACGTTCGACGATCATTTGGATCATCTGAAGTCAACGCTGGCAGCATATCAGAAGGCGGACCTGCAATTGAGGGCCGATAAATGCCGATTCGGCTATCAGCGGGGTGAGCTTGTAGGCCATTAGTTGACACCAGAAGGAAGCACACATTTGGCATCTCACGTCGACACCATTCAACAATGGGCAGCACCAACTGGAGTGAAGCCGTTGCGACGTTTTCTGGGCTTCGCCAATTTCTATAGACACTTCATCCAGGGCATGGCTATAATATGTGAATCTCTATACCAGTGGTTCCCAACCTGGGGGTAAATTAGCCCCTGGGGTAATTTAGCAATTGTTCGGGGGTAATGTAGGGGTGACAGGAAAATGTTCAGAATTCTGAAATTCAAGAAAACATTGCGGTACCTTGTATTGGGATTAATCTTAACTTAGCATATTATGTTTATTGTTTGCATTGTGTGTGTAAGAACTATAATTATCGCTAAATTAGGCAATCACACAACTGGCAACTTTAGGATGGTGAAGTGAATTTTGGGAGTGGTGATTTGGTTTTTTTGGGAGCAACGTGTGTGGCAATCAACTGGGCAGTCAATTGAGTCAGATCGAGTCATATCCACGGGGAATTCAACTCTAGAGATTCAGGAGTCGTCCCTCAAATTCAATCGTCAAGTTTCATCATCGTCAATCAAATCGTTCGAGCACTCAAATGTTCAAATAAGGTTGATCGAGGAAACTCCGTAGAACAACTATTTCTACAAAGACACAGGCTACAGAGAAAATATTTCAGGTTAGTCCACAGTTCTCACAAAATATTGTAGAAATAGCTGTTCCTGTGTCGAGTTTTCGTCGGTTCAACGTCAGTTTCATATCAGTTTATTCTTCACATCAGTTGCTTGATTCTTCAATGTAAAACTTCAATCTTAACGAGCAGTTATGGCGTCTGCCAATATTGAATTGGCTAAAGCTAAAAAACAAGCCAGAGATTCCATCACGAAGAGAGGCCAGATCAAACGTTCGATTACAGTCATTTTTAAAAATCTCGACAGTGTCACTGACGCTTCCTTTGTGCACCAACAATGTGAGCTTGTGTCAAATAAGCTAGGTGACGTCGCCGCGTGTGATGAGCGAATTCTGGAAGTCTTCGTGGAGTGTGGTGTAGTTGAGGCCGATGAGGACTCCTACAACGCTGAGGTCGACGAACAGGCGGAGTATGCGATGAACATACAGCAGAAATTGCACGCCATGCAGGTTCGCTCGCCTTGTGCAGTCAACAACACACAGAACAGTCACGAGGTGAGTCCGCCCCATTCACGTTTACCGGACATTTACATCAAGCCGTTCGGTGGCTCTCAAAGCGATGTGTTGGAGTTCAATGATTTTTTCAAATCGTTTCAAGATATAATAGACAGTCGTCCTCTATCAGGCGCAACAAAATTGACATATATCAAGAGTTATTTGCGTAATAGCGCGTTGGATCTGATCAAACATCTGTCTAACACTGATGACAACTACACGGTGTCTCTGGAATTTCTGAAAAGAGAGTATCTAGACCCCGACATTGTTTGTGATCGACACATACACAAAATTTTGACTCTCCGCTTGAAGGATGACAGTCCGGAAAGTGTTCGAGTTTATTGTAACTCGATCAGAATGTCCATCTACGAGCTCAGAAACTTCGGTCTAGACGCGCTGAACTCGGGCTGTCTGGGAGACAAGATCATCTGTCATGTTGTGTGTGATCGGCTACCAGCAGAGTTCAAATTGCGACTGAATCTCATAACAGGTACGGATTATCCATCATGTCATCAATTACTGGAGCATTACAACACTGTTGTTAAAACTCTGATGAGGTCACGTACAGAAGACAATTTCAAAGGTCAAACATCAGATTCACCACGAATGAAAGTACAATCAACACAGAAGGAGAACATCAACCAAACAACATTGGGCTCATTCAACATTCAACATGTCAAAAATTCGGAGATGAATGGTTATCACATCAAAAAGTGTAAATTGTGCGAAAAGTCAGGTCATTCAATGCTGAGATGTGACGTCTACAGTACACCTCGTCTTCGAGTCGACAGACTCCAACAACTCAAATTGTGTACTTTGTGTAGCGGCGGCCACAGTGCCAGCAATTGCCCATCAAAGGTAAAGGGTCTTTCCTTCAACTGTGGGTTTTGTAAAGCAAACACGCACATATCAGCCGTGTGTATGCAGTCCAGCAGGACGGCGCCCATTCAAAGTCGGTTGTGCATTCTGAACAATCTGCAGGACAGAACAGTTCTTCTACCCTCCATTTCAATGATATTGCACACAGCTGGAGAGAATGTGCAGCTTGTCAGATGCTTGTTAGATCTGGGGTCGCAAGCTTCTTACCTGAGTGGAAATTTGGCGGACAAAATGCACCTCACGTCGTAAAACAACATTGAATTCAATGTCAAAACTTTCATTGGCTGTGAAAAGAGAACATATCCAGTGGTGAAGTGTAATGCCATTGTCACTCCAGCAAAACAGATCGATGCATCATTTCTCGTCGACAAAACAATGAGTCTCGACTATATTGTACCCGGAGTGATGGATGTTGTACAACGATCCTAATCAGAAGGCCGGAGGTTAGCAGATTCGTTCTTCTATCACCAAGTAGATGACCATGTCAGTGGATTCGACTGCTTGATCGGAGCGGATCTGATGACTCATCTAAGACCACTCAACACTGTATCGTTTCTTGGGGGTACAGCTTATTCTGTCGATGACGGGCTGATCATTTTCGGCGATATTCAGCGTCAGTACGGTGTCGACTTTTCAATGTCAACTACAGGCGATTGTTGCAAACAGACGGCGACTATAAATTCATCGGCGTCAGAGTTAGACACTTCAACTATGTCGGCCCAAAATCAGGCGCATAGCCTTACTCAGTGTGAAGTAGATGGAGCTTCTACGAGTCCCAGTCAAAACGCAGAGAAGCTTCTCGGGTATCTATACTATCCGGAAGAGGATACGATTTCACTGTCACATTTCGAATAAAAATCAGGTCAAGTTACTAAACGCTCGATCCTGAGTGACATCAGTCGTGTGTTTGATCCATTGTCCCTTACCTTGCCGGTAACTATCAGAGGAAAACTGCTCATGAAAGAGTTGTGGGATAGAGGTCTCAACTGGGACACTGAAGTTCCACAGTCGATCACTCAGAAGTGGGAACCCCTCAAATCAGATTTACTGAAGCTTCAAGAATTTCAGTTTTGTCGAATGACTTCCTCAGATGAATCAAATGATAACTGTCTTCATGCGTTCTGTGACGGTTCAAAACATTGCTACGGTATAGCTTGCTACTCAGTGTCTGAAGATAACGGATCTTCTAACCTGACATTTGCCGAGAGCAAAGTATCGCCGGGCAACAAGAGCATACCACAGATGGAACTAATTGCAGTATATCTGGCATGCAAGTGTCTTCCAACCATCAGATCGACCCAAGCAGCGAACAATTTCAAAAGAATTATAATCTGGTGTGATGCTCAAGTCGTGTTACAGTGGATTCTCGAAGGATGCAAATCAAAGAACAAGTTCACCAATAACAGACTGAGAGAGATAAAGGAGATGGTGACTAAGCTGGAAGAGAGCGGCTGCAATATTAACTTCAAGTATGTGTCCACCGATGATAATGTTGCTGATTTGTTAACTCGTGGAATCTCAACGAGAATGTTTCAAGGTGAATTTCAAAAATGGACACATGGACCCGAATGGCTGCTGAAGACTGAGTCTTGGCCAGTCCATGATCTGAAAGCAGTCTCTGAAAAGGCGAAAGCCAAGATCCACGTCAATGCTAGCATCTTTCTCCAGGAGGGTGCTTACGAAGAACCTATTCTTCAAGCTGAAAAATATTCAACTCTAACAAAACTGTTCAGAGTCACATCAAAGATATTTCAGTTTATTAACAAAACCAGACATGTCGAGGAGAATCCTTACAAACAGGCGAATCAGTATTGGGTTCGTGTAATGCAGCGAGAGTCGTTCAAGGAAGAGCTAGCCTTCTTGAACGATCCGAAGAAGGACAAACAGCGTGTCCCAAAATATGTTTCTGACTTGAACCTGTGTATTGACCAAATGGGATTGATACGCTGTCAGGGGCGAATATCAAAGTTGAACAACGTCTCATGTCAAGTCAAACAGCCTATATTGCTCGCCAAATCGCATCGCATCACAACGCTCATGGTTGAGCATCAACATCGAAAGTGCCGACATTTAGGCGTAGGAACAACACTCACACAGTTACGCGAAAAAGGATTCTGGATACCGGCTGGACGACAGGTGGTGAAGGGTATCATAAGACAATGTGTAGTATGCCAAAAATTGAATAATTTGTCATACAGATATCCACGTCTGACGAATCTACCAAAGGAAAGAATTACATTCATCAAACCGTTTGCTCACACCGCGTTGGACTACACAGGTCATGTAATGGTGCGCAACGATACAAACGGTACAATGGAAAAGATGTATATTCTGGTGTATACGTGCATGACTATTCGTTGCGTTCATCTCGACCTTCTTCGAGACATGAGTCTCCAGACGTTACTTGCATCATTTCAAAGATTCTGCAACACCTATACTGTACCAGAGTCACTTTACACCGACAACGCGCCTCAATTTTTAGCAAGTCAGAGGTTTCTCAACGAGGTAATACTGGGTGATGATTTTCAAGAGGAACTTGCCTCTCATCACATCACACACAACACTATTCCAGTGTATGCTAGCTGGGTAGGAGGTATATATGAGCGACAAGTGAAGACAGTCAAATTTTGTTTGTGCAAGGTAGTAGGCAGAACCAAGATCAGTGCTGATGATCTACTGACACATTCAAAATATGATCAACAACAGACCACTAACCTACGTGTTTAGTGAAATCGACGAAATTGAACCTTTAACACCGAACCATGTCCTCAAATTGTCTCAAAGTGTTCAGTTATACCTGAGTGACCAAGACAACTCAGACCCTTTATGGGAACAAGAAGGAACAGACCTTCATGCATCGCTGAATCGAACCTTGACTGCTCAACAAACAATATTTGAAGAATTCAAACAAAGATGGTATCGAGAGTATTTATTAAGTCTTCGTGAGATGAGTCGTGCTGTTTTCGAAGCACACTGGGAAAACCGAATCCGGTGTGGAGATGTCGTACTGATCGAAACCAAATCTCAACCACGCATCTTCTGGAAAATGGGTAAAGTCATCAAATTACTTCCGGGCGATGACGGAAAGGTGCGACAAGTGGTGCTGCGAACAAACAAAGGGAAGACTGCTCGTCATTCAATTAGACAGCTGTACCCTCTAGAGGTGCAAATCTTTCATGCCGGCACTCGTCAAACGACAGAACATCATCGAGATGAAGTGTCCACGTCAGATCATTCGAATGAAGTCCACCAAGAACGACCTAAAATAACAGCGGCACAGAATCAAAGAGAAATGGTACAGAAGCTGATCTCTGAAGATCGCCTTTAACTTCAGACAGCGTATTTTTATATTCTCATGTGTTCAAATATTGTCTTCAACTCAACGCAAATTTCTTTTCAAACTACACTCAATTTCAACTCAACTTCATCACGATCTCCAACTCAAACAACCATTTCAACGCATTCAAGCTTCACAGTCTATCGGATTCAACAGCTTCGTATTTCAAGCCGTGTTCATCATCATGGACATCGTCATCATCCTCATCGAGTTCAATCATTATGCATCTGCCTTCAATTGTCGGTGTATGCAGAAATCTTCGAATTCCGCATCTGTTCGGGGGAGTGTGTAAGAACTATAATTATCGCTAAATTAGGCAATCACACAACTGGCAACTTTAGGATGGTGAAGTGAATTTTGGGAGTGGTGATTTGGTTTTTTTGGAGCAACGTGTGTGTCAATCAACTGGGCAGTCAATTGAGTCAGATCGAGTCATATTCACGGGGAATTCAACTCTGGAGATTCAGGAGTCGTCCCTCAAATTCAATCGTCAAGTTTCATCATCGTCAATCAAATCGTTCGAGCACTCAAATGTTCAAATAAGGTTGATCGAGGAAAATCCGTAGAACAACTATTTCTACAAAGACACAGGCTACAGAGAAAATATTTCAGGTTAGTCCACAGTTCTCACAGTGTGGATATTGTATTGCTCATATGGCGTGTTATATATAGTTGTGTGTGCACGCGTGCGTGTGTTTGTGAATGCTTACAGTAACATGTACATCAACAAAGGGGTAACATGCTTAATATGGGATGCTAAATTGGGTAACAAGCTGAAAAAGGTTGGGAGCCACTGCTCTATACGGACTTACCAAGACGAATTCGGTCTGGGCTTGAACGGAGGAGTGCCAAGAAAGTTTCGAACAGGTGAAATCGGCTATGGCTGCCTGTCCTATGTTGGCATACCCAGTTTGGGACAAGCCTTTCGTGGTTTCCGTTGACGCCAGTTCCACGGGTATTGGTGGTATGTTGTCTCAAAGACACGACGACGGAATATTGAAAGCAATTTCCTTTTTTTCAAGTTGTTTGACATCTGCACAGAAAACCTATGCATCAGGGGAGCTGGAAGCGTGGGCTATTATAGCTGCATTGAGGAAATGGTGGCAATATTTGCAAGCGGCTAAGAAAGTTTACTTCATCCCAGATCACAATCCGTTGGTCTGGATGAAACGCAAGAAGGACCCAAGGGGAAAGTTCGCAAGGTGGCTATTGGAATTGGAAACACTGACTGACTATGAGATAGTGTACAGGAAAGGTTCAAACAGCCAAGTAGCGGATTTTTGAGTCGCACCTGCGCATCGTTGTAAAAGGACGTGAACAACAACGATGAATTCCTGGATCGTCACGTGTACATGACCAACCAAGAGACAGTGGACAATATTCGACTAAGCCAAACGGAGCATTTTGCCATTATGCATGCTGTGAAACAGCTATTGGAAAGCGGATCAGTCCGTGAAGGGCGCTACCGTCGGTGTGACAACTTACACATCCAGAATGGACTGCTGATGAAACGGGCCCGGCTGGTCATTCCCGCAAAACTACAGTCTTACTTAACGGAGGAATATCATCGACAAGGCCATTTCGTTATCGACAAAACTCATAATTCGTTGAAGCTGGACGTTTATTGGATCGGAATCGAGGCAACTGTGAGACAAGTGTGTGAACGATGCGGAGTCTGCGCCAGACAGAAGCGTTCAACCCAGCCAAAGAAAACGATGCAATTACCGAACTACGGCATACAGGGTCCACACCAGGCGGTCGCGATGGATATTGCTACGTTACCTTGGAGCTGCGATGGTCAAAAGTATTTCTTGGTGATTGTTGATTTGTTCTCGAAATACATGGGTCTGGTAGCCATGAAAGATCAGACAGCTGATTCGGTTGTGTCGCCTTTCCGTAACGAATGGATATATCGTCACGGAATACCCAGAATATTGATAACTGACCAATGCAGAAACGTCGATGGAGGATTGGTGAGAGCTGTATGTGATGAATTGAACATACAAAAGAGACGATCCAGCCCTTACCACCCTCAAGCAGATGGGCGAGCGGAGCGTTCTGTACAGACAGCGAAACAGACCATCAAGTGTTCACTGGATGACCATGACATGCCGGTGGAGGAATGGCCGGAGGTGGTTAGAGAAGCCACGTTTTATATCAACAATGCTACGAATCGCAGCACTGGAAAGTCTCCTGTGTTAGTGATGTTTGGCATTAATCTACGTGCTCCCAAACTGATCGACATGAAACTTCCTACGGCAGACGTAAGCCCCGATGATCTGTTGGCGGAAACTGCGGCCAAGCATAGCACGATACAGACTGAGGTTATCAAGAATACCGACAATGCCCGGCTTCAATACAAACGTTATCATGACCGTGGGAAAGTCGCACCAGATCAAACAGCAATCCAAGTTGGTGACCGAGGGATGCTCAAGAATGAAGCTAGGTCTGGATTGGATCCGCGCAAAGTGGTCGGATTACTGGGGGCTATCGTCTTTATCGAATCAACTACTCGAGAAAGCCCGGCTCATTGTGTACATCACGACCGATGCAAGTGTCTACCAACGGACGCCTCGCCGCGTAACGAATCAGGTACATCATCGCGTGATCAATCACCCGCATCATCACCGAATTCAACCCAAGAGTCGACTGGTAGCTTCAATGCGAAGGACGGTGAAGCGATCGACCCTGACGTGTTCGGATTCATACCGGCAGCTTCTCGCAGTGGACGCCGCATTCAGCGTAATGGGCGATACGCTCACTAATTGTGGGGGAGTGATTGCGATAAGACATTGCTGGCGCAGATACATGGAAATGTGACGCAATGTGTTCCGCGTGCTGCAGCGATCGCTAGCTGGTGAGTTGTTTTGTGCTGTATCAAATTAATATAGTTTGTAACTGCTGCATTATGTCAAATATTGTGTCACCGAATATTGTTAAATCTTTACTTCTCGTGTGTTATATTACTTTGTTATATTTATGTATTACTTGTTATATTACATTATGTTTGTTTTCAGGTGTTATTGAACTTCTTCTTAATATCTTCGCGATGGAAATAAATGTCAAACGAGTGTGTGCGCGCAGTCTTTATGACAGATGTATAAAACTACTACACAAAATAATTAATAAATATCCTTGATAATTATAATCTTGCCCACTACGTCTTAGAACCAACATAAAAAGCTGGCCACATTATAGACCTTGTTATCTCTGATAATGAATCACATTTAATAAAACATGTTTCGGTTGATAAAGCTCACAGAATCTCTCCTGTTCATAAAATTGTTGACTTCTATCTACGTCCTCACAGTGTACCAAATAACCATATACGCAAAATACTTTGCAGAAATGAGAACCATATAGATTCTGCTACACTAATCTTTACTGTGGTTAACAAACTAGATTATATGTTGAAAAAACATTGTATTAATGAAAAACCAATGTATAAGTGTTCAACTTATATGTTAAGCACATTCAATGAAGTTGTCGAATATGAGTACAACTTACAGTGTCCTCAAGTATATAGAGTGATTCATGACAGATCATCAGCCCATGGTTCAATGGCGGAATACTAAAAGCCAAGCGCACTAAGAGGAGAATGGGAAAGATTTGGCGCAGCCAATCGGTAGTCAAAATGACTACCGTTTAGCTCGTCTGCACTTCAATCAATTGATCATAAAAAGGAAGAGGGAGTATTACACCTAGAAAGTAAATGATGCTGGTGACGACATGGGTAAGGTTTATAACATCCTGAACAGTATCTCAGGACTGGAGAAGAATGCAAAATTACCTAAGGGGTACAATCAAAAAGATTTGGCCGATAAATTTGCAGATTTTTGTCACGCAAAAAATTATTGATGTGGTCAATTGGATTGTTCCTAATGATACTTATGTTCAGGATAGGGGACAAGAAGAAATTTAGGTATTGGATGAGTTCTCTTGAAGAAGAATTTTGAGGTGAACACTATATTGAAATCAGTTAAACGAACGCGTTGTTCACTGGATCCCATTCCTATAAGTCACATATGTAAGTGCATTGCTTTTGATGAAATGATATTTACACATACAAACATTATTAATGCAACGTTTGAGTCTGCAAATTTTCCTGCTGATGCCAAACAGGCACTTATCAAACCAATTCTCAAAAACGGCACAAATCATCAAGAATTTAATTCTTATAGACCGGTTTCGAATATAACATTTACATCTAAAGTTATTGAAAGAGATATGTTGGATCAAATTTTAAAACATGTCAATAAAATCCGTGCATTACCAGATGAACAATCAGCATTTCGGACACTTTATTCGACGGAAACCACTTTGTGTTCAATAACTAATGATCTTCTCTGTATTATGGACAATGACAAATTTGGCCTATTCTTCTAGACTTCAGCACTGCATTTGATACTGTTGACCATAAATTACTTTTGGAGGACTGTTTTAATATCGGAATACAAGGGAAATCACTCGATTGAATTTAATCTTACCTTAAAAGCAGAACTTATTGTGTGCAAACTTGGTAATGAAACTTCGGCTAAACATTTTTTTCTAAGGGGTACTCCTCATGGGAGTCTTCTTGGACCGTTACTTTTTTGTATTTATACGGTTGCGTTGTCTAATATAATTGCTAAATATGATGTCAAATTCAAGTTAATTGCTGACGACACACAAATTTACATGTCATTTTCAAATATTTAATCAACTGAACGTCTGATCAGACAAATCATGATGGATATTAAGCATTGGATGTCATACAAACGCCTAAAACTGAATGAAGAAAAGACTGAATGTGTTATAGTGGCTAAGCCGTGTGCTCGTTATTATCGATTCGTCGTTATCAATGAAAACACAAATTGCAACTGCGGCCAGAACAGCAATTCACTTCATTTTCACTTGATAAATATTGCTTTCTTGAAAAAATATCCTGATGAAAAATATGTAAGATTGTTTATACAAAATCAGGTGATATCAAGATTGGACTATTGCAATGCTCTGTACTATGGATTGCCCAATTATGCATTGAAAAAAATTACAAATAATTATGAATAGAGCAGCTAGATTAAGGGTGTATCACCTAGTGAAAGCGTAACATCTGCTCTAATCAAGTTGCATTGGCTGCCAATCAAGGCTCGTATTTTCTTCAAAATCTGTGCTTTAACTTATCAGGTTATTTGGACTGGAAACCCTGATTACCTGAGAAGGTGTATCGAGCTCTATTCTCCTAACACGGAAGTGGACTTGAGGTGCAACTCTGATATATACAAATTAGATCATCAAAGGGTACTCCTTTGATGTACTTCATTAATGTACTTCATTAAGTACTTCATTAATGGGGTCGAGGGCGTTCAAATATTGTTCTCCAACATTACAAAACAAATAGCCAAATCATGTAAACGACAGCTCGAATAAAGATCATTCAAAAAAAGATTGAAAACCTATTTATTTAATGAGTGATATCATCACCTTTTAAATTAGGTATTAACAGAGAATGTAAAATGTTGAACTATATTGGTGAGTCTTGTTACTGCCGACATGTACTGTGTTTGTCCGTCTTGTCCTAGCTATTTTGTGTTGTGATTCATATTTCATATTTTATAAGTTTTATGACAGTGTCTAAAGTGTTTTTGTGCATGTTTATCGCTACTTGCCTGTGTAGGCATGTATGTGTGTGTATGCATATTCATGTTTATGTGTGTGTGTGTGTGTGGTTGTGTGTTAGTATGTGTATGCTTCGTATTGTCATTCAAATTACGTATCGTTATTCAAATTATTAACAATAATATTGGTACGTATTGTTATTAAAATTATGTTAGTTCTGTTATTGTTAGGTAAAATATTTTTGCTGTTTCGTTAAATGATGTGTTTAGTATTTGAATGAGAAGATGTACGAGCTCCTCTGGAGGAGTAGATCTAAAATAACATAAAGAATAGAAGAATTTAACATGTGTGACCTGTGACGTGGCATGATCATGTGCCATCCATTGCTGACGCGGCCCTAGGTCACGAACTCACGTACGGGTCAATACATGCCACTTGTGCTCTGACTGTCTTTGTGGCAACATCTCGCGTGGTTTATTGTAACTCGCCACAATTTTTGTTTCTACTGACTTCCTTACATTTTATTTCGACGAACAACTGAATGTATTGAGGTTATCAGTGATGTAATATTGTAGAATAGAATCACGAAACGTAGAGTCAAGAGTAATCACAAAGAGTAGTCACCTAGAGTACAATCACAAAGGAGTGGTGAAAAGGATAAAAAAATCTCATGGATCACTGCTATGAAGGAACTAAAATAAACGATACACCACCTGGAATTTGCTGGTAAACCGAGTTCCTACTGCATGCATGTTCCGAATTTACGGTAACAGCGCTCTAGTCATCAAGATTAACACATCAACGCGCTCGACTGATTCGTACACAACAGGACTAAAACATGGCATGATTGCAGGACCATGACAAACACTCAAAGAACACCTAACTTTCTCAAAGCAATTATGAGCATTTCTAGTGAAACCAGTGTCATTTGTAAGACCATTAAGCTGATGAGCTACGCGACATAATTGACAAAAACATGTTAAGGGTGGTTTGTTTTCTCATGGACACACAGTTGGTCCGTGCCGCGCATTGATTAGATGTATTGTGCGAAAGACCGGCATAATCTTGACATAGGATGTTGACATACTGCTGACATACGACATACTGGGTGCTAATTTGCAATGCACCCGAGCTCCACAAACACATCAATCACCCTGATTATCAAAATGGACTACACACACATACAGACATACATACATACAGACACACACACATCTCTAAACACAAGCACACATACACACACATACTCATAAGGACACACAGACACACACCGTACATGCATCACACACAACAGTTTAGCACGATTCAAAGTACAATACAGCGACGCTCACACAAACACACACACACACACACACAGGATGGATAATGTGGTAATTAAATCAAACTTTCCATAAAGCACAAACACCATTGCGTACACCAGACAGCTTCACACAAACAGCATACATTGTCAAATTTATTATTCACGGTCGATAGTGGCGCTGTCTGGTGGACACCGGAAGTTGGTGCACGGATGGTGACGAAACCTTTGTCCAGAAAGGGCAATCGCTAATCAGCGCATACGGAAGACTCCCTAAGGATCCCTAGTGTAAGTCCTGTACTGTTAGTTAGTTATTCGTGTTCATGGGGTGCCCCGGCCTCTGGGACCATACGGCATCCCCAGTCCATTTAAAGCTAAGCTACCTTAAAATGATGGACATAATGATGAAATGAATAAGTGCGATGGTGATCGAAATGGATGTGAATGTCAATGAATAAAACTATATCAATAATTCTGAAAGGCAGAAGTCGTAACAACTAAAAAAATAGCCTATCAATAACCGCCGACTGTTCCATTCCAAAGGCTCGTCAATAGCCTGAACAGAGCCAAGACATCGTTGACGTACCTCTGACAATGCTGGAAATTCCACCAGGATGAATAAAGACCGTCTGGCGTCCGTCACTCGCCTGGCGACACTCGTGATGTGTGGTTGTGTTTAGCGGGCTATTTGAATTTGACTCTGAGCTGTATGTTTTTGGTCGCCGGGTGAGTATTCTGAGTGTTCTCGTTATTCTGGTGTTCTCTAAATCTTATATTATCTATATTTTCTGTTTCTCTGTCTTGTACGGATCGTTTTTCACGTTGGTGGTTTACGTTCGGGTTGCTGGTGGATTTAGTGGATCATCTTGGTCTTGTTTGTATTTATATTTTGGATTTACAACTGCAACCGACTCAATGGCTGATTCATGTGTATTCTGCAAGCGTGACAGAGGTGAGCCTAGGCATATTTCATGTTCCCTGTGCTCACCCTGGGCTCACACTAGATGCGCCTCTCTCCTGGGAGTCAAGAGTGAGCTGCTGAGCTCCATCTATTGAATTTGTTCCCCGTGTATCGGGCGGGCTAAACTTGCTCTCCAACTCGTCGACAATGTGAGCGACATTGACTCCCGGCTTTCTATGATTGAATCTACGATTCGTCGGATTGATTCCGTTCAATCTGCACCGGCGGTGACTTCTAATGAGAGGCCTGCACGCAGCTATGATGTCGTATTGAAGTCACGCAACGAAGCACCCGTTGTACCCAATTTAGTGGAGTCTGCTCTTCAGGATGTCCCAATTACTGGTTCACGCACTACGTCAGGTGGAGGTATCGTCTTGCGTTGCACTTCTGCTGGCGCCGATGAGCGGGCTGTTTCTAAACTACGCGCTGCTGTACCATATGTCGAGATTCACGTCCAACTGCTGCTCCACTCCGGACCAAGATTACTCTGGCAAATGTTCCGGCGGGAGTCTCCCCAGATAATTTCGTCAAATCCCTCAGGCTGAAAAACCCGACCCTTGCCAATATTCAGGACTTGATGTTTTTTTTATTCACCAAGCCAAAGAATAACGTATCTCACGCTGTCTTGTCCCTCTCTCCATCTGTTCGTTCTGTGATCCGCTCGATTGGCGACCGCTTGTTTGTTGGTCTCCATTCCTGTCCAGTGTTCGACAGATATTGGGTCGCTCGATGCTCACGATGCGCCAGCCTAGGGCACAAATCAACGCGATGTACTAGCCTTGTAATGTGTGGTCACTGCTCTGGTGATCATTCTTCATCTGATTGTCCGCGCTCAGCTCCTTCCAAATGTTGTAATTGTGGGCGCTCGGGCCGGAACCATTCCCATTTTCACTCTTCGTTTGACACTTCGTGCCATTCCTTCACTGACGTCCGGGATTACATACGCCACCGCACCGCCACTTCTGATTCTGATCTCACTTCGTTGGCTCAATCCCCACAATCGGATCATTGACTATCCTCTTTTTCCTCATTCTCTCACCCTTCTCAATCTATCTCTTCATCACTGCAGTCATCATCTTCACCACCTATGTCTTCATCTCTGGTCAATCTTATTCTTCCCTCTCCCCCTGGATCAGAGCGTATGTATCGCGTCTCCATTGGTTTTGTAAATATTTGATCGTGCCGACAAAAAACCGATCATATCTTAAACTTCTGTTCTTCTTATGGCCTTTCCATTCTCTGTCTCGCTGAAACTTGGTTACTTGAGTCAGATGTATCTCAGTTTTCCTCCAACTTATCTCCATTTAATTTTCTTCACAAGGCTCGCTCTAATTGTAAATCCTCTGGTGGCGGCGTTGGTTGCATTTTCTCAAATCCTCTCTCCATTTCCCCTACCTCTAGTTTGATTCCCCCTCCTTCTTCATTTGGATTTCTAGCCCTTTCTCTTCATGTTCCTAACCACTCTGCATTATGCTTACTTATATTATATAGACACAATCATACCGGCACTTCTTCGTTGTTTCTTGATGAATTTTCCCCTCTCCTTGAGGCTGTCACTACGTCTTTTTCTAGCAATTTCTTGATTCTAGGTGACTTCAATTTTTGGACTGATTCTCCCTCCCGTAACCCCTACTGCTTAGGCTTTCTCTCTATGCTCGATCAGTCTTCTCCCCGTGCTAACCGAGTGAGGTTGTGCCTGCTCCTCGTTTTGTCGCTATTTACCTGTGTGGCCGTCCTTCCGACGCCTATCTGCCCCGTTGTGTCTGAGCGTGTGGTCGTCCCTTCCGGTATGGCTGCCTCTATTGCGCGTGACAGTGATCGATCATGTTGTTGTGGCGGAGAGCACACCATGGCCGCAAATATTTTGTGCGGTGGGTGCTCAGCTGCATTTCACCCGTCATGCGCGGCGCTAACAAATCCGGCGTTTAACGCCGTCAAAAACACCGGATTTTCAGGATCTGCTCCACATACCGAGATGACTTCCAATCATTCAAGCGTGCGCCGCTGACTATGGAGAAACTTTCATCCGAAATGGACACTCGTTTCGCGAAACTCAGGGCAGAACTGGCTCAAGACGTCCGAGGCGCCAAATGCTCTGGTGACGCCCCTTCTGAAGCTGATGTCTCCACAGACACTATTGCCGACAAAAACCTAGCTATGACCTTGCTATTAAAAACAAGGGACAGGAGCCGGTGCGGCCGGAACAGGTGCGTAAACACCTGAGCTCTGTGCCTGTCGTTCATGCCCGCCAAACATCAGCGGGTAGTCTGGTGCTCCGCTGCTCATTCGAAGATGCAGTTAAACGCGCGGCCAAATCGCTGTCAGATAATGACGTCAACCTGGAGGTCTCTGTGATCGACAAGGCGCCTTCCCTTCCGCCTAAGATCACATTATTCAATGTGCCCACCACATGCTCTCTTCAGGATCTGCTCGTCTCGCTAAAGTTGAAAAATGCTTTCCTCTCTGACGTGCCAGCAGCGCAGCTGAAACTACTCTTTATCTCCAAGCCAAGACATGGACAGTCGAATGCTGTCCTCGGCGTATCTCCCGAGGTGAGACAACTCATCAAGTCGGCTGGGGACCGCCTGTTCGTCGATCTGCGGAGCTGTCCAGTGCCCAAGCTGTACCCAAGCCGCCCTCTAGAAAATACCGCTTATCCAGAAACTTCAAAAACATTGACTCCTCCAAATTTAGCTTTCTCTTTAACGCCGTTATATCTCCTTCCGATTATCAATTTCTATCTCCGTCCTCTCTTCACACATTTTTAACTGACACTCTCTCTTGTATAAATGATCAAATTTTTCCCCTGTGTCAACATATTGTGCGCTCTATGAACCCTCCTCCTCCTTGGTGGTCTTCTAAATTGCAAAGCCTGCGAGCGCATTGTCGCGCGCGTGAGCGCTCCTGGCGACGCCCTCGCAACTCTTCTTCCTGGAATCACTTCTGTACTACTCGTAAGCTGTTTCTCACTGAAGTAGCTTCATCTAAATCCTCGTTTTTCCAATATAAACTGCACAACTTAAAAACTCACCCTCATTCTCGCTGGTCCACACTGAGAGCCCTCTCAGGCCGTAACACCCGGGAGTCTTGCCAAATCACTGCTGATCAATTCGCGTCCTTCTTCTCTCAGAAAATTGCCACTCTACACTCCAAAATACCAGTAGTCTCACAACCTCTCTCCTTTTCCTCCTCTGGTAATGCACTCACATCCTTTTCATTTCTTACACCGTACAAAGTCGCTCGTCTTCTATCCAAACTCCAACACACTAATTGTCCTTCTGACCCCACTAAATACTCTGCCCTCTCCGATTCCATTATTCTACTTGCGCCATTCTTCACACACCTAATTAATTCGTCCTTCCTTCACGGAGAATTTTTGGCCTCTAAACATGCTGTCATTTCCCCTATCCTCAAAAGACCGGGTTTAGACTCATCTGCTCCCTGTAATTATCGCCCTATCTCCATCCTTACACTTGCTTCCAAACTTCTCGAATCCGCCATCCGCGATCAACTCCTCCCTATCATTTCTAGTGCTCTAGATCCGTGCCAATCAGGATTTGTTGCCAAACATTCCACGGAAACACTCCTCCTCTGTCTCCAAAACGATATTTTCTCTAATTTTGCTTTCGGTAACTCTGTTCTCCTCATATCACTTGATTTTTCCTCTGCTTTTCACCTAGTTGATCACACTATTCTTTGTCGGGATCTCGCACATGCCGGTCTCTCTTCTACTGCACTCTCTCTTCTATCTTCGTATCTCAGTAACCGTTACTACTCTGTTCGCTGTAACTCCGCACTATCTGATTCTGTAAATATGACTTCTGGTGTTCCACAAGGCTCTCTCCTTGGTCCTCTCTTGTTCAGCCTGTATGTATCTTCGCTTTGTCCTCTTCTTCGTTCTTATCCTCTCTCCTTTCATATGTATGCTGATGACGTGCAAATATACTTCCCTATCTCACATACTTCTTCCTCTCTTGTTCATGACCTAATCTCGCACATCTCATCTTGGGCCTCATCAAGGCGGCTCTTTTTGAACCCGGACAAGACTGAGTTCATGGTCTTTCATCCCCCAGGCTTACTCCTCCAATTCTCAATTGATCACTCGCCTCACACATTCGGAACCTGGGTGTAGTATTTGACCCCACGCTCTCTTTCACCCGAAATTTTTCACTCATCACTCGCTCTTGTCGCCTTGTTCTACGAAAAAAAATTCCTATCCGGTCTCTCATCGATGAATCATCTGCAATTCTTCTCGTTAACGCCTATATCTTCTCTCGTCTGGACTACTGTAATTCGTTATTT
Organism: Sacculina carcini; assembly: GCA_916048095.2. Taxonomy (NCBI): domain Eukaryota; kingdom Metazoa; phylum Arthropoda; class Thecostraca; family Sacculinidae; genus Sacculina; species Sacculina carcini. Next base: position 5,986,388 of record OU696583.1, read on the forward strand.
CTTCACTTGCATCTCAAGACGATTCGCCAACTTCAATCTGTCATTAATCTTTCATGCCGCTTTGTTCTGAGACTTCCTCCAAGAACGCCGACCTCCTCTTACATCCGTCAACTTGGCTGACTCCCTGTTCCCCTCAGAATTCGCTACAAAATTTGCTGTTTAGTTTTCAAAATTATTAACACATCTTATATAACACAATTATATACACATCTTCTCCATCTTACCTACGTGAACTCCTGTCACCTCAAGTACGACCCTCATCTCGATACCCTGTCCCACTCTTCTGCCCTCCCGCAATCAACGAGTCCACCTGGTCGGCCAAGTCCTTCTACTTTTCTGCCCCTCGCCTCTACAACTCTCTACCTCCTCAGCTTCATCAAATTAGTTCCTTTGCTTCCTTTTCATCTGCTCTCCACAAACATATTCTCGCTTCTTCTTCTGAATAAATGCGTTTCTTGTACTCTTTGCTATTTTTATGTTTTACCTCTGATTGCTCTTGTTTTTTCATGTTGTGCACGGTATGTCTTTCCTTGTGCGTGCTGTTTTACGTTTGTTTTTTTCCGCTAGCTTTTAGCTTTTATCATGTTTTTCGCGCCTTTGCATTTTATCGTGCGCTTTATTAAATACTAGCATTAAAACCCGCCCGTTGTGCGGAGGAATTCATAAAATGGAATTAATATTAATAAAAATTCATATTCATAAGAAATATTCCAAATTAAAAAAGAAAATGAAAACTCATAAGTGTCTTACTCAATAGAAAAGTTCAAGTGTGAATATTTTTATTTTTATTTTGACATAATATATTCCCTCAAAACGCCTCATATATAAACCCACCCATTGTGCGGAATAATTCAGAACACAAACACGTAACAAACAATGAAAATTCTAGCATGTAAACCCGCCCGTCGTGCGGAACAATTCATACTATTAAATTTGTATTCAATTAATAAGAGAAAATAAATATGAATTAATAAAGAAAAGAGTAAACCAAAAACAATTTCCTCTTTAAGCCTGGCCTTCGTGCTGAATAATTCAGAACTCTGACACAAAACAATGTGTGGCGTTGTTGTCGAGTGGCGTGCGGTGTGACGTCATAGCGGTTCACTTGAGCCGAGTGGTGCGAGGTATGACGTCGCACGTTACTGCGCGCTGATTGGCCGCGACTTGAGCCTAGTGCCGGAGGCGTGTATCAGCTGGCGTGTGTGAAGCTGGCTTTGCGAGCGGTCGAGGGTGATTCGGTTGGTGGCATGTGCGTGATAAGCATCGTTGCCGTGTGTTCGAGAATATTTCTGCTCGAGTGGACGAATTCTCGTCGTGTGCGCGGGTTACCTGCGCGAAGGTGAGAGGGCTTTGCCCCGTTGTTTTCTCCACTTGATTACAAGCTATTTCGGCTATATGGCTGAGGCCGTTGGCGGGGGCAAACGTGAGTTTGTCGAAGGGGGTTCCAGTAGCGAATCCGATGACTTCGGTCAGGAGGGTCAGAGACCCGAGCAGCGGGCCGCAGGACCCGTGGTAGATGTTGGCCAGTTGGCCAACATCTTAATGCAGGCCCGAGGGCCGATCCTTGACAGGATAGGGCGGGCTCTACCGCGTTTCGGTGGTGACGTCACCCTTGACGTCACTGAGTGGCTGGCCGACTTTGAGCGGCTATGCCGTGTCCAGCAGGTCGACCCTTGCGAAATGGTCGACCATATGCTGGATGGGAGCGCGCGCCGGCTCTACCGGCGCATGCTCGTGGGCGACGCCTCACAGTGGGCCGTGGTGAAAGCCACGCTGGTCGCCGAGTTTGGCGTGCCTCGCCAAGAGGCGTGGAGGCGTTTCTCGACTCGTCAGTTTCGATCTGGCGAGTCAGTGGACGCCTTTGTGGACGACCTAAGGCGTCTAGGTCGCCGTGTAGGGTTAACACCCGAGAGCTTGGCGTTTCGCGTCAAGTTTAATGAGGGCCTACCCGACTCAATCTATGAGTGGGCTATGGCGAAAGAGGGGGCGTATACCTCCGAGTTCGACAGCGTGCTGTCGGCGGTGCGCGCCAGAATTGGTGCGCGTAGGGCTGCTGCAGCCAGAAACCGCCCATCTGGGGTAGTGGCTGCATCTAGGCAGCGAGTCAGCTACGCTCAAGTAGCGAGCAGCTCGAGGGACCGCTCTCCTGTTCCTCAAGCGTCGGACGAGCGAGACGGCTCTGTGTCTCGGTGGGTGGGCCGTCCGGAGCGCTCTTCTGCGCGCTCTTCCGCACGCTCTTCTGCGCGCCGGACGCTCCGCTGATACCGGTGTGGCGGCGACCATCTGGTCCGCGAGTGCCCGGGAGCGCAATGCTACCGGTGTGGCAAGCACGGGCATTTCGCTCGTGATGGCGAGGAGCCGGCGTCGACGTCGACGTCACGCCGCTCGCGAGCTCGGACGAGCTCGCATTTTCATGCGGAGGGCGCAGCACGGGGCGCAGCGTCCTCCGACATGGAAGTCGACCGCAATTAAGCGGCGGCCCCTGTAAAGGGGCGACGGTGAGTCCCTGCTCTGCGCGTGGACTCATCAGCGGAGCAAATTTGGTGCGTCGGGCCCGCCGGGCGATTCGAGGGACGGCCGGTGTACTCACCGAGTTGTACTCACCGAGTTGTACTCACCGAGTTGGTGTTACGGGAGATGAGCAAGGCTCAGACTGTCCCGTCTCAGTAACCATATTCATCTAGCTTGGCCTTGAATGAACTTATCGTTTTACTTTCTACTATTTCTTCCTTCAATCTGTTCCACTTATCTATACATCGAAAGGGAAAACTATATTTTTTTATATCCTTGCTACATCTGTTTTTTCTAAGTTTTTTACTATGGCCCCTTCTCCCTCCCGATTGTATACATTCTTTCATTGAATTGTCCATTTCATCTATTCCCTTCATATACTTATAAACTGCTATTAAATCTCCTCGTTCTCTCCTCTTTTCTAATGTAATCAGACCTAATTTTTTTAATCTCTCATTATAAGGCAATTTCTCCAACTCCGGAATTAATTTTGTGGCAATTCGTTGAACTTTTTCTAATTTTTTTATTTCCTTTTTCTTATACGGCGACCAGATTATTTCGGCATACTCCAATTTAGGTCTTATTATGGCTATAATTAATCTTTTCAATGTTTCCAAATCCATGTAGTTGAAAACATTTCTGATTTGAGCTATAGTCTTGTAAGCTGAACCAACTATTATATTGATGTGTTTCTCATTTGAAAGTGTTTCCTGAAAAATTATTCCTAAATCCTTTTCTTGTATGACCTCTTTCAATTCTTTCCCTCCCAAATGGTACTTGAAACCTGGTCTGTACTTGCTCTTTCCCACTTTCATTGTGTGACACTTTGACAAATTAAACTCCATTTTCCATTTGATTGCCCACTGCTGTATCTTGTCTAAGTCATGTTGTAAGGCTTCACAATCGTTCTCATCTTTCACTTGACGCATCAATTTCGCGTCGTCGGCAAACAAACTAGCATATGAGTCTACTTCCTCAAATATATCATTCACATATATCAAGAACATTGTCGGCCCAAGAACTGAGCCTTGGGGGACACCACTCTTTACCTTTCTCCAACCGGATCTTGCACCTCTTACACTTGTACTCATGGTTCGATTTGATAGGTAAGAACTCATCCATTTGTGTAGTACTCCTTCAACTCCTCCAACATTTTTCAAATTCCACAGTAGCCTCTTCAATGGCACCTTGTCAAACGCCTTCTTCATGTCAATGTATATACAATCTACCCATCCTTCTCTTTCCTGTGAAATTTCCTTGACTCTTGAATAAAAGTTCCACAAATTTGTTTGACACGATTTATTTCGTCTGAATCCAAACTGATTTGGCGACAATATATTGTTCCTTTCCAAATATTTTATCCATCTATCACTTATAATTCTCTCACATACTTACAGAGTATATACGTAAGCGACACAGGTCTGTAATTTGAGGGATCATTCTTTGGACCACTTTTGTGTATCGGTGTGATCCACGATTGTCTCCATTCTTGTGGTATTCTCCCAGTATTCAAACTGTCTTCCAGTATATTAAAGACTGGCTCTAATAGCTGGTCTTTACACTCTTTCAGCACGGCACCAGATATGTTATCTGGTCCTATGGACTTCCTTCCATCCAGTTTGTCTAGTCTATGCATAACTTCACTCCTGGTGATCTCTATTTCATTCATTGTATGTTCTCTAGTTCTCGTCTCTTCACATACAAGCTCAGTCTCTTCAGTAAAGACTTTTTGAAAGTTCTCGTTCAGTATCTCACATATTGATTGTTCATCATCTACTTCTCCTTTTTCCGTAATCATACTCTGTATATCAACTTTCTGCTTCAATCGACTATTCACATACCTGTAGAATCGCTTTGGTTCATTGTGACAATTCTCTAGTATATTCTTTTCATATTTTTACTGTTCCAGTCGACGAATTTGGACGTAGTTATTTCTCGCAGTTTTATATTTAAATCTATTTTCTTTGGTGTTTCTTCTTCGCATCTTGTTCCAGGCTTTTTCTCTTTGGTTTTTCGCTTTTTCACATTCTTGATTGAACCACCCATTTTTATTGGATGTTCTGTTTTTGAAAACTGGAACATATTGTTTCACTCCTTCATTGTATATACTTTTTAGTGTATCATACTTATCATGTATGTCTCCTTTGCGTATCAATGCTGACCAATCTGCCGTTGCAAAATAGTTTTTGAGACCGTTCCAATCAGCTTTTGCGTAATTGTACCTTAAACCCCTGTATCCATGTATATTTGAACTGGCTGCGTTGATTCTTGTTCGTATGTCTAATATCATGTGGTCACTTTTTCCCAACGGACATTTATGCTCAATGTGTTCTATCAGGTCAATATCTTTGGTGAAAACCAAGTCCAGCATGGAAGGCTCATCATTTCCTCGTACTCTGGTTGAATTTGTAACGCACTGAGTCAATAGATTTTCCAATACAACGTTCATCAATTTGCTTCCCCATGAGTCAGATGCGCTTTGATTCCCAGTTCACCCAGTCCACCTCCTTGCAATTGAAATCACCCATTAATATAACATCTTTATTTTCTCTCACAATTCTCCTAATCTCCTGTATAGTTTCATCCATTAGGGTCATATATTCATCATTTTCCCAGGCTGATGTTTTTGGAGGCACATATATTGCGGCCAAATACACAGACTGGTTGCCGTTTCTGACACGTATTCCTACTAATTCCACCTTTCCTTTACCTGTTTCTACTTTGTCAACTTTTTTGCCACTTTTAACTAGTAGCAGTACACCCCCACCTTGTTTTTTCTCTCTGTCCTTCCTGTATACTTGGTAGTGTCCACGGAATATGTTTTCTATTTCCACACCTTTCCTAAGTTTTGATTCTGTTATAGCCACAATATCTGGAATATTTCCTTCAAGATAATCTATCAGTTCAAATTTACTTGACTGGATGCCATCCATATTTGTATACATAATTTTACTAATGGTTTTGTCCACAGCTATTTGCCCTTCGTTGTCCGCGTTGTTATAGTCATTTACTATTCTAGTTTCTTGTACCATTTTCTTATCCTTCCGTTTACATATCTCCAGGTATATTTCTGCTTCTCGTCTTCCGTTAGTTTCAAGTTTTTTTCCTTTGCTTCATTGATTCCTTCAATTAACTCCTGCCTTTCTTCTCTGTTCAGGTTTTCTCGGATCCATACTTTTTTGAATCTCTCATTCTTTGACAGCTTCCATGAATTTTCAATTGTCCTCATGGCTGCATTTTGCGTGGCCATCCTTATGATCATGGGTCTGGATTTACCTTCTTCGTAGCTTCCTATCCTGTGAACAATGTCAATCTCCGATGTATTTTCGTTTAGCTCATCCTCAGTGATTTCTACTATTTCCTTAGCTTTTTTCAGCTCTTCCTGTTCCCTTTCTTTTCTTAATCGAATCCTCTCTTCTTTGAGTCCGTATACCAAGGCACTCTTCTTCCTTTCAATTATGTCCCTCACAATACCCTCTTTTTTCCGCAGTACATCCACAAACTCCTTTTCCATGCGCTCTTTGCTCTCCTATTTTTGCTTTTCCATTATTTCTTTGAAGCTTTTATCTCTTGCGTCCTGTATCTTACCCCAACCAACTTGTTTTTCTTTCATTTCCACCAGGTCTTCTCTTTGAATTTTTCCTATTTTTTCGTTCTCTTTCAACCTCTCTTTGAGTTTTTTGTTCTAAGCCTCCAAGAAATCTACGCTCTCCTTCAAATCTTTATTTTCACTCGACATTTTATGATTTTCTTTCTTCAACCATGCCATTTCTTTTGTTACTTCATCCATTTGTTCCGCCATCTGCTCCAACTGTTCCTCCAGATTACCTGTTTTATCCGATTTCATTGATTCAACAACAGCTCTTAAGTTTGAGATTTCCTCACTCATGATCTCAATTTTCCTCAATTTTCTTTTACACTAATACCTCCTGGACTTCTGGAATGCTCCTTCCTTGGTCTGCCTCTGCTAGACATAATGGTTACTTTGACAGACAGACAGTCTTACCTTTAGGCGCTCTTACTCGGCAAACACCAACTCCCTCCTCTGTATCTGCTCACTAATATGACACTGTCACAGTGGATTCGCTCAAAACACAACCACTCACGACCAAACGCACACACACTGTACACACATACACACACTGTTCAGGTGTATTGACTTCGCGTCGTATGCCGGTCGTTGAAGCTGTTCTCAACGGTCGTTGCTCCCAGTGTCTGGTTGACACGGGAAGTGAGTGCACAATTGTTAGTGCACGGGTGGTGGCGGGTTCACTTCCCCGTCGGGGACGACCGTTGATTACAGCGGATGGTAGGACTTCTCATGAGACGAAGTCCTGTGACGTAGTAATAGGGCTGCAGGGACACTGTTTTATAGTTCCCGGGCTCGTAGTTAAGGGATTATAAAACCTTGGGGTGGAGTGCCTCCTGGGCAACGATGTTATCGACCATATGGGAGGCGTGACAGTGAAGAGGGGTGTTGACTCTAAATACACCGTTGAGTGGGGGAAACCTTACCCCGAGGGGTGCTGTCGTGCACCGGCGCGTAAGAGTGTGTCTAATAAATCGACGAAGTGTGTGAGGTTTATGTTGGCAGGTTCCACGGATAGTCCGCAGCCGCTGGAAGTTGTCGACAAGGACTTCGTAGCGTCATTCGCTGAGGGCCGATGGACGGTGAGCTGGCGGTGGTCTGACAAAGAGCCGGACCAGCTACAGAACAGCGTGGCGGAGTACAGATGTACGAGAGCTCCCGATGTGAGCGAGAGGTACAATGCCGAGATCCGGAGCTGGATCGAGAAAGGCTGGTTGATCACATGGCACGGCCCAGTGAAGGGGATCATCCCGCTGTTGGCCGTCGTACAGCCGACGAAAGACAAAGTTCGTCCTGTTATGGATTACCGTGAGCTGAACGGCTTTGTCGAGTGTCACACAGGAGATGACGGTGTGTCAGTGTGTGCTGACAAGATCAGAGAGTGGAGGCAATGGCAGGGGGAGATCAAGGTAGTTGATCTCAAGTCGGCGTACCTGCAGATTCACGTGAGCCGAGATCTGTGGAAGTATCAGGTCGTGAGGTATAATGGTGTGCATTATGCGTTGACGCGGCTGGGCTTCGGCCTGTCATGTGCACCAAGAATAATGACGCTGATTCTGCGAAAGGTCCTGTCATTGGACGAGAAGGTGCGAAAGGCGACAGATCATTATGTCGACGATATCATCGTGAGGACGTCCGATGTGAGCGTGCAGCAGCTTCGGGAGCATCTGCAAAGGTATGGCTTTGAGACTAAGGAGCCGGAGGGCCTAGATGGGGGTCGATTATTGGGAATTGCTCTGAGGAAGGAACCCGATGGGTGGTTGAATATGTCGAGAGGGACAGCTCTTCGTGACGCTGCACCCGAATTGACAGGGCTGACCAAGCGTGGGTTGTTCTCCGTATGTGGTCGCTTAGTCGGCCATTACCCCGTTGCCGGGTGGTTACGCCCCCATTGCAGTTTTTTTAAACGGTTGGGGTGTGGCGGGTCGTGGGATAACCCGGTGGAGAATGTTGTGTGTGTGCTTGTGTCTGAGCTGTTGCAGCGTGTTCAGAAGGCGGACCCGGTAAAGGGTCGATGGGACGTGAACGCAGCTGGAAACGTCACTGTATGGACTGACGCGAGCACGCTGGCGCTTGGCGTGGTGGTCGAGGTGGACGGCTGCATCGTTGAGGATGCTACTTGGCTCCGTAAGAAGACCGACGTCCTACACATCAATGTGTCCGAACTGGAGGCAGTCGGTCGTGGCATCAATATGGCGATTTCGTGGGGGTTCAAGACGTTTACCGTCGCGACAGACTCGAGGACAGTGCTTAGTTGGATGGACAGCACTGTCGAGGGGCGCAACCGTGTCCGCACTAAAGGTTTTGCCGAGATGCTGGTGAAGCGCCGACTGGCGGTGATTAAGGAGACGATCGCCGAGCATGGCCTGACAGTTTCTCTCCGGTTTGTCACGACTGTGGAGAATAAAGCTGATCAGATGACCAGGGTGGCCAAGAAGTGGCTTGTTCATCGTGACGCTGGTGAGGAGGAGGTGGCAATATCAGCAGCTATTGCTACGAAGAAGAGCATCAAGGACACCGTTTGGGCGGCTCATCTGCCCCATCATTTAGGTGTCGAGAGGACGTTGTACCTGGGTCAACAATTGCGGAGTGATTTGACGAGAGCCCATGTGAAGGCGGAGTTAGCTGGATGCGAGGCTTGTCAACGTATTGATCCAGCGGCGAGAGAGGAGAACCTCGTAGGTCAGGGTAGTCTGGCCGTGGACAGGGACTGCTATCGAGTGGCAGCGGACGTCACTCATTACGATGCCGGCGTTTACCTGTCGATGGTGGATTGTGGTCCATCACGTCTTGCCGTATGGCGCAGATTGCCGAATGAGACGGCGTTGTGCATTATAGCTCAGCTGCGGCAGATTGTGATTGAGCGTGGGCCGTTTGAGGAGCTGTTACTGGACAACTCGACGGCGTTCCGGTCGGCGGCGATGGAGCAGTTCGCCGACGAGTGGTGCATTTCTTTGCGATTCCGAGCCGCATACGCCCCGGGCGGTAACGGGATCGTGGAGCGAAATCACCGTACGATCAAAAGGATCGCAACGAGGGGACATATTTCCCCGGAGGAGGCGACGTTCTGGTACAACGTTACGCCGCGCAAAGAGACTCAGGTGAGCACTATTCCCTCGAGGTGTATTTTCAGATACGAGTGGCGTCTTCCATTTGAGACCGGCCGCAGGGACGCTGATGACCAGACAGCAGCGTTTGCCGTTGGTGACGAGGTGTGGGTGAAACCGCCGATCCCGTCATGTACAACGCCGTGGACCCTCGGGAAGGTGACCAAGGTCGTCTCACAGCACGTTGTGTGCGTAGATGGCATGCCGCGCCATGTGCGCGACCTGCGCAAGCGTCGCTGTGCCGGCCATAGTGGAGCCATAGACGAGACGGGCACTCATGGCGACGTGGAACCGAGCAGCGGCGGTTGGGATGTGGATGCGACCGGCAATCGCGGAGATGTGGAGCCACCCGGTGGAGCCACCCGGTGTAGCTTGGACCTGAGCGGTGATGGCGGACGGAACGAGGCGGCCGATAGTCCCGGCGGTGACAGAACACCTGACAGCCTGCCACTTGAGCGACTGGCTATTTGCGAGGGCGTGGATGCGGGCCGTGTGTCTGTGGAGCAGGAACCTGGTGAGTCCTCAGAGGACGTGAGTGTACGTACTGCTCGAGAGAATGTCGGAGAGGGCGTCGCGGCTGAGAGAGTCGAGGATGAAGCTGCAGTCGAGCAGCCGAGGCGGTCAACGAGGAGACGTCGACCGCCGGCATGGTTAAACGAGTACGTGTGTCTATCCGGTGATGAAGTTTAACCGTGCGTGTTTGCAAGCGTGTTTGTTGTGAGCTTTCAGGTGAAAAGCTGGGGGAGATGTGGCGTTGTTGTCGAGTGGCGTGCGGTGTGACGTCATAGCGGTTCACTTGAGCCAATGCCACCTAGATACAAGGCCGTTTCACGATTTTGTGATGTCACAGCGTTCGGCCAACGTCGGTGCAGTGTGTATGTGTTGCGGTGCACTGTTAGTTGATATTATGCGTACGCCGGTGCATTATTTTCACAAATACTCCCAGTTTTAAATGAAACCTTGCATTTAGAAGCCGTATAATGCTTAACAATTCTTTTTACAACCTAATACAAACAGAATTTAGGAGGTTTACGATCATGTATTGTACCAAGCGTGCGAATTAACAACAAGAAAACGGTCAAATATAGAAGCCAATATGACATGTTTCATTAATTACTTGCCACAGTGAATTCAGACACGGGCACGCTATTTAATTCATCATTCACAACATGCTGCAGCTCATCAACATGTCGACAAAAACGTGTTTACACACTTCACGAATACAACATTGCGAAATACAAAGCCAATAACTGAGCATAAATTCCAGCATTGACAAACGCACAACAATAAATGTGATGGTTAATGATGATCAAATACCACATAGCACAGCGGTCCGAAACATGCGCTAATTATCCGCTGATAGATATTGTAAGTGTGTTTGTAAGTGTTGATTTGTCAATTGTAAGTGTCGCTAAGTGGGGAACTAATGTCGGATAGAAGGACAAATGCGTGTTTTATCAATCCGAAATCTTTCATTTTCGCTTATATCGACTTCCTGACATTAAATTTGTTCGAACCACTGGATTCATAAGATTTCTCAGCGGTGCCAAGAAATCAATGAATTGACACGCTTTCACATGAGAATATTGAATAATCGATCTTAAAGCAAATCCATGGGCAATATTCACTCTATATCAACGATAATGACACACGCAGATATACACCATACCACACATTAACACCATATCACTCATCAACGATAATGACACACGCAGATATACACCATACCACACATTAACACCATATCACACATTAACACAGTTCACAGTTCAGTTTCAACGGTCAGTGAGTGTGTACGCGTGTGCGTTGCTCCCGTGATTTAGCGATATTGTTCTCATACAACTTCACTTTGAAACTTTTCATCATAATTTCTGATTAGTTATATCAAGTGTAACGGCAATGGTCGCAACTGGAGAATTGAGAAACGCCATGGCTGAATGCCTTAGAAATGAAGACATCCTTAGAGTGATAAAAGAAACTATCGTGGAGCCAGCAATTCGTGCAGCAGTCTCGGAAGCACTGGCAGGAAAGCAAGAAGAGATTGAAGAACTGAAGGAAGAGCTGAAAGAAACAAAACGTCTGATCAACCAGATTGACCAAAAATCAAGAACAAAAAACGTGTGTGTGTCAGGTGTGAAGGAGGACCCTAATGAAGACTCAATAAAAGTCGTGAAGAAAATAGCCGATGATATGAACATCAGTATTTCATCAGCTGACATAGAGAAAGCTCACCGCATTGGCAAGACCCAGAACGATAAGCCAAGACCACTTCTGATCAAATTTGAAAACATGGCTGTGCGAAACAAGTTCTTTGGCTCGAGAAAAACGTTGAAAAATCCCCGCTGCAAAAACATCTACGTGAATGATCATCTCACTCAAGAAAATTCCAAGCCCTTGTTTGAAGCGAGGAAAATGAAGAGAGAGGGAAAAATTCACAGTGTATGGACTGATCTCGGTCAGATCAAAATTCGGATCTCAGAAAATGCCCGAGCTGTGCACGTCCACTCCATGGAAGATGTTATTCGACAGACAGGTCCATCTGATGAGCTGCCATCTGAACATTCTACCCAGCTGCCAGCTCGCTCCAACTCAGCAACTGCACGGCAATGTGCTGGCCGAAGCAACAACTTTCAAAAATCACGAAAATACGCTGTGCGAGGCAACAAGGTACTATGAAAATACAGCAATGCCAAGTGAATGCCGACAAACGGAGGTGTTTTGGTGAGCCATGTTTTTTGTTGTTGTTGTTGTGAAGGCTTGCCGTGTTAATTGTAAAGCCAATTCAATTCAATTTATTCATTCAGTTCAATCTACCACATTCCACACAATTCCTCCCGCTTGTTAAATCGATAACGCCAAAACAGTTTAAATTACACTACACATAAATCAACAACTCCCGTGCTAAACATCACAACGGCACCTCTTAATAATACTAATTACAGCAACACTTGTTTATTTTTGTCTTTTTCGCATTGTGTATCTTAGAATGCACACTTTCATAAATGGATTAATGTTCAACTTCCATTATCAGTATTTTCATTTTCAATGAAGTCAGTCTTATCAATGTTGGTTGAATGATAAAATCACGTTTTATCTCAATTCATAATCAGCAATTTTGTCTTGCCGTTACACTTTTTCATGATTCTTTATTCTTTATTCTTTATGAATATTTTAGTCCTACTCCTCCGGAGGAGCTCGCAGAACCAGAATTTATATATGACATATCACATCAAGGTGGCAATAATTTGCAGCAGCAGTAACAAACTTCACAACGTTTAGATATACACTCACTCGTGCACACATACACACACACACACACACACACACATGCATGTACCTAAACATACATACACACATATACACAAGATTGCACATAAGTACGAGCATACAAGCAAAACTATCACACGCATACACACATACATTTACACAAAATAAGCAACATATATACGCAACAACAATAAACACAATCAATTTATAAAGTAGATCCCAAACATAGCAATAATGACAGGTTGAACAGACAGGCTTGAAACAATCAACACATGTGATGATGAACATATTATGAAGACCAGCAGCAGCCATCAATCAGTCGGTAATAATAAGACGTACATTTCAATATTCAGACCAAGTCAAGATTCAACATTTGAAGTCATCTCTTATAACCTGATTGACCAGATCATATGCCTTATTAAACATGAATGTCTTAAGTCTTTTCTTGAATATTTTAATATTCAAGCTGCTCTTGATATAGTTTGGCAATTTATTGTATAGCACTGGTGCACAATATTTGAATGATCTTGAACCGAGTAAAGACTGACTTCTTTGATGGGCTAGATTATTCGTGTTCGATGTAGATCTTAAACGCACTTCAGTATCTGGATAATATAATTCGATGCAACTTCTCAGATATTCCGGCTTTCCAGTCCACAGTACTTGATAGGCACAAATTTTGAATATTAAGCGAGCCTTTAATGGCAACCAATGCAGCTTTATTAGAGTTGGTGTGACATGTTCTCGAGGTGATACTCCCTTAATCAATCTAGCTGCTCTATTCATAACAATCTGCAACTTTCTCAATAGGTAATTGGGCAGTCCGTAATACAAAGCATTGCAGTAATCTAATCTTGATATCACTTGATTTTGCACCACCAATGTTATTGATGTTACAATGATGTACCAATGTTAATTTCACCCTGTACATAGCTCAGGATATGATCGGTGTAAAAGATGATCAGCACTTTCTCCACCAGGAAGAGTTTTTCAATAACATGCAAACAAACTGTGATGAGTACACGGAAGCGGAATTTAATTCTTCTTTCACCAATGACAACTTACTGAAAATGCTGCATGTCAACGATCGAAGTCTAAAGAAAAATTTCTGCCAATTGACGACTACCTTGGAGATTATAGAGCACAAATTTGATGTCATAGGAATCTCAGAAACGTGGTTCAACCCAGGTTTGAGCATCGACTACTTCAAACTGGATAATTATGATATGTTCTGTACATCACGTGAGCACAAAAGAGGTGGCGGTGTTCTTCTTTACGTCAGGTCTAGCTTAAAAGCTTCCAAAATTATTGCTAAATCCAATGTAGTTGAAGACGTATGTGAAATAATAACAGTGGAAGTCACGCTCAACAACAATCAAATGTTATTTTCATGTATTTACAAATCTCCGAATTCATCAGTTGACGTATTTGTGGATCATCTCAGCAATCTGTTGGACATTAACAACAATAAAACTTGGTTTGTCATGGGTGATTTCAATATCAATATGTTACAGACAGAATTGCAGCAAACAGGAAAAATACTAGATACCGTCTATAGTCACGGTTTCAGACCGCTGATAAATGTCCCAACACGTATAGACAAAAGGTCAACTACTCTGATAGATAACATTTTCACCAATGATATCAACACACAAATACACAGTGGTACTATTATAAGTGACATCAGTGATCACCTGCCAGTGTTCGCAATAACAACATACAAAAACAACACACCTGAGAGTGAAGACTCGTCGTACTCAAGACAAATAACGGACTCGGCTAAGATCAATTTTGTAAATGACCTCCAGGAGCTCAGCTGGGATGTTATTTACACAAATGATGCAGAATCTAGTTTTAATAATTTTCTTGAAATATTTGTCGCACTTGTCGATAAACACTTTCCATACAAGATGAAAAACGTTCACCATCGTAAAAATAAGAGTTGGCTGACAAAAGGTTTGGTAATATCATGTTTACAAAATAATACCTTATATAAAAAATATCAAAGGGAGAAAACACCGGAGAGTGAAATCATTTACAAAAACTACAGAAATAAGCTGAATAATTTATTAAGGATGCAAAAAAGACATTACTATAGGAATTTACTGAACGAGAACAAAAATAACATCAGAGGAACTTGGATGATTTTGAACGAAGCAATTCGAAGAAAACCCAAGAGTAGGGTCATTCCACGGGAAATTACATTCAATAATACAAAGATCACAAACACATATGGTATATGCAATACACTGAACAGTTACATTGCAAACATTGGATCCAACTTGGCCAAACAAATTGAAAACTCATCCATTCAAAATTCCTGTGTTAAAATCAAAACATCATCGAATTTTAGTAAGTCTTTTTTCATGCGACCAACTAACGCCTTTGAAATATCTCGTATAATCAAATGTTTAAAAAACAAATATTCGTTTGATATATTCGGTCTCAACATGCAGATGATCAAATTAGCAAGTACATTCATAATTCATCCGTTAGAGTATATTTTCAACCTATCACTCTCATCAGGCAAGTTTCCATCACAAATGAAAATTGCTAAGGTGATCCCATTGTACAAGAGTGGAGATACAAATGTGTGTGCAAATTACAGGCCAATTTCACTGCTACCCCAGTTCTCCAAACTATTAGAAAAATTAATTCACATCAGAATCAATGAGTACATGAATAAATATAATCTTATAGATCAAAATCAATACGGTTTTCGCCCAGGTAAAAATACGTCACACGCCATTCTAGACTTGACCGAGGAGATCTCCAAGCAAGTTGACAGAAAATTGTGTTCCATTGGTGTTTTCATCGACCATCGGCCTCCGATACTTTAGACCATACTATCCTGCTGAATAAATTAACTATGTACGGCATTAGAGGCATTTCATTTTCACTATTTAGAGATTACCTGTGCGATAGATCCCAAATAGTCTCATTAAACAACGTATATTCCGAAAAAGAAACAGTAAAATACGGAGTACCGCAAGGATCTATTCTGGGGCCAACGTTGTTTCTTCTATATGTAAACGACATGTTTAAAACAGTTAGCTCCGGTAAGCTAGTAGTGTTTGCCGACGATACCAACCTAGTTTGCTCTGGCGCTACGGTGAAAGAAGCCTTCGAAACTGCAAATAGTGAATTAAGGGCTCTAAATGACTGGCTTATACAAAACAAACTGTCGTTAAACACCGAAAAAACCAAATTTGTCTTGTTCTCGTCTCCAAGACTCAATGTTGATCCGGACGGCGAAATTATTATCAATAATACCAGCATATCCAGAGTCGAAACAATACATTTTCTTGGCGTGACACTCGATAGCAAGATATGCTGGAAAGATCACATCAATTGCACAGCAAGAAAAGTATCAAAAGCTACATTCATTCTTGGTAAAGCGAGACATTTACTTCAAATAGAAGAAAGTTTAATGCTTTACAATGCCCTGGTAAAACCCTATCTTGAATATGCTTGCGAAATATGGGGCCACACATGCAAATCATACATGAACAGATTAGAGGTCTTGCAAAAACGAATAGTTAGAATCATATACAATTTACCACGAAACACACCATCCAAACCACTTTTCACCAGAGGAAAAATATTGAATATTTCAGGTCTTATACACTTCAAAACATGTAAATTAATGTACAAAGTTTTTTATAAAAAATTGCACAAAGATCTAGATTTGTTTTGAAACAAATCCTCGTCGTCCCGACCTGTTCCTAGTTCAACACAAAAGAACATACGCCAGAAATCAAGCTTTGACCATAAACGGTGTGAAGCTGTGGAATGAATTGGTGAAGAACAAAGAAATAATTCTGAGTGACATGACGTCTATGAAAAAATTCACAACATGCCTATTCAACACCATTCTCTTAAAATATATGTAAATAACAAAACCCAATGTTGACTCAATTGCCTGGTGGAGATTGCCGATCTTCTTATGATCTCATTATGAAAATGAGCTCTTGCTGAACTGTAAATTTAAAGTACAGCAAGCAACGCGTCTATTACTTGCCACTGTACATTTCCAACTGAACTAAACTGTATATATATGTTTTTTCATTTTCTTCTTTTATTTCATTTGTTCTTGCTTTTTTCAAGGGATATAAGCCTTTATGGCTTCCCCCGACACATGAAAATATGTTGTTTGGTGTTATTATATGTTTACTGTGTCGTTTTGAAATACAAATACAAATACAAATACAAACACCATATCACAAATTACCACCATATCACAAATAAACACCATATCAAAAATCAGAAATGTATTACCACTTTATACAACAAAGTATTGGCATGGATGAAAATATACATACAAATCACACAATGTACACACAAATGAAAATGCATCATAAATAAACTTGGGCTCACAGCGGAATAAGACAAACAAGAGTCACACAAAAACACGTATACTACAGAAAAACGAATAATGTCGGTGTGGGCTCAAGAATCTATGTACACATCCAAAAGATATTTATATGATTTAGAGAATAGATTGGAAGGAAGAAATGTCTTTTTTTGGTAGAGAATAAAACAAAGAGGAGCAATAATTGAGATGGGGGAAAATAAAAGCATTAATTAGAGCAATGGAGGAACGAGGAAATATCACACATTAACGCACAATTTGCACGCATCAACATTTACATATATATTATTGTATATTGGCATGTCTTGTTTGATAGCTGTCATCCATTTCTTTCGGAGCACCTCCTCTTTCGGTGAACAGAAAACGCTCACTTTGGAGCCACTATTGTAGTTGTCTTTGCAACCGGACACATCACTTATCTGCCATGTTTCCTGAACAACATAATAACAAAATATTGATACACTATACTTGGGGTACCTTTTGAACCTTTGAACTTTGAACCTTTACCTTTTGAACTTTTGAACCTTATCAACCTTTTGATGGTTCCATACCACCAATGTATTGTCCAATATGGTTCAATACCCGCGACTTACTTGACTGTTCAAATAATTATCACCAATCCTATCATAATTTGCCAGTTTGTCTTCCAGATCCACGAATATTGCAATCGCTTGAATTTACTGTAATTTAGATACGGATTACTAGGAAATAGCCAATGATAAATTTGTTATTTTATTATTATTTGAGTTATTTTATTCACTTTGTTACTTTTAATATTATTATAGCTATTGCTAATTTATAGCGGTATCCAGATATTTAATCCCATACCTCCGACCTTTGATTCCCATTCCACCAAGGGTTATGGATTCTCCCGGCTAATAACCACTGGACTAAACAATCACAAGGCAATACCAGCTTTTTCAAACAATGGGAGTAAGAATCGTAAGATGTAATAGATAATGTCATTATTAAGATATAAAATGCAGCGCATAAAATGATCAAATATTTCAAAAAGATTGAAACATATCTTAACTAATTCAACAAAATCAGGTTCAACGGAAGAGATGAATGAGTGAGCATTTATTGACTTACCTTTCACTCCGAAAGGTGAAATTCTCCGGAATACACCAATCTGATAATACTTGAAGTAAACTTGCGGGAAACACTACAACACTGCTTAAAGTATGATAGAAGCAACAGAGAATGCAAACGCTCAATGCCACTACAATTGTGAACGCAATACTAACATAAACACGTCGAACCAACTACGCTGCACTGAAAATATAATGCGCACAACGCCACAACTAATTATCACAGCGAACACACGTACAATCGCAAAACGCGCAACGCCACAAATACACACAACACCACAAACACGCGCTGACAACGAACTGACAACGCTACACTGACAACGAACTGATCACGTGATCAGCGATGCAGCGTCAGCGTTTCAATGGTTTGTAGCTGAGTCATTAGCATCGGTTTATAGATGAGTCATAGCAAGATGTGATACCCAGGTAGCGTTAGGACGGACGAGCTGACGTAATACCCCCCATGGGGAGGGGATGGAAGGGCCTTGAATCTAGGTGGCGTTGCTTGAGCCGAGTGGTGCGAGGTATGACGTCGCACGTTACTGCGCGCTGATTGGCCGCGACTTGAGCCTAGTGCCGGAGGCGTGTATCAGCTGGCGTGTGTGAAGCTGGCTTTGCGAGCGGTCGAGGGTGATTCGGTTGGTGGCCTGTGCGTGATAAGCATCGTTGCCGTGTGTTCGAGAATATTTCTGCTCGAGTGGACGAATTCTCGTCGTGTGCGCGGGTTACCTGCGCGAAGGTGAGAGGGCTTTGCCCCGTTGTTTTCTCCGCTTGATTACACAATGATAAATGACTAAACTTTTCATAAAATGTTATTCATAAAATGAAATTCATATTTAATTCATAAACATATTGCAAAGTAAAAATGAAAACAGATATACTCATTAAAATCATACTCAATTGAAAATTCTAAATATAATTGAATTGAATTAAAAATTCTTGTAGAACACAACATTATCTACACAATAGTATAATTTTTATAGCTGTACCATTGCTGGTTTATGAGGAATAAAATAGCGGAATATTGACCAAAAAATTCACGTTTTTGTGTGCTAATTTTGCCTTTTTGACTTTGTCATTTACACTTCACACCGCCGTCACTTTTTTTTAATACACTTTGGAAAATTAAAAATTATACCGTGTCGTAGCAAACAATATTTCCAGCATGATGGTATTATTTATTTAGATGTGTGATAATTAATTTTTGAGAATAGAGAAAAAAGTATAGAAAATCGGACGCGTCGAGTTTTAATAAAATTTTGAATGTAAATTGAATTTTTTCTATTTTACATGTTTTATATTCATTTTTGGGTATGAATTATAGTTTGTTGAGTAGAACAGAAAGTTTTCTACACAGTGGTATAATTTTTATAGTTTTACTATTGCTGGTTTAGGAGGAGTAGTCATCAGAATATTGACCACAATTTTCGCATTTTTCAGGGTTCATTTTGTCTTTTCACCGCTATAAATTTTTTTGGTTTTATTTTTAAAATTAAAAATCACTACCTACAGTGTAGATATTAAAATTTCCAACATATTGGTATAAATTTTTAGCGGGTACGCTGAGTGATGGCCGAGTAGCAGCTGATAGAAAATGGACCAAGAAGGGTGGGACAGACACACAGACACACACACACACACACACACACACACACACAGAGGATCTCTTTTATATATAGACTAGCATTAAAACCCACCCGTTGTGCGGAACAATTCATAAAATGGAATTAATATTCATAAAAATTCATATTCATAAGAAATATTCCAAATTAAAAAAGAAAATGAAAACTCATAAGTGTCTTACTCAATAGAAAAGTCCAAGTGTGAATATTTTTATTTATATTTGTGACATAATATTTTCCCTCAACCCGCCTCATATATAGACCCACCCATTGTGCGGAATAATTCAGAACACAAACACGTAACAAACAATGAAAATTCTAGCATGTAAACCAGCCCGTCGTGCGAAACAGTTCATACTATTAAATTTGTATTCAATTCATAAGACAAAAAGGAACATGAATTAAAAAAGAGTGGAGTAAACCCATAAAAAGTCTAAATTTCTATATTTTCATATTTATTTTCACAAGATAGTTTGCCTAAACCGCCTCATATTTATACATGCCCGTCGTGCTGAATAATTCAGAACTCTGACACAAAACAATGAAAAATAACTAAATTTTTTATCATAATGTTTTCAAAATATATTTATAACTCAACATCACCATCTAGCATTAAAACCCGCCCTTTGAGCAGAACAATAAATAAAGTAAAATTAATATTGAATTAATGAAAAATGATTAGAAATTAAAAAGTACAATATATAAAAGTCCAAATGAACTAAGATGTCCAAATACATGTAATGAGAGATAGAAAAGTCCAAATGTGAATGTTTTTATTTTAGATGTGGCAAAATATTTTTCCTCGAACTGCCTCGTATTTAAACCCGCCCGTCGTGCGGATCTATAAATAGAATATAATGAATCAAAAAGCAAAAAGCTTATCCAATATACTGTCCAACAGCAACATCCAACACTGTCCAACAGCAACATCCAGCATGACGCCTACGTGGTGCCCCGACCAACCAAAGATTTCACGGCGTCACTCTTGGCACAGAGGTGAGCAAGATTGCATATTTGATTATATGTTAAGATTTCGCTTGACTAAATCAAGTGTTTAAAAATAATTTATGTTGTATTACAGACTGGAAAAAATAGCGCAGTCCAACGCGTCATTTGTCACCGACAATTCCAGTCTCGTGCTCAAGGTGACGCATATTGCCAAACGTCCACCGCACGACATCCCGGACGACGAAATGGAGGGCTCGGCGCGGCGTGGTTCTCCCGGAAGAACTGTTTCTTCCGTGTACTTGGCACACAGTGTTTGCCCCGGGCACTGGCTGCTGCCAGGTACATTGCGGAGAACCACGCCGCGTCAAGCGCCTTCCGAATGCGTGTGCAAAGTCTGGCAAGGCACCCGCAAGTTTCATGTATAAGGCCAGGGAATTGTGTGACCGTTCCGGGGTAGACTTTTCCCTGCCCAGCATGGGGTTGCGGGAGCTCCAAAAGTTGGTGGCTGGTTGGTCGGAGTACCGGGTCCATGTCTACTCGACGGATCATTTTGGGCGACTCGGCGCAACCTTCGGTGAGTAATTAGAAGAAATATTCCGTTAGCGTTAATGATTTGCATTCATATAATTCAATTTGCATTAATTCGCATGTGTGTGTTTCAGGCACAGGACATCATTATCTCTATCTTTACCATCATCATCGCTACTTCGACGTCATCACGAAGATCACGGCATTCCTCGACACGAAATATTTCTGCGAGGAATGCCAAACGCGCTTCAACCGTCCTGGAGAACATGTTTGTGCCGGAGGCTGCAAGGACTGTGGAGCGCCTCATCGATGCCAGCGGGAAGGTGCGTTAACCCATTGTCCCGAATGTAGCTTAGATTTCATTTCCAGCTCCTGTTTCGAGGCTCACAAACAATCACGCTGTAAGGTGCGGCGCGGGTGTCCAAGATGTGGTGATGTGCTTTACAAATCGTATAGCAAAAATCGCCATGTCTGTGGCACTCACATATGCCCTTACTGTCGTGAACGAGTCACGAACCACGAGCTCATAGATGCGGAAAACGTCCACTGTTGCTTTCTCCAACCTTCGCATCAATCTTCTGTCAACAAAAAACAAATCTATATCTTTTACGACTTTGAGTGTATGATTGACACCAGCACCAACCTTCACATTCCTAATCATTGTGTCGCACACGTATGTTGTGAGTCCTGCTTTGATCGCATTGACCGGCCATGCACTGACTGTGGGACACAGCAGCACGAACATGTGTTATCTGGCCCAACGACAAGACAAGACTTTGGTCAGTGGCTTTTCACGCTCAAGGACGCGAAAGCCATTGCCCATTATGCCCAAGGTTATGACAACAACATTGTTGCCAATTACGCGTTGAGCCAAGGTGTGGTGCCAGACCTGATCATGAACGGCAGAAAAATCCTCTCCATGAAATTTATAAATTCCAAACTCCATTTCATTGATTCCTTCAGTTTCCTTCCTATGCCTCTTGCGAAATTTTCCAAAACTTTCAACATTCCTGTCCGTAAAGGTTTCTTCCCTCACCTCCTCAACACTACGGACAATCAAAATTATGTAGGTCCTTTTCCTTCAGCCGATATGTTCGACCCGGGTCGCATGTCCAACGAACAGCGCGCCGAGTTTCTCACTTGGCATGCCTCGCAGGTGGGCCGGCAGTATGACCTGCACCAGGAAATAGGAGCGTACTGCCGCTGCGTACTGCTTCATCGACTGACCGACCGACCGACCGACATCATCATCATCGTTATTTATTGCTATTTATTTGTTGTGTTACCAGTGTTAGTTGTGCTAGGTGTGTTAGTTGTGCTAGATGTATTGGTTTATACCATAAAAGTGTCGGCTGTGTTAGTGTGTTAATTGTGCTAGTGTGTTAGCTGTGCTAGTGTGTTAGCTGTGTTAGTGTGTACACATGTTTTGGTGTGTGTGTGTGTGTGTATGTGTATGCGTATGTTGAACCGGTTTTCGAGAGCCCCGGCACGCGCCGACGTGTGTGTGTGTGTGTGCAGGCTTTAATATACAAGTGTTGACGTGTAAACGTGTCATTCAATTGATAATCACCGAGATGGTGAGGCATATCATATTGCTGCTTCTTTCACTATTGCTCATTGTCAGTCATGTTGAATGTTTAATTGCAGAGCAGGTAATTGTGGGATTTTTATATGATCCGATTAACCGCCGGGGGTGTTTGGCTAGTGATGCTCAGCGCAAAACTGGTCTCACATCAGTAAATACTTTATATAATACCCTTATAGTTAAACGAAGATCAGTTTCATCGGTCTTGTTACACCGTTCACAATGATCTTGTCCGGTCCTTCAGGGTCCGGCAAGAGTCAATTTATAGTCGACATGCTGACACGGGCGGACCAAGTGCTCACCCGAAGCCCCGATTATGTACTGTATTGCCACGGAACTGCAGCGCCCGATCATATAAATAAGGATTTAGTTAACGAGATGCAGTACGGGGTGCCATCGCATGAGGAAATTCAGCGATTGGCAAGCAAACATAAACACGGTAATGGTTGCATGGTCATTATCGACGACTTACTGGATGCTGTGGAAGGACCTGTTGTACGTGACATGTTTACGAAAACGTCGCGTCACGACAACATGAGTGTACTATTTGTCACCCAAAACACGTTTCTCAAGTCGCCCAACTACCGCACAATCAGTCTAAATACTAATTATTATGTATTTTTCCGTAATTTTCGAGATCAAACACCACTGCGCGCATTTGCTCGCAGGTGCGCGCACTTGCTCGTATGCCTCGCAGGTGGGCCGGCAGTATGACCTGCGCCAGGAAATGGGAGCGTACTGCCGCTGCGTACTGCTTCATCGACTGACCGACCGACCGACCGACATCATCATCATCGTTATTTATTGCTATTTATTTGTTGTGTTACCAGTGTTAGTTGTGCTAGGTGTGTTAGTTGTGCTAGATGTATTGGTTTATACCATAAAAGTGTCGGCTGTGTTAGTGTGTTAATTGTGCTAGTGTGTTAGCTGTGCTAGTGTGTTAGCTGTGTTAGTGTGTACACATGTTTTGGTGTGTGTGTGTGTGTGTGTATGTGTATGCGTATGTTGAACCGGTTTTCGAGAGCCCCGGCACGCGCCGACGTGTGTGTGTGTGTGTGTGTGTGTGCAGGCTTTAATATACAAGTGTTGACGTGTAAACGTGTCATTCAATTGATAATCACCGAGATGGTGAGGCATATCATATTGCTTCTTATTGCTATCATATTGCTTCTTTCACTATTGCTCTTCTTATTGCTATCATATTGCTTCTTTCACTATTGCTCATTGTCAGTCATGTTGAATGTTTAATTGCAGAGCAGGTAATTGTGGGATTTTTATATGATCCGATTAACCGCCGGGGGTGTTTGGCTAGTGATGCTCAGCGCAAAACTGGTCTCACATCAGTAAATACTTTATATAATACCCTTATAGTTAAACGAAGATCAGTTTCATCGGTCTTGTTACACCGTTCACAATGATCTTGTCCGGTCCTTCAGGGTCCGGCAAGAGTCAATTTATAGTCGACATGCTGACACGGGCGGACCAAGTGCTCACCCGAAGCCCCGATTATGTACTGTATTGCCACGGAACTGCAGCGCCCGATCATATAAATAAGGATTTAGTTAACGAGATGCAGTACGGAGTGCCATAGCATGAGGAAATTCAACGATTGGCAAGCAAACATAAACACGGTAATGGTTGCATGGTCATTATCGACGACTTACTGGATGCTGTGGAAGGACCTGTTGTACGTGACATGTTTACGAAAACGTCGCGTCACGACAACATGAGTGTACTATTTGTCACCCAAAACACGTTTCTCAAGTCGCCCAACTACCGCACAATCAGTCTAAATACTAATTATTATGTAATTTTCCGTAATTTTCGAGATCAAACACCACTGCGCGCATTTGCTCAGCAGTACATGCCAGATAATATCAGATTCATTATGGATGTTTATAGAGACGTAATGAAGAAAATGTACGGTCATTTGCTTGTGGATTTGCGTCAACAAACTGACAACAGACTACGTGTGCGTAGCAATGTGTTGGAACAACCCATAACAGTATATCTTCCCGCTTTGAGGTATAAATAACACATATAGTTGAACAAGTGAATCATTTGTCAACATGTCGTCGACGTTGCAACGCTGTTGGCCGACAATCGAATCACTTCCGCGTCTCACACACCGTCAACAAAAAGCCATTCTCAACACGTACGACCCTGCTCTGATACGGGCTATTTGTGAAATTTGTCATAACCTGTTGCAAGACCGCGTCCCTTTGGAAAAAGAACAAAAGCGTCGCCTATCCAAATACAAGAAAATACTGCGTAAATTGGGTGACAAACGTCCGCCACTGAAGAGAAAACAACGAGTGTTGGTGCAAAGCGGAAAATTTTTATCCGCCCTTATACCCGTGGTTGCATCGGTTATAAGCTGTATACTGTCTGCAAAGTAATGAGCGCCTTCCAACGAATGGTTCTCATATCGCAAGCCACATATGATGAAATGCAAGGTCGAACCATAGCCGCACCCACACCCTCTCTAGAACAAATTCTCAACAAGTCTACAGGGAATGCCGAAGCGAAACGGATCGAGTACATGAGCGCCTGGCGCCCTGAACAGGCCACCGCTCCTGCTCCGTCTGTAGAGACTGATAAATGGCTCCAACTTGTACCGTCCAGCTATAAAAAACACGCACAATTCGTGCTTTCCCAATTGAGTAATGTGCTGAGATGGGGCAACAGCACCGGTATCATTTATCTCAATCACGCACAAATTCCTCGGAGCAATATTGTCGACGTGGTAAACTATATCGTTCGACGTCGTAAAAGTGTTCCTGAGCCAACAGGGTGGGCACAGCTGCGACAATTGATTGAGTCGTTGAATTTACCGCGAGAAGTTGCCCCGAATATTCACGGGCAGCGAGTTTCGACAGTTGATCAACGATCGGCAAATATCCCACGCAAATGGATAGTAGGCTGATTTGGTCGCAAAGAACCAAACAACTCCATCGTCCAGTACGTAAGCGCTTCGTACACAATGCATACACCTCCACTGGACTAAATGATACATGGCAAATTGATTTGTGCGATGTTTCACGTCTACGTGGGCATAACACACAAGTACGTTATTTGTTGGGTGTAATTGACGTGTTTAGCAGACAGGCATATGTGCGTGCATTACATAGTAAACGGGGACCGGCCGTAGCCAAAGCAATGAACCATATTCCCACCAACAATTGCACACCGATGCAAATAATGAGCGACCATGGTGGTGAATTCACAGGGCGAGAATTTCAACGTGTAATGTTAGAGCAAAACATCTATCATTATACGACATCTACAATCATACGGAAGGCATGGATAATTGAACGATTTTTCCGTACTCTGCTCTCGCTGATACACAAGTTTATGACCGAAAACAACACAAAACACTTTGTCAAAAATCTACCTCAATTGGTGAATTTGTATAACAGCACTGTACATAGATCAATCGGTATTACACCTCGCGCTGTAACTTTATCAAATCAACACTTGGTCAACACATTGTCGCGCAAAAAGAAAACACCAAAGCTTCGCGTAGGCGATCATGTGCGAATGTTTATTCCGAAAACTCTATTTGAAAAAGGATATCGACAGACATTTAGCAACGAAACGTTCAAAATTGATTCCACATACAAACGTCGATCAATTCCCATGTATAAGCTGTGTGATGATGATAGAAATTTGATTACCGGGACATTTTACTATCAAGAACTTCAACGTGTTTGAATACAACATGAATATTGTGCATTGTCTTTGCGACCGATTTAGTCAAACCGTTTTTATATATATTTCAAGTATGAATTAAATTATTATATTCATGCCTCTGCCAAACATCGACTTGGCGATCCCGATATAATGAGTATCGTGACATAAAATAGAAATAAAGGAAAAAAGTTAGGTTGGGCATAGAATAAAGAATAAATATAATAAGAAAGGAAGAATAAGAAATAACAATAAAAGTTGGGTAGGGTCGGGCTGGGTATAGAATAAAGAAAAAAGTTAGGTTAGGTATATAATAAAGAAAAAAGTTGGGTTAGGTATATAATAAAAAAGTTAGGTTAGGTATATAATAAAGAAAAAAGTGATGTTAGGTATACACAAAAAAGTTAGGTTAGGTATATAATGAATAAGTTAGGTTAGGTATATAATAGAAAGAAAAAAATATAAAAAAAATAAAATAAAATAAAATTGAAAAAATGACGTCAGAGGGGGGAGGGGCCTAAGTAATATAAACAAATGTGACAAAGTGGTGAAGCTTTCTACTGCTGTGACGTCACAAAGTCGTGAAACGGCCTTGTATCTAGGTGGCGTTGGTTTGGCACAGGTGATAATGATCTCAGTAAAATTTTCGACGCTTGGTCGAAGCGTGGGGTTACCCATAGCTTCCAGTGTGAATCAATCATAGCGGACCCAATCAGCTCTTTTGAAATCCCATCTCGGTGGTCGTGTTCCTAATCCAGGTACCATGAGACAAACCCATATAGGGAAGTGGTCATTTCCATACAAACTCTCCTCAACGGTCCAGCTCTGCAGCTCGGTCAGAGCTCGGTAGGTATGGTTTCTGGAACGCGGTCGGCTGTTCAATGATGCTCAGTGTGGATTTCGCCAGGGTCGCTCAACGTTAGACCACTTGGTGACCATCGACTCTCGCGTACGTGAAAGTTTCACGCGAGGTCACCACATCGGGGCGATATTCTTTGACATCGAAAAGGCATATGACACCACACGACATGGAATTCTTCGCAAGCTGCTTCGCTGTGGTGTCAGAGGCAACATGGGGAGGCTTGTGCAAACTTTCCTCTTGCACCGCACATTCTGTGTGCGTGTGGGGAACTCCCTCTCTCGTCCGTTCGATCAGGCAGAAGGCGTTCCAGAAGGTAGTGTGCTCAGCGTGACCTTTTTGACATTATGATCCACGACATTGACGATCATTTGCCTTCCTCGATTGAACGAACGAACGAACGAACGTATATTTACTATAGCGCCTGTAAAACACGGGCGCGCGTACTTCAACATGAACAACAAAGCTAAAGTTGGCTTAAAGTTAGCTTAAGTTAAAGTTAAAGTAAAGTTAAGTAGTTAGTTAGTAGTTAGTTAAGTAGTTAGTTAAGTTAAATATAAAGTTAGCTTAAGTTAGCAACAAAGCATAAAGTTAGGTTAGGTTGGGTCGGGTTAGGTAGGGTTGGGTCGGGTTAGGTAGGGTTGGGTCGGGTTAGGTTAGGTATAGAATAAAGAGTACATAGAATAAAGAATAAGAAAAAAATAATAAATACAAATGTGGCGCTAAAGAGACAAATATGTTTAGTTCCACTAGCAAACGCTATATATACACCTATTACACATCACCTGTAAAACGCTGCTGTGGCCGATCTCTGCAGACGTTGGCTTGGAGACGCGAGGACCACGGTTCGAAGCCCGTCAGGTATGTATATTTACAATACATAAAAAAGTTAGGTTAGGTATAGAATAAAGAAAAAGTTAGGTTAGGTCGGGTTAGGTTGGGTCGGGTTAGGTTAGGTTGGGTTGGGTTAGGTCAGGTTAAGGCAAAAAAAAAGAATAATAAAAAATGACGTCAGAGGGGGGCCTAAGTAATGTAAACAAATGTGACAAAGTGTTGAGGCTTACTACTCCATGTTGTACCAGAACAACGCGCTCAGCGGAGACGTGCGACAACGCTCGGCCATTCGCTTGATTGTGCGGTGATGTCGCTCGATAATGCCATTTCCAGACGGCCGATAAGCGGCGCGGTAACGCCGCCTGACCTGGCAGCTGTCGCAGAAGACCTTCACCGCCTCCGACCGGAACGTGACGATGTTATCAAGCAGTAGCTCCTCCCCGGGCCCGCGCTCCAGGAAGACACTGCGGAGTACGTCAATGACGTCATTGACGTTTTCTGAGCGCACTTGCCTCCATATTGCGAAAAGGAAAGGCCCGGAGTCGATCGTGGTCAAGTAGCACCGGCCGCCGTAGTACGTTGTATCGACTGCCAGCCTGCTCCAGTTTCGACCGACCTCCAGCGTGCCGGGTTCATGTCGGGAAGGAACGGGATCAATACTTTCACAGACCCGATATGTTCTCACGAATTTATCGACATCTCCTCTTGAAACGACAGAGCTTACCATCCTTGCCAACGCTAAACTCCGATCGACGCCAAAGTGGTGATCCTCGTGGAGTTCGCGCACCGCCAACAGACACGCAACTTTGGACCTTAACCATGCTTTCGGCACTCGCGTCAGGACGTCAGCAAGGTTCTGGTCAGATCGCACAAATGTAGACGTCACCATTAATCCGAGCTCTTGAACCGACTCTCTCAATATGTGAAGTTACCGCCTTAACAGGACCTCTGTCGCACTGCTAATCCTTACACGACTCGTGCCCTCCAACGCTGACCCCATCCAGTCAATCAAAGTCATCGAGTCGGTGCAGACTTCCACCTCGACCAGCCCCAATTTCACGGCCAGATTTACGGCTCGCAGAGCAGCATCCAACTCTGACTCGTTGATATGATCCATCGCATTCCCAACATCATCCGTCTGTGTTCGTAGCCACGACGAGTCTTCGACTACTGTGCCCAAATCTCCAAAACAACACCAATTGCCAAACTGCTGGCGTCGCACCACACTGCCAGTAATCGTCGCCGGCACATGCACTTGCTGCAGACGGGATCGCTCGCGTGCACCTTCTCCAAAATCCCCTGCACCACACGCAGCACATGACTGTTCACGTTTCCCAACGACCGTCCTGGGCTAGACTTTTTACAAAGCTGCACGCGACGCGGATCCACCCAACAACAGGATAGTGACCGACTAAGAGGTCACATACATATAAAAGCTCTCTTTTCGTGAGATTGTCGGTGACGGTTGGCATCTCGTTGCCTCGTTGGAACTTCAGCTCGCCAGCATCGATCCCTAACCGCAACCCGAGAACACGACCACCGTCCAAACACTCAGGTGGCTTGGCTTCCAGCCCGTATCTGCGCAGGTACTCGACGACTTATTCCGCGCTTACGACATTCTCGTTGACGAGGATGTCGTCGATACACGAGCTCACACCAGCCCGTAATCGGTTGTCGCACTCTAGCACAGCGGTCAGTATTTTTGTCATAATACGAGGCGCACAGTTTAGCCCGAATCCGAGTCTGGTCAGATAGTATCGCCTACCTTCGTACTCCACCTGCTGGTATTTGCAAAGGCTTTCGTCAACCTTGATCTGAAGATAGGTCATTTTCAAATAAAGCCATCTACATTGTCGGCCGCTCTCGTCTCAATCGCCGCAATGTTTCTTCGCACACGGGAGTGTCATAGCCGGTGTGGCACACCACGTGCTGATTTAGATCCCGGAAGTCGAGGACAGGACGAGCTTTTTCCTTGCTCGTCTGGTGAACAGCCAGTAATGGCAGCACGCCGCCGCGATCTGAGCACGGTACCAGCCATCGATGAATAAGTTCGGCGCTGGATAAAACTATCCAGCGCCGAACTTATTCATCAAACCGTGGTTTGAGCCGCGGGTCCCTTGCGCTGCTGTAACTGGTCACCATGTTCTTCAAAATCGGAGGCCCTTTTCGTCATCTCCATTTAACGGACCATTCGAAACCATCGAGCACTGCCACAAAGTCAGGATCATCGATCTCAATAACAGGCCGCCTCACACAAGCGCCATCGGCGCTCACAGAAGCGCCATCCGCGCTCACACAAGCGCCATCTGCGCTCACACAAGCGCCATCTGCGCTCTCACAAGCGCCATCCGCGCTCGCACACGTGACCGAGCTGTCGCCACCGACGTACACGCCCCGAACCGCCGAACAACATCCATGCCGATTATTGCGTCGACACCGTCTATGAGCTTATCGGCCACAATAAACAACAGCAACAACTCTCGACCACCGATCTTCAGCCCACCATATATGACACCACTACAACGGACGCTGCGACCGTCGTATGCGTACACCTGTCGCGCTACACGCGGCGCGTTCTTCGCTAGCCCGCGCGCGACGATCAAAGTCGTGCAGCGAGTATCGACGACCGCTACAATGAACTGGCCGTCAATGGTGGCTGACACGCACGGCAGCGCCTCTAGTCGCGGCCTGGGGCCACTGGGAGGCCTGATGGCGCAGCAGACCTCCCAGCCGCGTTTCCCGACACAGCTTGGACAGGGTACGGACAGTTTCTTACAAAATGCGCGCCGCCGCAGCGGAAACACTCGACACGCCGCCTCGGTTCTGTACTTCGTGGCGGCCCACGGTTCACCCTTGACACCATTACTATCGGTTATCCTTCTCTTTCCGCTAGCAATTCACGAGCGCGGTCCATCAACTGCGTAGTTGACACGTTGTAGACTCCTTGTGAGCATCATATATCCTTCGAGATATCGTGAGGAAGACCAACAATAAAGGCTTTCTTCAAGACACTGTCATGATTGATGTCAGCAGGCTTGACCAGCTGACGCAGCCGCGCCATGAAGTAATCAGGCGTTTATCCTGCAGTCAGCTTGCCCGTCACGAATTCCTCGTAGGCGTTGAAGGTGTTCTTGGCGTACGCCTTCAGCAGAGCCTGTTTGATACTTTCATACGAACCTTGCTCCTCCTCACTAAGCTCATCGTACATGTTGTATGCCACACCCTCTAGGAAGAGCGACATTACATCATGAAGCTCCGACACGCGACAAAACTTAGCCACCATTTCGAATTTCCGCAGCCATTGCGTCACGTCTGATCCTTCGCACCCGCTGAAAGGTTTGATCATTTCCGAGAATTTGATCCCAGCAACGGGCACCGCCTCTGACGCATTTGCACAGTGAGCGTCATCGTGTCCGCGACCGCTTGCTGCCCCATGATCAACCACTTTCGATCGAGTCGCCATGCTTGCACGACGAAATAACTTGTAGTTACTCGCAGATAACAGCACAACACACTTTGTATTGACAATCTCCACTAGTCAGAGCCAGCACACAGGCCAACAGTCATAAGTACAATAACTGCACACGCGCAACTAGCCTTACACCTACAGACACACATACATACATACTAGCATACACACACACCGCACGCGCTTTACACAGTAGGTTCCGCCGGTAATCAGCTGGCGTCATCGTCACTTCGACCAATCACCGAGCAGAGCCCGCTCACACCACGGTATTGAATTGTTCCGAGCTCCAATAGTCATCGAGCAAACTTGCCCTTTGAATCTGCCTACCCGAGTCTCGATACAAATATACGCCCCTGCCAATGTATTTCTGAAGCACTTTCATTAAACGATCTTACTCATTATGACACAAGTCTGGATTAACCATGGTCTCGAAATTTGGCCTCACAGAAAGAGTTGTCACGAAGTGGTCACGAAAGTTGGCTCACCACAATAACTATGAACACTAACTATACTAGTTGCCCACATCGTAAGAGCTATGATACCAAAATTTGCCAGCCGCTGATACGCTGGATTTCTCAGAGAAGAGAAGATTGACAAATCTCAAGAGCACGCATGTCCACATTCACAAACATAAACTAATACAAAGACAAATGTCCTAGAAGCTGACTAAATTCATCAATCAAAACAGCATTGTCAGTCACTTCAACGATACTGTTGAAACTAATATAAAATGACAATAAGAATATATAGAGGTTTGCATGAATCCTCTAACTTGGCATAATATAACAAAATAAAAATAAATAAACACAATCTGTGACTGAAGTAATACCATACAATTAGCGAATTAACCTCCAGTGGAGAATTGGGTAAAGCCGTTTGGCAACTCTGAAAATGAAAAAGAAGCAGGAAGTGAGAGAGGATTGAGATAGCACGTGCTGGAGCAATATGGAATTGGGTATCAGGGAGTTTATGAACCTTGATCGTGGAATAATTTTTGTGTGGACAATTTTCATAGCCAAGACTTAACAGTCTGGTGCTCGCAGATCACTAAGTGTGTGTCTCGAACCTGCGATCGGCCTCCAAAAGGTAAATTTGCTTTTTGTGGGGCAATAATAATTACAATACAACGTCACAAAACAACAAACAACTTTTCGTTAAATCAATGTGCACAGAAAAAGACGAGAAAAACTTGCAAAAACGTCGAATCGACACGAAATCATACTACACGCAAAAAGGCGCTACACAAGCACTTTCGCGTGTCTACGCAAAAACATAGCAGTAAAGTCTTTATGTTCCCATGGAACAAACTGTGTGTATTGGGTCGACGTCAAGCCCGTTCTGTACAGAATTGTACCCTCTCAAATTGGAGAAATGCATCCTATATTTGTATCTAATCAATATAATATATCATCATAATCAATATATTATTCTAATCAATAAACCTATATATTGCCCCGCTCAATCAAATCCTGGAAGCTAACCAACCTCAAACTAAACTTTAGCTTGAGGTTTCTGCACTGCCTGACAGTCTGACTGTACCTTTTAAAATTAACAACAACAACAACAACAAGAACATGTATTTGATATAGCGCACTTTCGAGGGCAAAGGCGCGACCAGGAGCAGAGTAATAAAAGTGTAGACACAGTGCGGTATGGGGACAAAAATAAGGAGCACAAATCGACAGAGAGTACATGGGTGCTTGCAAAATTGAATACATACAGAGACACAAACACATGCACACGAACACATACACACACACATATATACACATACACATGCATACACATATACATATATGAAAAATGTAATGTAATAGAGAATATATTGTAAAGAGAGAAAATATATAATGGGAATAGAGAAAATGAAGCAAAGTGAAAATTAAAAAGAGAATAAAAAAGCATAGGATATAAAAGAATAAAAATAAATGCTAGATGGCCGTTGGCTAGCGAGTAGCTCTTCCACCCTTGGACAGGTTTTATTTTTAGTCCTGCTGGGTGTCTAGCCACCCTCCTCACTGGTGGGAACCAGTGGGGGAGCCGGTTCAGTCGCCGACCACTCGACTATGAGACTGGTTGTACTGGGCTACACAGTACCAGTTGCAGGAATTCTCCTGACCAGACAATTTACCAGACAGAAGTGAGTCAACCAGCCAAACACAGTAGTTCACAATGAGGAAAAAGTTTGAAGATAACGGAAACAGATTACAGGGTAGGTTAGATCAAGCAGATTCAAGTACGTGTTTGTGCAAGGCGACATAGAAAGACTTGATAGACGTTTTTTCAAGGATGTGTGAGGGAAGCGAGTTATACAATTATGTATTATAAGCGAGTTTTACAATTTCATTTATCCCAACTGAAATCAAAGTTGTCCCAGCTGAAATCAAAATTGTCCCAACTGAAACCAAAATTGTCCCAACTGAAATCAAAGTTGTCCCAACTGAAATCAAAGTTGTCCCAACTGAAATCAAAGTTTTCCCAACTGAAATAAAAGTTGTCCCAACTGAAATCAAAATTGTCCCAACTGAAATCAAAATTGTCCCAGATAGAACCACAATGTATGTTATTGATTTTACATTAAATATCAAACTTAATTGTTATCAGTACATTTCATTGTATTTCACATGAAAAATTTATCATTAGTCGTAAAACATAGATATGTACTACTTACTATGTACTATACAATTATGTGCTATGGCATGTACTACAATTACAATGCAGATATGTACCGTATGTACTTACTTTATGAGGAACTCTATCAGCCAATATATCAATGTCAGCGTATATACCCAACAACAACTGCCCTATGGCGCGCACTGCCCCACGGCGCGCACTGCCCCACGACGCGCACTGCCCAGCCCCCTACATCCCCCTGCTCGCTCATAGCACGTGCATACAACATACATACACTCACACTACCTCGCACGCACAAATAGACACCATACACAAATATATATACCGTACAATATTAAACATAGTACAGATGGCTAGCAACGACAAGCGCTATTCGCACGTGATGCCTCAACACTTGACATATGACGGAAAGTCTGTGAAAGTTTGATGTTTCTGTAGATGTGTGTGTGTGGGTGTGTGTGTGCACGATATGCTCGCGAGTGCTCTCCGAGAACAGTGACTCTACGCTGACACTGATATATTGGCTGATAGAGTGCGCGCCATAGGGCAGTTGTTTGCGCAGAAGGTTTGTGCGTGTTTGTTAGTGAAGGTGTTTTAGTGGGCCATGTTGCGTTGTGATTGTGTTGAGTTGTTGCTAGAATGTAAGTACAAGCGCTGGTGGTATATACGCTGACATTGATATATTGGCTCATAAAGTAAGTATACATACGGTACATATCTACATACGGTACGGTATTGTACTACATACCATATCACATAATTGTATAGTACATAGTAAGTAGTACATATCTACGTTTTACGACTAATGCTACATTTTTCATGTGAAATGCAATAAAATGTATTGATAAAAATTAAGTTTGATATTAAATGTAAAATCAATAACATACATTGCGGTTCTAGCTGGGACAATTTTGATTTCAGTTGGGACAACTTTGATTTCAGTTGGGACAACTTTGATTTCAGTTGGGACAACTTTGATTTCAGTTGTATGTTTGGATTTTGATTTCAGTTGGGACAGATGAAATTGTAAAAGGTATAGAACAGAATCCGCCCGATCATATATGCTCAGTGCTTTCAAATACCATAGTGCACTGGTACGTCATTCACATGCTACAAAAAATGCAGTCTCACAAAAGGCACAAACAAAGCATAAACAATAATCCAATGTAAATTCCCCTCCTGAAAAAAAGCTACAACACTGTGAAAGCAATTCACTGACACGATTCAGATCTGATTCACTGAAATGATTCAGAGCGCAATCATTGTGCAAATTGAACCATTCAATGGACACTCAGCGACGGTAACATAGATATAACGACTACGCACTGGCGTCCTTATATCAGAGCAACAGAAAGAACAACGGAGAAAGCTAAACCGGGCAGTGGGCAAAATGGAAGACGGAAGAGACCATGAAAAACGGATGACAAACACAAACAACCCGCCATCACGCGTGTGTGTGTATGATAGTCTTCGTGCTTAATTGACATCATACGACTTGACACCTCCGTATGGGGAATTATGCACACACGCATTCACACATACACACACACACACACACACACACACGGTGATAAACTGAACTATGACAAAGCCAACATAAAACAGCTTAAGAGATACTTTGATGAGGTCGACTGGACCGCTATGTTGACAATGACGGATGTTCAACAAAAATTTGATTATTTTGTTGACGTGTACAAGCTCGGTATTGAAAGATATGTTCCAAGAATAAAAAGATCATACACCAAAAAAAATGTTTGGTTCAACAAAAGATGTGAAAAAGCTAGAGAGGACAAAGAAAAAGCATGGAACATATTGCGAAAGAGAAATACTTATGAGCACTGGAAAGAGTACAAAATAGCCAGAAACAATTACGTGAAAATAAGACGAGAAGAAACAATGAATTATGAAAAAAGTATAGTTGAAAAATGTGAAAAAGAACCGAAGATGTTCTACAAGTATGTCAACAGAAAGATGAAAAATTACGTGGGCATCGAAAGAATTCAACATGAAGGCGAGACCATTACTGAACCAGAGAAAATCTGCGAAATTATGAATTATAAATTTCACATGGTGTTCACTGATGAAAGTCCCTTTGATGGAAGTCGAATCTTGCCGAAATGTAGGCCTATGGGAGATGTGTATTTATCTAAGAAAGATCTGATTGAGAGACTGTCGAAGTTAAAGAATGGGAAATCAGTTGGACCAGACGGAATTGAGGGGAGCATTATCAGGGAATGCAGGGAAGAGTTGACGGAGCCATTGTATGACGTCATATGTACTAGCTTGCGCCTGGGTGAAGTTCCTTCATAATGGCAATGTTCGAGCATTGTTCCAATTCACAAGAAGGGTTCGAAAGAGGAATCATCCAACTACAGACCTATATCACTGACCAGCGTGATATGTGAAGTGGGTGAAAAAATTATCAAGGACCAGTGGGTAAAACACCTGGAGAGAGAAAAGGTTTTGTCAAATGCACAATACAGATTTAGACAATCAAGATCATGTGTGTCGAGTCTTTTATTCTTTTACAACAAAATTATTGATGCTGTACAGGAGAGGGACAAGTGGGTGGACTGCATATACTTGGACTTGTGCAAAGCTTTCGACAAGGTCCCATTCAGGAGGCTTCTGTAGAAACTGGAGTATTGTGTAGGAATACAAGGACCACTATTGAAATGGATGGAACATTACTTGACCGATAGAAAAATGAGTACAACTGTGAGGGGAGCGGCTTCTTCGTGGAAGCGGGTGAAAAGTGGGGTGCCACAAGGCTCTGTGCTCGGACCAATAATGTTTCTGATATATATCAATGATATAACGAACGATCTGGACAGCACCGTTCACCTTTTTGCCGACGATGCCAAATTGATGAGAGTCATAACGAGTAAGAGAGACTGTGAACAATTGCAATGTGACATCGACAAGATTCAAGAATGGTGTAAAAAATGGTTAATGAGCCTCAACGAAACAAAGTGTCATGTCATGAAATTTGTCAAAAGCGGGAAGAGACCATCTGTGGACTATGCACTGGGATGCGTCACGCTGCGAGAGGTGGACAAGGAACGAGATCTTGGTGTGATTATCCAGAATGATCTGTCACCGCAGGCGCACATTGATGACCTTTTCGCCAAGTCGTATGCACTTATTTCAAAAACGAGAGGAGTATTCAACTACATGGATGAGAATATGTTCAGAAAAATCATGATAGCTCTAATTAGGCCAAAGATCGAATACGCAGCTGTAGTTTGGTCTCCACACGAAGTGAGACATATAAAGAAAATAGAAAAGATTCAAAGACTAGCCACAAAATTGGTACCAAACTTGAAAAACATGTCTTACGAGGACAGATTGAGGAAAATTGAATTACCCAGGCTTGATGAGAGGAGAGAAAGAGGTGATTTAATAAACATATATAGATGCATAAATGACACGGTCAACACAGACGACATCGGATTAGTTTTTCAAGGAAATGAGCGTAGAGGACACTAAAAAAACTGAGGAAAACACGTTGTCGAAAAGATGTAAAAAAGTATAGTTTCCCTTTTAGGAGCGTAGATCAGTGGAACCAATTAGACAGCAAAATAGTTGAAGCTAGAAATTTAAGTTCCTTCAAAAATATGTTAGATAAATTATGGAAAAGAGACGGGACAGCACGAGCTTAGCTCATATCCTGTAGAACAACTATGTGAGTACAACTATGTGAGTACACACACACACACACACACACACACACACACAAACACACAAATACAAACACACATACACATAAACACGCACATACATGCACGAGTGTGTGGAGTGTTCAAGGTGTATTTTACGCGGTGTATAACATGCACGGTAGTGTGTGTGGTGGATACCAGTTTCTAATAATCACAATGCCAGGTCTCTACTGAAAACAAAATGTTTTTCACACATCATCCAAACACGCACTCATACACAAATCACGAACATATATAAATATAAGCATGCACATACACACCCATATATATATATATATATATATAGTTTATATATATATATATATATATATATATATATGCAATATGCAAATTAAAAATAAATAAGGTAAACTCATAAAAACCTTAATCAATTGAAAAGTCTAAATTTCATTATTTGTAATTTTATTTTGAGAGAATATTTTCACTCAGCCCGCCTCATATTTATACCCGCCCGACGTGCAGAATAATTCATAACTCGAACACGATCCGTTCTGTATCTTGAAGTCAAATCCATTAGTTTTGTATATGAATTCATTCTATACGGTGAAATTGAACGTTTTATTGTGTATAGTTGCTGCCCGCGGGACATTTTTATTTCATAAAAATGAACCATCGCTTCGTTTGCGTTTGAAGCCCCTGATCTATACCATTGAACCCGCGCAATTATGTCACCTCATATTCAAGCATACATACACACACAGACAGACAGATAATTTCTTTTATATATACATAAAAGAAATATATAAATATATACAGATTTGAACCCGCTCGCCGTGCTGAACAATTCATAAAGTAAAATTCATATTCAATCCATAAAATGAACTGAATACAAATCAAAAAACCAAAAATTTAACCTGTATATACGTTCACCAATAGAAAACTCTAAATCTGAATATTTTCATTTTAAATTTGACAACATATTATCCCTCAATCCGCCTCATATTTGAACCTGCCCGTCGTGCGGAATAATTCAGAACACAAACACGTAACAAACAATTAAAATTCTAGCATGTAAACCCGCCCGTCGTGCGGTACAATTCATACTATTAAATTTGTATTCAATTCATAAGAGAAAATAAATATGAATTAATAAAGAAAAGAGTAAACCCATAAAAAATTCATATTTAAACCTGCCCGTCGTGCTGAATAATTCAGAACTCAGATTCAGAACAGAACTTAACAGAACAGATATTTCATAACTTTTTTATCATAATGTTTTAAAAATATATATAAAATTATAACTTAACATCGCCATCTAGCATTAAAACCCGCCCGTTGTGCAGAACAATTAATACAGTAAAATAAATATTGAATAAATAAAAAGCGATTAGAAATTTTAAAATAAAAATTAAGCCCATAAAAAGTATTAACCAATAGAAAAGTCTAAATATGAATATTTTTATTTTAGATGTGGCAAACTATCCGGTTAGGTTAGGTTAGGTTAGGTAGCCTCGTATTTAAACCCGCCCGTCGTGCGGAACTATTAATAAAATATAATGAATCAAAAAGCAAAATGCTTATCCATTATAAAAATATAAATTTGTAAATTCTTGTTTTAATTATTGACGAAGTTTTTTTCCTCAACACTGCTCAAATTCACACCCGTCCTTCGTGTGTAATAATTCAGAAGTGTAACACTATCAAAATAACGCAAATTTCTGTCATCTCTATAATTCCAGATTAATGCTTCCGCTAAAACAGCATATGCATATAGTTGGCATTGCATGATATTAGAACCCATATCCTTATGCAACTTAAGCGTATGCAACTTGAAATTAAACCAATTAAATTACACAATAAAATTCAGTAGTTTACTTTGTTCTGTAGAAGCGCACAGGTGGCCACAGTTCCCAGTAGTATTTTACCCGCCCGTCGTGCGGAACAATTCATGAGTAAATATTGAGGACAATAAAGCCTTTCTATTCAGTATAGTGTATCATTAATTAAACTGTACTCAATTAAACCACACCATCCATGCTTGGAGATAATATGATGCATTCTTAATTGTGATTGGGCTTCAGTGAAATTTAATCAGTGTATACTCCTGTTTAGTCGCAAGTGCGCATAATAGCTGTCAAATTGGCAATATGCCATTTTGAATTTACATCGCCGTAACTTCCTTCAGATACACTTTGGAAAATTCAGCATTATAGCGCATTGTAGAAAACAAAATTTCCAGCATGATCGTATAATTTATTTTTATGTGTAACAAATAGTTACTGAGAAATAGTAGAAAAATGAATAAATTTTACTCGCCCGGTGTTCAAGTGTAATTTTTGGATATATTTGACAATTTTGCCAATTTTACAAGTTTTTGTAACATTTGTGGGTATAAATTATAGCTTGTCTTGTAGAACACAAAATTTTCTACACAAAAGTATAATTTATATAGCAGTACCATTGCTGGTTTATGAGGAATAGATAGCGGAATATTGACCAAAATATTCAGGTTTTTAGCGCTAATTTTGCCTTTTTGACTTTGTCATTTTGACTTCACACCGCCGTGACGGTTTCTTAATACACTTTGGAAAAATAAAAATTATACCGTGTTGTAGAAAACAAAATTTCCAGAATGATGATATTATTTATTTAGATGTGTGATAATTACTTTTTGAGAAATAGAGAAAAAAGTATACAAAATCGGACGCGAGGAGTTTAAATAAAATTTTGAATATAGATTGAAATAATTTGGGCCAATTTGCTGCCTGGCTACACCAACATCATATATATGGCTTGGATGTGCATCAAATTACGTTGTTATACCGCCTGTGGACAAACAACGGATCACTGACCGCTAGCGCGGAGGTCACTGACCACAAGAGGGGAGGTCACTGACCGCTGACGGCGAG
Source organism: Sacculina carcini (assembly GCA_916048095.2). Lineage (NCBI taxonomy): Eukaryota > Metazoa > Arthropoda > Thecostraca > Sacculinidae > Sacculina > Sacculina carcini. The sequence goes on from OU696583.1 coordinate 6,027,059, forward strand.
GTAGTTGATGTCGTGTCCTGCGCGTGCGGCCAGAGGTCCAGTCTGACCGTAGCCCGTCAGTCGGGCGTAGACTAGATGCGGGTTATCAGCGGTCAACAGCTGAGGCCCCAGTCCCAGTCTCTCCATTACGCCTGGCGTGACACACACACACACACAAACACACACACACACACCAATGTCGCGCAATGCCAACACAAACCATTCAGCAGTGAAAAGATGAACATCAGTGATATCAGTGATATCAGGGATTAAAAGAAGGACCTGAGTCTAAGTTGTGTGTATATATGTGTTTGTTGTGTGTATGTGAGTGTGTGTGTGTGTGTGCGTGAACATGTGTATGTGTGTTAGCACCCTCAATATTATGACGAGATAGCTTCGTATCGCTAGGCGGAGATTGATTGACCCATTGATTGACCCATTTCACAAGTTAGGTTGCCTAGTGTGAAAGGGGTCTGTACGTGACGGTAAATGAGTGGAGGTGTGATCACAGTGGTATGGTACTGTAGGCGCGCGTGGGGCAGTGATGACCCTGTCCTTCAGTGTTGGTTGATTCATGTTTTTGAAAATAAACCAACTAATGTAAGAAGTATTTCGCTCACAACCCCCGTTGTCATTTGATTTTAGAAGTATATGCTTACTTTCTCATATGATAAAATTGCGAGCCAACCGTCTCTCTCCTTCAACAAATACACACAAACAAACGCACACACACACATGCACACACTGGGCTAATTAAGTCCAATGGGAGCAAACACACGCACACATGTTGTCGGCAAAAACACTCATTCTACCGGGGCAACGTTAGACCAACTGTATACGTCACAAGATCTCGTCGTCCGAAAATTAATGCCATTTTGCAAGCGATGTTATGGCGTGTACGTATGGAGAACGCGCACACACACACACACACACAAACACACATGCACACACATACACAGCCGATGTGAGAGTAACAACAAAGACAAGAATGCACACAACGTGTGCAACAACAGACATAAGCCTCGCGAGAGACACGGTCAGGTGTTTATGCCAGGAAAACGATCAAATTCATCTCGTGGGAGGCAGTGGAGCTCGCAAGACAAACACACACACACACACACACACACACATACATGCACACAAACGCAAATACAAGCGAGAACAGATCGCTTTCAGTAAGCAAAGCAAACAAAGCAAGCTTTCAGTAAGCAAATGGTGGAAGTTTGGTTCAGCCATTGGAAGACGTGTTGTAATACCGATTGGTGCGTGAATACAGATGCAGCACACACATACACACACAGACACACACGCGCGCGTGCAGGGGAACAAATAAATCAGTAGGCCACGAAGTTCAAAGGACACAATAAATTTGGCTACTTGTTCTAGCTACATTGTATACGTTGGTATCAATGCATTCAACCTGATCGATTCAGCACCCAAGTATCAATTCCACTGCAAATAGGTATTTCCCAGTGAAAAACAAGTAGAAATAAACTTTTAAGTTCAGTAGAAAGAAAATAAAATGACAAAAAGTCTAAAGTGTATGTGTAGGTGCGTAAACATAGGTTTGATACGTATGTTTGACGACATATGTTATGCTTCAACATGATGTATACATGTGAATGAATGTGTATATGCCACAAGTATGTATACAATACAAGTACTGCTATACTTGTGCATTGTATATACATGTGAGTGTGTGTGCGTGAGTGTGCATCGCACAATGTAATTTTCAATTTCACCCGACCACATACGTCTACACATACACACGCGCATACATACACATACACACGCACACATACACACAGACACGCATACGAGGCAAGACGAATGACTATGTTAGCGGCTGCGCAGCAATTTACCAGCTGTCCACTGGACAGAATTGACGGCCAAAAATTAATGGCCAACTGTATCACGCTCTCCAGCACTGTCTTTTTCCCGCTCTGCTATTTCTCATCTCCCTCTCTCTCTCTGCCTCTGATTCTGCATATTCTATATACTTCGCGTTAGTATGTGTGAGTATGTATGTGTATGTATATGTGTGTGTGTGTGTGAATCGGAATTTACGTTGCGTTTTTGATTTATGAGATAGCCGCCAATAAACTGGTGATCAAACGTACTCGCACACACGCGCATACAAGCACATGCACTACGATAGAGATATGTGAAACGTCATATACACCTGCTGAAAGCAGATACCACACATACACACACACAAACACACACGCATATACACATTTATCAAACGCGGAATTTCATTTAGCGAACACTGGCGATGTGCATGTGTACGAGTATGTGTGTGTGTGTGTGTGTGCGTGTGTGTGTGCGCATGCACGAGCTACGTAGCGACAAAATTTCTTCGAAAGTGGAGAACGTGAAAACTAATGACAAACACACACATACATACTCTCTCTAATTGAGTAAAACGCAGTAATTGAGGAAACATCAAACAGCAGCTTATAATTAATAAATGTGAATTCCGACTTCAAACAAGGACTTGTTCACAATCCTCCTACACACACACGCGCGCACACTCACTTGTTCACTTTGTTCACTTGTATTCAACTTAATGTACAATCGCTGATTGGTAAGTTACCTGATATAAGAGTTGACCTCGAATTCGTTCATAATTGTGACATCATGTTACTTAGCGAAACGTGGTTGAAACCTGAAACGCCAAATCGTTTTCTCACTGTACCGGGATATACTCTTATAAGACACGATATACCTGCTACATCAAATCAACCTACTGGCTACGGAGGCGTAGCGGTACTGTTGATAAACCTATATGAATATGAGATATTGAAAACATGCAACGCGCAAATACCGAGCAATCTATAGATTATGTGGGTCAGAATTGTAACTAAAAAACTAAATCCTATCATTTTAGCGAGTGCTTATAGACCGCATGTGTGCAGAACTAAACAAGTAGACGCAGACTTGGATCATTTAGAACTGGATATTCAGCATATGATATGTAGATTTCCTTATGACAAGATTGTTATTAGTGGGGATTTCAACTGTTGTTTTCTCAGAGAACGAGATGAAGGTATCAAGTTATTCAAATTACTAGACGATTACAACTTACATATTTGTAACACTACCCAGCCGACGTACGAACCTGCTAACACACTTTTAGACCTGATTGCGACCAACGACACAGATTCAATTATTCACACTGATGTTTAACATTGCTTTTATGGAACTCCCCATCGAAAAATGACCGTAAAAATGCATATTACTATAAATAAACGACAGAAGGATGATGCCAAAGTTAAAACAATAAGACATTTTGGAGGCACATACATGAAAACTCTGAACACCCTCATGAGGAATGCTAATTGGACACCCGTCTATGCTGCAAAAAATGTCAATGATAAATATGATTATTTTGTGGAAGAGTTCATCAGATTGATCGATGCACAATGCCCTGTAAGAATGGTTAGATTCAGACTGGTTAGATTCGGATTGGTTAGGACAGAAAGCCACTCTCATATGTCATACGAAGCTTGTTCAAGTCGAGAAGAAGAGCGCCTAGACGAAAGAACAGAGCTGAATATAAGGCTTTAAGCATGGCGTGCAAAACTGCAATACGAAATTATGACAAGACGCAAATAACCAACAAAATGAACGGACAGCCTTTCAGTAGAATTTGGAAACAGTGCGAGTCCAATATTGGCATAAACAATATCATAAGACACATTTATATGAGCGCTGACCAATTAAACAAGGACTACACAATGATCGGCATAAATACAATGTTTCAGATTCAAGCGACCGACGAAAGGTTTGCCAACTTACTGCCGCGTGTCAATACATGTAGACTATACCATTTGCATTTTGAATTCAGACAAATGAATTTTGAATTCAGACAAATGAATTTTGAATTCAGACAAATGAATTTTGAATTCAGACAAATGAATTTTGAATTCAGACAAATGAATTTTGAATTCAGAAAAATGAATTTTGAATTCAGACAAATGAATTTTGAATTCAGAAAAATGAATTTTGAATTCAGACAAATGAATTTTGATTTCATACAAATGAATTTTGATTGTGAACAAACACCTTTTATATATTTTTCCTCAATTTATCGTTTTAATAAGAAAATTTAGGTAATTTTAATTGTAATGTTAGAATCAGTTTGATAAATTATTATTGAAATATGTTAAATATTAATTAAGTTCTTTTGTTTTTTGTTCAATAATTATTTTGTTCGATAATTGAATTCAGACTAAAGAGATTTTGTAGTGTGATCGTGTGCAGTGAGAGATTGTGTCTACGTTGACTGAGATTGTGTGTGCGTGAACGTGTTAGTGTGTCTATGTGTGATCGGGTACAGTAGAATTGCGTATTGCCTGCGAGAGTGTGTGAGCGAGTGTGTATAGCTGTGTCGCTGTGTGTGTGTTAAACTGATTCTAACATTACAATTATAATTGGAACAAAAAATTACCTAAATTTAAATTATTAGCTGATTTTTTCGTTTTACCTAAAAAGAAAAAATGAGAATAAATGTATACAAGATATTTTTTCACAATCAAAATTCATTTGTCTGAAATCAAAATTCATTTGTCTGAATTCAAAATCCGTTTGTCTGAATTAAAAATTCATTTGTCTGTATTCAAAATGCAAATGGTATAGTCCTAGCGCTCATCAGCATGGAGCAGATATACGAAATTATAGCGATTATGAAAATAAGCACTAGCGAAGATACTGACGGAATCAGTGTCAAATTCATAAAAATGTGCTTCGATCGAATTGCACACACACTGCTGGATGTAGTAAACACCAGCATCACAAATTGTCAAGTACCTGCCAGATTGAAACACGCTGTGATTATACCGGTGCCGAAAGGCAGTAATACTTGTGAAACACGACCAATATCCATCCTTCCTCCCGTGATTAAAATACTGGAGAAGGTGTTACAAATACAGTTAGTTGATTATCTTCACAATCAGAACCTCATCAGTGACAGTCACCACGCATACAGGAAAGGTCACTCCTGTGAGAATAGTTTAACAGTCGTGACAGACATTGTATATGAACCATGAACCAGCGGAAAGCAGCAATTATGATGAGTGTAGACTTAAGCAAATGTTTTGATGTCGTCCGACATGACAAACTTCTGGAGAAGATGGCATCATACAATATCGATGAGCGATGGTTCAGCAGCTATTTGGTGCAGCATACTCAACAAGTTCGTGTTAGACAACCAGACAGTACCTGCGATGTCTCGGAGAGTATACCAACTATAGAAAATTTATCAATATTTCAAGGTGGCAGTTTAAGTTGTGATTTATTTCTGATATTCTCCAACGATCTCGATTCTCATTTCTGTTGTGCCGATAAGAAATTTCAGATCAATCAATATGCCGATGACACATCCATTATCACTAAAACGTCAATAGCTAACCCCGATTCAACGTTACGAATACTAGAGCATTACCTAAATCGATTGGAGAATTACTACCGTTTTAACGGTCTCAAGATGAACCCCAATAAAACACAAATGATCATTTTTGGAACAAAATATCTTTTAAAAGGAATGACTCCGAAACATACGCAATTAATGAACAGAAACATAGAAGAACAAAGGTCGATCAAACTGTTAGGAATACAACTGGACAAACATCTACAATTCGACACGTATATAGACGATATTGTGAGAAAATCAATAGGAACACTGATATCTGTCAATAAAGCAATTTCATCACTGCCTATAAATTTTCACAAACCTCTGAGAAACGCATTCATCCTATCAAGAATTTCATATTGTTTATCGGTTTACGGCAACACTGGAGTCACACAAAGAAGAAAGTTACATACAATTTTGAACTTTTGTGCAATAATTCTTGGAAACAAACGAAAATTCGACAGCATTTCTGAGACATACGAAAAACTAGCACTTCCAACAATCGAACGGCTCATTAAAAATAACACAAGACGACTTATCACAACGATCAAACAGCAACAACACCCAGCCGCAATTTACAAAACCTTCATACGTAGAGAGAGACGAGAGCTGCGAACTGAAGGCGGATTCGAGATACCAACAATGAAAACTGACGCCGGCAAGAAACGTTTGAATTACAAGATCGCAATGCTATAATGTTCTCCATTACTCTGTGTGTCATGAATGTGTTACTATGTGTTTGAATGAGTGTATGTATGTATGTGTGTTTGAGTGTGTGTATGTTTGAGTGTGTGTGTGTGTGCGTGTGTATACGTGCGGTGATTTATTTAATGTTTGTTCTATTTTGTACTGAAAACCTTTACAAGGAGTGCAATAAATGACATTTACTTTACTTTACTTTACTCACACACACACACAGAGAGAGAAGAAGGCCTTTCAAATCCTAGAAAAGGACATGGTAAAAAAATTTATATGTGTAATATCATTACGCCCCAGCTAGAGTATGCGTCGGTGGTGTGGTCCCCTCATAAGATAAAGAACAAAGGTAAATTGGAAATAATTCAGAGGACAGCGACTAAAATGGTTGATAACATGTGTAGTTTGTCGAATGAGGAGACTAAAAGTGCTTTATTTACCATCTTTAGAACAACGTATGCTAAGGGGCGACTTGATTATTATTTTAGACATAGAATAGGTATGCAAAAGTTAGATAGGGATAATTGTATAGTTTGGGATAATTCAGGCAAGAGGGGTCATGGAGAAAAAACTGAAAAGGACTAGATGTTTGAGAGATGTTAAGAAGTATAGTTTCCCATATACCGTAAATGCCATGGGCGTACATCCTGGGGGGTATGGGGGATATATATACCCCCGACAAATTGGCTGTGGGGATGAATATGCAATTATACCCCCCGAGAATCCTTCTGAGAATTCGTGAAATGCTATCTATAAATGGCCACAAAAAGAGCGTATGTGTTCATATCTATAACTGCTCGCAAAAAAAGCCGTGCAAACATTGCATATCGTTACTCTCACAGTGGAACAGTATAGTTTTTTGATTTGCAAAGGGTATCCTTATGCATCACGGCACGTGCGCTCACCCATGATCGACTCTACTATTACTCACACGCGCATACATACAAGAACCCAACCCAATCCAAGACATGATCGAATGGACAATACACCAATACCATCTGGTGGACGGGCACGGGTCAATGAACTGGCCAGCTGTTTTCTGCATCAAGCGCGTGCGTTTTCATTGCATGAACGTCGATTGCGCCTTCGTTTTTGAAAGCAAAATGCGGATGATTGCAGCTATGTGTACTCGGTATTGTGTTGTTGGCGTGTTAGCAGTCAATTGGCAAGCTCTACATTCGTCGCAAGGTGCATAGGTATGTTTTCTATATTCCTGTATTAATTAATTAGAAAGGAATCAATTACGAAAAAAAAGTTTGCATTAAGCCAGCGTCAAAATGGGTAGTTACGAAAAAGGTTCCTGGAGAATAAATGTCATATATACCTCTGGAAATATCTTCCGGGCGATGAAGTTTCGCATTGTAATGTCAGGTTAGATTAGATTCAAGGTATACCCCCCGATAACTTGACTTGGCGAAGGATAAGACAAATACTGTAAATCCCGGCCATTAAACCAAACTTTTCTTCCAAAATTGTACTCCATATTTTACATGATGGGCCTAATGTCTAGGGTCATTTAAGGTCAAAATACATATTCTACCAAAGTTGTATTCATCCATAGGAACAATAATACTATATTATGTATTATATCAATGGTAATAAGGTGCAGCTATGTGCAATCGTTTGACGAAGAACGTAAATTAACGCGTAAATGATAGGAAAGAACATATTTGTTTCAACAAATTTTATATAGGATCAAATTAAGTTTTTTATAAATACTGTACCCGCAACACACATCCGAAGAGGACACAGAACCAGGAGAACCTGCATGAATCATCACACTCGAGTCAGCCAGCTGAGCCGCTGCAGAAGCAGAAGAAATATCAACGTCGCGTTCGTTTCGCTGAAACAGAGCATGGTCCGGGTAACCCGCGTAGATCATCGCGTGTCCCTCAACCGCGTCGTTACTGGTCATGTGATGTTGCCGCCTGGTCGTAATATCAGGCTACGTGGGAGGTGTTGTGTGTTCTATTTTTATTATAATTCGGTTATGACGTCATTCAATTCATGCGCGTCTTTTGTCTTCGACATTTATGAAGATGGAGAGACAGTGAGTGAGTGCGTGCGTATATAGCAGGTCGGAGTGCTTAGCTTTTGCTGTGTGGATTTCTCGTGTTTATGTTTGTGTTGTGAATATTGAATGGATATATATATAGTAGTAGACCGCGACACTTTGTGACATTTGCACAGAGTGGGGGAAGGGGGGAGGGGGAGGGGGGTTTTTGCACGCTTTAGGCCCCGCCCCCTTATGACGTCACAGGTTTTTGCACGGTTTAGGCCCCGCCCCCTTATGACGTCATTTTTGCACAGTCAGGTGGCGCCCTCTATACCTGACCGGTGGCGCCCTCTATACTGGAAGTAGCGCCCTCTATACTTGACCAGTAGCGCCGCCTATACCTGACCAGTGGCGCCGCCTATACCTGACCGGAAGTGGTGCCATCTATGTTGAGCGTTGGTACCTGTGAGCGCAGCAGCGACATCTATACATATTTGAATCAATTTATTTATTTAATAATTCATTTATTTATTTTATTTTATTTTATTTATTTATTTATTTTATTTATTTTATTTATTTTATTTATTTTATTTAATTTATTTATTTTATTTATTTATTTTATTTAATTCATCTTATTTATTTCGATTATTTGTGTGTAGAGTGTAGTGTCGAGTGAAGAAAGTTTTTTACCTGGCTGGGATTCGAACCGAGGTCCTCGGGGTTCGAGCAGAGTCTTACGCAGTTCGGCTATTGTAGAGGTTCAAGAGAGATGGTTTAAATGTGGTATATATAGTGCGCAAGCACGAGTGTACAATTAAATTAATTTAGAATTGTGAGACACTTGTGGCGCGCATGATACAATTATGGCGCGCGTATTAATGTTTATTATATTTGGTTATGCTAATTAATTTATAGAATTGTGAGACAAATGTGGCGCGCATGATACAATAGTGGCGCACGTATTTGGTATATTAATGTTTATTATATTTGGTTATGCTAATTAAATTAATTTATAGAATTGTGAGACACTTGTGGCGCACATGATAAAATAGTGGCGCGCGTATTTGGTATATTAATGTTTATTAAATTAGTTTGAGAATTAATTTATAGAATTGTGAGACACTTGTGGCGCACATGATACAATTGTGGCGCACGTATTAATGTTTATTATATTTGGTTATGAGAATTAAATTAATTTATAGATTTGTGAGACACTTGTGGCGCACATGATACATTAGTGGCGCGCGTATTTGGTATATTATATTAGGTTATGTTAATTAATTGTGTTAAAACAAGTTGATTTAAAAATATTGAAATTATTTGAAAAAATATTTATCAAGTGTGTTTAAACGGGGTGAATAGTCGGTGGATGGCAGTAGATGTCCATAACAATGGGCGTGTAATGTGCACCGAGGTCATGGGTACGCATGTACTTTTACGGTGTGATGGAATGCAGTGCTGAGTCAGCACTGCGGACGTCAGCACGGTATCATGGTGTGTGTATTGCATCAGCCAAGGTGACCTTGAGATGGCGCCAGACTGGCGGGGAATGTGTTTGATGTACTGCGCATGCGCAGGCGTCAGCACGGTATCATGATGTGTGCATGTTTTTGATATACTGCGCATGCGCTGACGTCATCATCCAGCGTATATAAATTGTCGAGTCAGTGCGCATCTATCATTTCGTTTCATCGTTTGTTGCGTGCGGGTCGGTCTTTAGTGCTCCAGTGTTTTTTCGTGTTTGTTATATTTGCTGCCATATTGCTTCGGAGAGAGATGGCTTCAAAGCATCGGTTGAGTGATGAGGACGACGGTTCGCCAATGAAGCGTGGAGACACTGCCGAGGTGAGCAATATTCGATGTGTTTTGCAAGACGTGAGCTCAAGGTACGTTCGGCGATTCAGAGCTCAAGGAAAATCGTACCACCTGGAGCTCAACTTTACGGAGCCCGACAACGTCATTGGAGCAATTGCTTCAATTGAGGCGACCATCGACGCTGTGGTGGGTCAGGTGCTCCAAGGAGTGGACCCTGACGACTATGTGGGCATTACTCTGCGCAACGCCGACTACAAGCAGGACGCATACCTGGTGCCTCGGCGCGTCAGAGATTTCGACGCGTCACTTTTGTCAAAAAGGTAAGCGTTTTTTGTATTATTATTCAGTTTTATTTACTAGATTTTATTTACGAGATTAAATAATCAAATTAAAAATGAATTTGGTTGTTTGTTTCAAGGCTCGAATCCATCACACAGTCAAACGCGTCATTCATCAGCAACAACTCCACATTACACCTCACAGTCACACACATCAAACAACAATCAACCATGGATATCGACATTCACGGCGCTGCTAGGCTAAAGCTCAAGGGGGACGTGAAGTCCTGGTTTACCAACAAGAAATGTTTCTTTCGGATTGCCGGGACTCACTGTCTCCCACGAGCTCTGGCAGCCGCCATATACATACACAACAACACAGACAAAAGTGCACGACACCGCCAAGGCATGAAGAGGTTGGAGGAAAGAACAAATTCGTTTGAGGAGGAGGCGAAACGACTGTGCATGGCATCGCAACTGGACTGGACGGCACGGATGGGGACAAGGGAAGTGGACATTTTCACACAACACCTGCACGACTACACAGTACACATTTACTCGTCAGAACACATGCACAAACACGTACACACCTCCGGCACGGGAAACACACACCTGTACCTGTATCACACGCACGAACATTTTGACGTAATCACCTCTATCACTGCATTCCTTTCCATACCCTACTTTTGCCACCACTGTCAAACATCGTACATACACAAAAACGAACACACCTGTGCCGGGGGATGCCACGACTGCGGATCACCAACAAAATGCGTGAGGGAAGGTGCTCTGGTCCACTGTCCCGATTGTAATTTGAACTTTATCTCAGCCTCTTGTTTCGCGGCCCACAAGAATGTTCGTTGTTGTGTTCGACGTGGATGTCGTACTTGTGGTGACGTCACGTACAAATCTGATAGTAAGAAACATCATGTGTGTGGGACATATTTGTGTCCATTTTGTACGGAGCGGGTCGCGAAGCAGGATGTTTCCACCACCCCACACAGATGCTTTCTGCAGCCGCTTAAACCTGCTGCAATTAATCAGAAGCAATTGTATATTTTTTATGATTTCGAGTGCATGAACATCCCTGAAACTAACCGTCATGTTCCCAACTATTGCGTGTGTCAGATTTGCTGTTCTGCTTGCTTCGAGAATATCTCCGATCCTTGTTCTGTTTGCGGCACTAACCAGCATGAGTTTGTATTCTCCGGACCGAATACACTGCAGGACTTTGGTCGATGGTTGTTTTCCCACGATCAAGCAAAAGTCATAGCGCATTACGCACAAGGCTATGACAACAACTTGGTCGTGGAATATGCATTGAGTCAGGGAATGTTGCCAGATCTCATAATGAACGGTCGAAAAATCCTCTCCATCAAATTTCCCAACTCCAAACTTCATTTCCTTGATTCGTTCAGTTTCCTGCCTATGCCTCTCGCTAAATTTTCCAAAACATTCAATATTTCCGTCCGCAAAGGCTTCTTTCCTCACACGATGAACACTCCTGATCACCAATCCTATGTTGGACCGTTCCCGACAGTCGACATGTTTGATGCGGATCGTATGTCGGTCGACCAGCGTGCCGAGTTTCTCACCTGGCATTCCAGTCAAGTTGGCAAGACATATGATTTCCGCCGTGAAATGGGTGCATATTGTCGAGACGATGTCAATGTACTTCGTCTCGGCGCCATGCGTTTCCGTGACCAGTTCATCGGTGTCACGAAAACAGACCCGTTCCAGTGTGTCACATTACCGTCTGCGTGCCACACTGTCTGGCGGTCAAACTATTTGCGCAAAAACACTGTGGCTTTGGTTCCGAGTCAGCTGCACTACCGTCCAACGGGTAACTACTCAAAGAAATCGATCCAGTGGCTGGAGCTAGAGGCGTCGTCTCGCGGTATCAATATCCAGCACGCACTGAACTCTGGTGAAGTGTGTATTGGGCCGTACAAAGTGGACGGCTACGCCAAAGCGGGAGACCATCACCTGCTTTTCGAGTTTCTCGGGTGTTATTTCCATGGGCACGGGCACTCTGGTGAGTGTAACAATAAGAGCGTCAGCAAAAACTGCCGCTCGGTGATGAACACCGGATGTCGGACACCAAAGCAGCTCTACGATCGCACACTACAACGCCTTGAACAACTGGCCTCCCGGTCGGATACAGAAGTAATTTCCATCTGGGAATGCGAGTACGACGCCATGATTAGGCACGACGAAACCAAACGTCGTTTCACCGAATCTGTGCGTCCAGTCGAGCCAATGAATGTTCGCGACGCACTGTACGGCGGAAGAACCGAGGTGTTTCGTCACTTTGTAGAATGCTCTGAAACCGAAAAAATTCACTATGTAGACGTTTGCTCCCTCTATCCCTATATTCTAAAGTATGGCAAGTTTCCAGTTGGTCATCCCGAGTTTTTGTTTCGTCCTTCCGTTTCCGATTTCCACAAGTACTTTGGCATTGTTCACTGTAGGATCCTACCTCCTCGCAATATTCACCTCCCAGTCCTTCCGGCCCGAGTGAACGAGCGCCTCGTTTTTTCGTTGTGCAGGAGCTGTTCCGAGCAGCACGTTGGCGACGGCAAAGACTTCTGTACCGGTCGGATAGTGTGCGAGCACGATGATGAGCAGCGCAGTTTCACTTCCAGTTGGGTGTCGTTGGAAGTAGCAAAGGCTTTGAGCATGGGCTATCGTCTGTTGGAAATTTTCGAATTTTGGCACTTTCCAGCCACCACTCGTTTCAATGACGGCCGTGGAGGGTTGTTTGCCGGCTACATCAACGATTTTTATGCGTTGAAGGTGGCTGCGGAGGGATATCCTGCTCACGTTCAATGTGACGCCGAGCGTGAAACGTATCGACGTGACATTGAACAGCGTGAGCAGATTACCCTTCCGACTGTTGCCAAGAACCCAGGCCTGAGAGCTGTGGCCAAGCTGTGCCTCAACAGCCAGTGGGGCAAGTTGGCTCAGCGCTGCAACCTCGACCAGACCGAACTCGTCACTTCACGGCAGCGTTTCTTTGAGTTGATGGATGATCCAGCTCTGGACGTCACGGCCTGTGATCTCATTCCTTTCCTGTCGGCCGACGCTTCGGAGGATGGTGACATTGACGAAGAAGAGGACGCTGTCATGCGCATAACACACAAACACAAGACAGACGAGACAGTCACTGGACCGCTTAAAACAAACATTATTCTTGCCTCTTTTGTTACTGCTCAAGCCCGTCTCTATCTGTATTCATTCATGGAAAAGCTTCAGTCTAACCAACTAATTTATTGTGACACCGACAGCATAATTTACCTTTCTGCGCCTACGCTTCCGCAAATTAACACTGGTCGCTTTCTGGGTGAAATGACGGACGAACTAACTGCATTTGGTCCGGAGAGCTTTATTAATTCTGTAATCTGCTTGTCTCCCAAAAACTACGCCTTCACTGTGACTAACTCTGCTAACGAGGCATGCACTGTTATCAAAATGCGCGGAATAACACAGTCATACGCCACTAACCAACTAATCACTGCAGAAAGTTTCAAGTCCCTCTTGACAACCCCGGGCACCCAGATTAAAGTACCCATTCAGACGTTCAAGAAAACGATAGATTTTCACATTGTAACTGTAAGGGGGGAGAAGATTAATAGGATAGTTGCCAGCAAGAGGGGGGTCCTTCCCGACTACAGCACCTTTCCTCACGGGTACATGCACACACAAACACACTAACAAATATTTTGTTTTTGCCCATGATTTGTGTATAAATATAAAATGATGTATAAACGTGTGTCTGTATACATGTCAACATCATATCGTTGGTGCTTCTCACCGTACTAGCTTTGCTTCTATAAATACACGTAAAACTCTGTTGAATCATCAGTGAGTCATACTCGGTGGCCATGGAAACACACGACGCCAGACTGGTCACACCCTTCACAATGATATTATCGGGTCCTTCGGGATCCGGCAAGAGTCGGTTTATAGCCGACATGCTGACTCGGTCTGATCAAGTGCTCACCACTCGACCAGATCATGTATTGTACTGCCATGGAAACGTGGCACCCGATCATATTGGTAGTCATTTGGTCAACGAAATGCGACACGGTCTACCTACGCACGAGGAAATACAACAGTTGGCCGGTAAACATAAACGCAGAAACGGGTGCATGGTGATAATTGACGATATGCTGGAGGCGGTCGAAGGGTCGTTGGTACGCGACATGTTTACCAAAATATCTCGTCACGACAATATGAGTGTAGTGTTTGTCACTCAAAACACGTTTTTGAAATCTCCCAATTATCGTACAATCAGTTTGAATACAAATTATTACGTGTTTTTTCGCAACTTTCGCGATAAAACTCCGCTACGTGCATTTGCTCAACAGTACATGCCGGAAAACAGCAAGTTTATCATGGATGTGTACCACGTTGTAATGCAGCGTTCATATGGACATTTGCTGGTGGATTTGCGACAACAAACCGACAACAGATTACGTGTGCGCAGCAATGTGCTGGAAGAACCAATTGTCGTGTACTTGGCGGCACTAAGGTATAAATAGCCGTACACTTTGCCGACCAGTGTCATTTGCCAAAATGTCTTTGGCGTTGAAACGTCGTTGGTCCACCATCGAAGCTCTTCCACGTCTCACGCATCGTCAACAAAAAGCCGTTCTCAACACGTACGACCCTGCTCTGATACGGGCGATTTGTGAAATTTGCAACAACGTGCTACAAGACCGTGTTCCTTTGGAAAAGAAACAAAAACGTCGTCTATCCAAATACAAGAACATACTGCGTAAATTGGGTGACAAACGTCCGTCACTGAAGAAAAAACAACGAGTGCTGGTGCAAAGCGGAAAATTTCTCTCCGCCCTTATACCCGTGGTTGCATCGGTTATAAGCTGTATACTGTCTGCAAAATAATGAGCGCCTTCCAACGAATGGTTCTCATATCGCAAGCGACGTATATGGAGATGCAGAATCGGATCGCACCTACTCCCATACCGGAGCGGGAACAAATACTCTTCAACCCAACGGCCAGTGACGAAACCAAACGAATTCAGTTTGTTGATGCATGGCATCCGAAACGAGAGACTGCTACAGCTCCACCATCGGTAGAACGAATCGAAAACAAGGATAAATGGCTAGATCTGGTTCCACTCACATATAAACGTCAGGCACGGTACGTTCTCGATCGGTTGGCTACAGTGCTCGAATGGGACAACAAAACGGGGACGCTCCATCTTGACCGAAACCCAATTCCGTATAGTAATATTGTTGATTTGATAAATTATATTGTGCGTCAACGGAAAGGTGTAACACAACCCGTGGGGTGGGCACAAATAAAACCGTTGGTGGAATCGCTAAACTTGCCGCGCGAAGCAGCACCAAATTTACATACTGTTCAAACAACACACAAACGTCGTCAGACGGTGGAGGAGGAAGACAGTAGCGATCGTGAGATACTGTCCACGAAACGAAAATGGCTCAAGTATCCACGTTGAAGTGGTCGCAGACCACTCGTGAATTGCATAGGCAAGTGCGTAAACGGTTTGCACGTAATCCGTACACCAGCTCGGGCTTGAACGATACATGGCAAGTGGATTTGTGCGATGTCTGTCGTTTGCGAGGTCACAATACACAGGTAAAGTACCTGTTGGCCGCTGTAGATGTATTCAGCAGGCAAGCACATGTGCGCACATTACGCAGCAAGAACGGACCGGCAGTGGCCAAGGCAATGGACTCTATTCTCAAGGACAATTGTATACCGATGCAGATAATGAGCGACAAGGGACGAGAATTCACCGGACACGAATTCAAGCGTGTAATGAAAGAATACAATATTCATCATTATACAACAACCACAATTATTCGAAAAGCATGGATAGTCGAGCGATTTTTCAGAACATTTCTCTCGCTCATATACAAATACATGACCGAAAACAATACAAAACGATATGTGAAAATGCTTCCGTGGCTTTTGGAGCAATACAACAACACTCATCACCGATCCGTCGGGATGGCGCCAAGTCACGTGAAAATGGCGACGCAGCACTTGGTTGATGTGAGAAAACCACGTAAACAGACGCCGAAATTACGCGTCGGCGATAAAGTGCGTCTCGCTCTACCGAAAACAATATTTGAGAAAGGCTATACGCAGACATTTTCCAGCGAGGTGTTTATCATATCGGCGATATGTACCCGTCGACCTGTACCAATGTACAAGCTGCAAGACACGAGCGGAAAGACAATAGCCGGATCATATTATCAGCAAGAGCTGGGGCGTGTTGCTACGTAGATGCTCTATCACAATATTGTTGACATTATGGTATCGGCGTTGATGCAATGTCAGCATGCTCGACATGTGTTTTGCTTCTCGGTGCTGAGTCAGCGACTGACAAAGACAAAGACACAATGTACAATGCATGATTTGTCAGCATACAGCCGCGCATACAATCGATGAATTGGATGAACAAGTTGTCGATGAACATCAGTCGTTGTCACGGATTGCCAGTGCTCACTTGTCTTGCCTCATGGATCTTTACGTGACTGTGCGTATTGCGGCCCACACAGGGCCAGAGGTGCTTGCATGGTGGTGGCAACTGGCACCAGCGCCTCCGTCGCCACAACCGTTACTGACGCCACCAACACCGTCGCCGACGCCGTCACCAACACCGTCGCCACCACCGCCGTCACCATCATCGATGCCACCACCATAATCGCCGTCGCCACCACAACCGTCACCATCTACGCCGCCACCACCATCATCGCCGTCGCCACCATCAACTTCACAACCGTCAACATCTACGCCGCCAACAACATCGCCGCTACATCATCCAGATTTTATGGATGATGTAAGTTTCAAAATCACAATTCCACCGGCGCCAGAAATTACACAGCACGAACTAGAGGATATTTTTGAGAGTGAGTATTGATGTGAGTTTTGTTGTGCTATTAATATTAACTAATGCTTGTTTTTGTTTGTTTGTTTGTTTTTTGTTCATTTGTTTGTGTACTAATACATACCAGCATTTCTGACAAGTGTTTCAGTCGTTTTCGATTAATTTGTGTCGTTGAAGAATTACGTTTTCAATGAGAAACACTTTCGATAAACTATAAAAGGTAGTATCCATGCACTCAGTCGTCAATCGTTGTCATGGATCGTCAGGGCATGGACCTTTACATTGTCACAAGAATATCTAGTGGTAGTGCGACACCTGAAATATGTCACTGGTGGTGGCAACCGACATCAATGCCACCGCCACCGGCGCCACCGCCACCGGCGCCACCGTCGTCACCGTTACAGCCACAGCCATTACCAACACTTTCACCACCAACACCATCGCCCCCACCGTCTTGGCCGCCAGCACTTTGGCCACGTCGACGACGACGACAACGACGAATTTGTCGTGTGGTGCCATATAGACATCAACCGACGACTCTGCCCCCGATACCAACGTCTCCTGATTTGTTTGAATCAGACGCTTCAACACACTTTGAAGATGATGAGGAAAATGACGATTATTAACAATTAACAATTATTTTTGGTTTAAAAACAGCGAGCACAATGCATGCGATTATAGTTTGCTCACAGACAGCAATGGAGTCGGACGGGTTTTATGTCACGCTCCCCAGTGTCGCCAGCACATCAACGTTCCCAAACAACACAACAGCCAATTTTACCGTGAATCTGGCCCATCCGATTCATCTCGACAACACCCAATGGCGTGTCGCTTTGCACTCTATAATTCTCCCCACCAATTGGCTGACAATCGACAACGACATTATCATTTCGGAATCGGCAAACCACGAGGACTTTATAGACGGTAAATTCACGAGGGTAGACATTATCAAACCCGGCACCTATACTTTATCACAACTGGTCAGAGTATTGCAAGAAACACTGTCCAGCGACAAAATAAAGACGAGTGTATTGCCCGACAACCATTTACGGCTAAACTTGGAAAACACAGTGTTGACAATTAGCCGGAATCTTACCCAGATGATGGTCGTACACTATGCGTCCGACTATGTACGACACACAGAGTCCCTTACAATATTCAACTCGGCGGCAAAACAAAGTGAGTTGAGTATATATTTTCGCCTAAGCAACGTGTTTGAAAAACACTTGAAAATCCGTTCCGATTTGGTCCAGGCACAAATACACAATGACCATTTACAACCACAATTGAGACACATGCAAGTGAGCAAGCGTACCCCGACACAAGAAATTGTATTTAACCATCTGTATTATCTGCCGCTGTCACAGTCAACCGTCAACACTGTCAACATCAACATTCTCGACGAATCAGACAACAAATTCCCGTTCACCGCCGGCCCGGGACTGATATTGACTCTACACTTTCAGCGAATGGATCAAAAGGATTTCTATGTAACACTGGACAGCAGTAGCTGTCGCGAAATGTACCCTCAAAATTCAGCTGCCAGTTTTCGTATCCACCTACCCCAAACTCTTGGTCTGGATCGTTCGTGGTCGGTAGGTTTGGCAGACATCACATTTGGTCGTAATTGGCTCAATATTGACAAGACGCTAAACTATTTGTGGCTAAACGGCAGCCCCCACCTGATACCCACAGGCCACTACAACACCAACAGAACCTTGCTGGAGACAATTAATCGAGTTTGCAAGCAGACAGTGTTTACGCTTTTACCCAGTGGACACGTGACAAGTGCAAATGTTGTTGTCATAGTCAACAGTCGACTGGCCTATGCATTGGGCTACGTTCAAGTGCCCGACAACGGTACGCCGTCAATTGATGCAAACACGCAGTCCTTGTATTTGATGGACATTAATCGGTTGAATCCTGCGCTAATGTACGTCTACATGGACAAGGTGCAGGCACAACTCATTGGTGACAGTATGGCGCCCGTTCTACGAATCATCAGTCCGTATTCAACGGAGCAGCAAACGTTAAACATTCATCGTACGTTCAGTCCTATTCAGTATGTACCGTTGGAAGACGAACATATTTCCGACATTGGTATAAATATAAGACAAAGTAACGGTGAATTGGTTTCATTCCAAGAAGAAACGTCGTACCTGACACTTCACTTTAAGCAGCTGTGATGACTAAGGCACAGTTGGTCTTTCGCGGTCCGATGATTCAGCGCGGAAGCGGTTTAGGAAGTATTTTCCGAGGCCTCATGCGCGTGATGGTACCGGCAATAAAAACTGTTGCCCGCCAACCAATCACCAAGAAAATTGCCAAGTCGGCACTAAAGACCGGTGTACGTTCGCTACAGGATGTGCTTGAAGGCGAGTCGGCCGGTGCAGCACTAAAGCATCGCTCCAAACAAGAAGCTCGGCACTTGCTTCAGACAGGTATAAATAGACTGAACCAAACACCCTCGGCTTCAGTCATTCGACGACCTGCGAAACGTACAGTTGTCAAGCGACGTCGACCGACACGTGTTTCCAGCGATATTTTCAATAATGCAAAACGTCCAAGAGGGAACATGTGAAATTGCCGAAGTATTTAGCCGACCTGCTCTGGAGACAAGCACCAAAGCATCGAAAACCTATGTCTATTATCCTGTGAGTCGATTAAACAGTCAGGGACCGTTTGAGTTTCATCTTCCTCCGCTAGGGTCGTCATCAACACGTCCGTCCAAGACTAAACTCTACGGACGCGTCCGTATTGTGGAAAGTGATGGAAGTAATATCTCGGATACCGATAATGTAAGCGTGGTCAATCTGTTTCCACATGCACTCTTCAAACAAGTGGACTACCAGATTGGTGACACAATTATTTCCGACGCGTCGTCCATGTACGGCTATCGTGCCTATCTGGAAACGCTTTTGTCGTACAATAGCAACGCCAAAGCGGGACATTTACGTTCGGGCATGTGGTGTAAAGACACTTGCGGTCAAATGGACGAGACCGGCTCGGAAAACTCGGGATATACCGTACGTAAAGGATGGGTCGGCAAGAGTAAAGTATTTGATTTCTGTATTCCGCTGCAACTGGACACCAACCACCAATGCCGTATACTGCCAAGCACCGTGTCCGAGAAAATCAAACTGGTACGCAATTCCGACAAGTTTGCTCTGCTGGGCGACGCTGACAACTACCGTATTGAGATTGACGAACTGTGCTTGCACGTGGAAAAAATCACACCACAAGACTCTGTGTGGGTAAACTTTCATAAACACTTGAGCAAAATTCCGGCCAGATACCCTTTACCTCGCGTTCTCATGAAATCCTACACTCTGCCAAAGGGCAACATGGGTGGAACTCTAAACAATATTTTCACCTCCCAAGTACCGCGTCAGTTGTTGTTGGGTATTGTCAGCACAGAAGCCTACCATGGTGCCATTGATAAAAATCCATGGAACTTTCAACACTACCAACTAAATAGTCTCCAATTTTTTGTCAACGGTGAACCGTTCCCCACGCAAGCGTATAAACCCAATTTCGACAAGGGACTCTACATGCGATCCTACCTGTCCTTGTACGACGGCACCGGACTGGATACGGAGAATCAAGGTTTAGATATAACACACGCCGACTACGGTGCCGGTTATTCACTCTTCATTGTTGATTTGACTCCCGACCGGTGTGGCGGCGATCATTTACATCCCAAAGAATTTGGAAACGTGCGTTGTGAATTGACATTTGCTTCGGCATTGCCGGAAACTGTCAATGTCCTGATCTACGCCACGTTTGAAAACGAAATAAAAATCGACAGCACGGGACGTGTGACTACCGACTTTCAAGTATGAACGCTGTCGAGCTAGAACAATTGTTGAGTGTTTTGCCCACATTTTGCGGTGTGTGGGCCTCGGATCGGTTGCGACATTTCACGTTTTCGCCCAACCAACGCATGTCTATTGTTGTCAATGTACAACCTCGCTGGCAACCCGGTCTTCATTGGGTGGTATTTGCGTGGGATGGTGAAAATCTTCAATTCTTTGATTCATCTGGCACCCCACCCATCTGGCATCCTTCGTTTACCGAATTTATAAACAAGCATGGAGGTTATAAATGTTGTGTTGTAAGCACACGCATCATTCAAGCTGTTGAGACTGACGTGTGCGGACATTACTGTGCTCTATTTGTGTCATTGTTTGACGCCGGCTGGAATCTGCAAGATTTCGTCGCGTGCTTCACTGACAAATTGCACGTCAACAATCGACTTGTGGAGACTTGTGGTATGGTTATCCTTATCGACTGCGAAGGGTTTCAATATAAGGAATCGCAACTCATCGTCAAGGAGCTGGCCATATACGACATGATGTCCGGGTATATGTGGCACACAATACTGCCCGCACCACGGCAGGTTGTCAACCCTGAACGGCGCAGACATTTCACGTATTTGACCGCCACGCTGCACGGACTGGACTACCATTACAACCCCTACAGCACAATAAAGTACGAGCGCAAGCTGCGGGACGCCACTCGTCTCATCCAGAGCTTAGCTCCTGATCGGATTTACGCCAAGGGCTTGGACAAAGCTCACCGTCTATCCCAACTTCTCACCCTCAACATTGAAAACTTGGAAGATGTCCTACCGCCAGAATTCGCCTCAAGTGTTCGAACCACCCCAATCACATACGTTACGCCATGCCCATATGACCACACGTTCCCCACCAACTGTGCCCTTGTTAGATGTCAATACTTTGGAAAAATCGCCTATGCCATGTATATGCCTGTGCCTCGCATGTTGCCGTTTTAATAAATTGACAGTTTCAACAAGTGACTTTTTATTATACGCGTCAAAAATAAAACAAACATGGTAAATTCAAATGTATATTTGTTGCCGGGTTAAACATCCGAATAAATCCAAACGATGTAAAACATGAAATCAACAAACTTTTCTCTTCTTGCGTCTCGGAGTTCCCGATGCCTCAACGGCCAGCACTTGTTCAAATCCCTCGTCATTGAACGGCTCGTAGCGACGTGTCTCCTTCAGATATTTCTTGCGGTCAATGTGGTAGCTGAGCGTAATTCGTTTGGCCCAGCGCATGGAGTTGCTTGTTTCGTTGGGCGGCTGAAACACTTGAGTTTCGTCTGCGCACGTTAGCGCAACGTAGTCGATATTCATATCCATGCTATCGAATATAGTATCCAACAGCACGGTTCGCATTGCCCGACTCATGACAGTATCCAAAACAATTTGTAGCCGACTGTTCTTTTTGAATATTTTCACTCGCGCCGTGCGAATGTTCCAATACGGGTCAAAGTACTGTTCAAAGGACATGAGCTTTTCTAGTTTCTTGGCCAGTTTTCTGAATACGACGTTGGTCACCGGCTCTTTGGTCTCTGCAAAGAGTATCCAAATCCGTTGTTCTAGTGGCTTGCCGCATATTGTGGGATAATTTGTGACAAAACTCACACCGTGCTGCTTCAGCGGTAGAATCCTCTCGGTCGTTTCGACTTGATCCGGTTGAGGCATACTAACACATGCCATGTTGAAACTTGGTATTTGCGACATGAGGTCTTGAGACATGTTGAGACGAAAATTTCACAAGCAGCGAGGCGTACACGCCAGCTCACAACCACTGCTCTCGTTCAACTGACTGTCGTCGCTAACCGCTAGTTCTATGTTGACTGCGCAATAGAACTTGTTTAGACTTGCATACTTGGCTGTATGTCTGTATGTTAACTGCGCAATAGCACTTGCATACTTGATTGTATGTCTGTATGCTAACTGCGCAATAGCACTTGTTTAGACTTGCATACTTGACTGTATGTCTGTATGTTAACTGCGCAATAGCACTTGCATACTTGACTGTATGTCTGTATGTTAACTGCGCAATAGCACTTGTTTAGACTTGACTGTATGTCTGTATGTTAACTGCGCAATAAGACTTGCTCAGACTTGGTTGTATGCCAGCTGCGCATTAGAATTTGTTGAATATATAGTACCGCATATCACAATTTTTCCCTAGTTGCTCACCAACCTTGGGTGATGACGGACGTGCACATGTCGTGCGTATCTCCATCCACACAAATTCCCAACTACAATTATCGATATATTGGCGGTCAGCAAAACAATCTGCAAATTCTCGCTGAATCGACCCAGGAATTCACCTCGTTCAAACAGTGTCTATCTACAGCACTCAAGGACGGTGTGTCCGTTCCCGATACATGGACTGCCGATCTCGAAATTATCTACGAAACTGCAGACGTCATTTATATTTTGAAGATTGACCGACAGATCAGTAAACACGTGTGCTCTCGCTGCGCCGCTCCGCGTCGCGCCCGCTAACACCCAAACATGGAATTGGAATTCAGATCGTCGTCGGAGGACGAAGGGTACAACTCTGACAATGTTGTACCCCGTGAACACGCCTACAATCAATGCAGAAGGCATTTCCTCGAACGCATGGAAAGGGCAGCCGAAACTGTTCTGCACGAATACGACCTCGGTAACCCTGACGCCGACAGCGATAAAGTATACTTTTTTGCAATATTTGACAATGAGGGTGCATTGCATGTGCCAACGCACGGATACCATTCATTCACCGAATGCTATGGCGATGCTCAAGACATGTCTCTAGAACTTCCAAATTGTTTACGAGTCTTGATCATGTATGATCTGTTGACATTGTATTTCACTGTATTTGATAATGAATACAACGGAATGGTTTGAAACAAACAGTTTTGAAATATTTATACTCAAAGCAAAGACAGAAACGTTCCCCGTCAGTATGGCACCATCTCAAGGTCACCTTGGATGATGCACAATCACGCATCGCGCACGTGATAGCAACTCTGCTTTTCTTGGCAGCTCTGCAACTCTGCAAAGTACCCCATGACCTCGGTGCAATGCACACACCATGATACCGTGCTGACGTCAGCGCATGCGCAGTACATCAAAAACATTCCCCGCCAGTCTGGCGCCATCTCAAGGTCACCTTGGCTGATGCAATACACACACCATGATACCGTGCTGACGTCCGCAGTGCTGACTCAGCACTGCATTCCATCACACCGTAAAAGTACATGCGTACCCATGACCTCGGTGCACATTACACGCCCATTGTTATGGACATCTACTGCCATCCACCGACTATTCACCCCGTTTAAACACACTTGATAAATATTTTTTCAAATAATTTCAATATTTTTAAATCAACTTGTTTTAACACAATTAATTAACATAACCTAATATAATATACCAAATACGCGCGCCACTAATGTATCATGTGCGCCACAAGTGTCTCACAAATCTATAAATTAATTTAATTCTCATAACCAAATATAATAAACATTAATACGTGCGCCACAATTGTATCATGTGCGCCACAAGTGTCTCACAATTCTATAAATTAATTCTCAAACTAATTTAATAAACATTAATATACCAAATACGCGCGCCACTATTTTATCATGTGCGCCACAAGTGTCTCACAATTCTATAAATTAATTTAATTAGCATAACCAAATATAATAAACATTAATATACCAAATACGTGCGCCACTATTGTATCATGCGCGCCACATTTGTCTCACAATTCTATAAATTAATTAGCATAACCAAATATAATAAACATTAATACGCGCGCCATAATTGTATCATGCGCGCCACAAGTGTCTCACAATTCTAAATTAATTTAATTGTACACTCGTGCTTGCGCACTATATATACCACATTTAAACCATCTCTCTTGAACCTCTACAATAGCCGAACTGCGTAAGACTCTGCTCGAACCCCGAGGACCTCGGTTCGAATCCCAGCCAGGTAAAAAACTTTCTTCACTCGACACTACACTCTACACACAAATAATCGAAATAAATAAGATGAATTAAATAAAATAAATAAATAAAATAAATAAATTAAATAAAATAAATAAAATAAATAAAATAAATAAAATAAATAAATAAAATAAAATAAAATAAAATAAATAAATGAATTATTAAATAAATAAATTGATTCAAATATGTATAGATGTCGCTGCTGCGCTCACAGGTACCAACGCTCAACATAGATGGCACCACTTCCGGTCAGGTATAGGCGGCGCCACTGGTCAGGTATAGGCGGCGCTACTGGTCAAGTATAGAGGGCGCTACTTCCAGTATAGAGGGCGCCACCGGTCAGGTATAGAGGGCGCCACCTGACTGTGCAAAAATGACGTCATAAGGGGGGGGGGCCTAAACCGTGCAAAAACCTGTGACGTCATAAGGGGGCGGGGCCTAAAGTGTGCGAAAAACCCCCCTCCCCCCTTCCCCCACTCTGTGCAAATGTCACAAAGTGTCGCGGTCTACTACTTATATATATATATATATATATATATATATATACGTTTGAGCTCTTGCAACTTGTATTTTTCTGAGTCATCGCTGAAAGTGAAGCAAAGATACAACACTTGCCGAAAATGTGGTGTTGCACGGTATGTTGATGGAAAATGGAGAAAGTTTCGAACATTTTGTTTCAAGATTGCGCTCACAAGCAGCTGGTGCAAATGTCCAAATTTGGAATGTTGCCCATGTAGAAGTTGACTTCAAGCCGTTAATGACTGATGTCAAAATAAAACGGCGCAACAATCAAGATTATTTTGGACACTGGAAGCCCTGTAACTATGGTTGGTATTGATCATGACTAGAGTTGGGAATTTTATGTGATCACATAACAAGATTTTTAACATAAAACGCCGTTTTTAGCAAGAAACATAAAATGTCATTTTCACTGAAAAATATTGTGCAAATATATAGTTCTATATATTGAGCCTGGAATTAATATATCTTGTTGATAATTGTAATTACACAAATCACGGATTCAACATTTTATGATACACTCGAACACTGCCTATAGGTATAATATAGCTTCTTAAGGCCGGACATCAAAAGCATCGCACGGTTTATACCCTAATACAGGTACCCCTAATACAGGTACGGTTTATACTCCTAATTTACTCCGGATTGTGAGCGTGGCTTGCGTGGTTTGACGGCGCGGCAACGGGATTCAGAGGATTTACATCCACTCGCTATGTAGACCAAATCATTACAAGATAGGTACACGCGCCATTGGTCTTTGGGGAAGGTAGGATCATACATACATGTACTTCGGATATATATTTTCAGAGATTATTCAACACAAATGACGTCTGAAAATGTTGGCACGCTCAAAGGGATTGAAGGTGATTCAATGTGATTTCAATCAATCAATCAATCAATGTGATGGTGATTCAATTCAATGTGAAGTCGAATTTTCTCAGAAAAACATGTCTTACAAGATCATGTTTTGTATTGCGTGTGAGAAATCATGTCTGCTGGACACAAGTCGCAGCTCGATCAACACAACAAATCGGCTGCTTACTAAAAAAATATCAAACGATCATTTCGCCTCGAAACAAAGTGGCACCACTACAGTGGCGAAACCAATGGGGCCTTGGAGGGGTTGAAGCACTTCCCTCCCGAAATGTGTCAATCCCTTCTGAGCCTCCCAAAAAATCCTGACCATTAACATTTCGATTGTAGTTTCTAGTGTTTCGCCAAATCCCAATATCTGTGCCTTAGCCCCCTCCCGGAAACCCTGGCGCCGCCAAAGCACATCTACCCTATCAGGAGTGCCCAATCAAGGTGAACTTTTGCCATGTACTGCGAAAAAATTGTCTCTCACAGAGTAACTCCCCAATGGAATGACGCTAGATACATGCTTAAAATGCAAATAATCTGCGAAATAACTCAAAATTCACGTATAATATTTCAAATGAATAATATATTTGGGTAATTTCCACAACATATGTTTGCATTTTTCATCACATGAAAAAAACATGAAACGCAAAAAATTATCACTGCTGACTTCGTCGGAGTTTCAGAATTTCCTGAAACGTAATGGTATCAGACATTTTCGCATGGCTCCGTATCATCCAGCGAATTACAGTGCAGCTGAGCGTATGGTTCAGTCAGCTAGGAAGTCGCTGGCTGTATCCAAGGCTGATGGGTGCACGTTGGATCAACGCCTTGCTTGTTTTCTTCTCGCATACCGAACAACTCCACATGCTACAACGGGAAGAACACCAGCGGAGCTTTTGTTTGGGCGTGCCCTCCGCACCCGTCTCGTTCTGATGATATCAAATGTGGAAGCAGACGTTCGGGAGAAAAAACTGATACAGGCCGAAAATGCTGGTGGTTTTAAGCGACCAGTGTTTGCAGCGGGATATGCATTGTGGGCACGCTGCTACGGAGGCGTCAAGTGGAAAAAAGCGGTTGTCGTCGCTGAAGCAGATCCGCTGTCGTACGAGATGGAGGTGGACGGTGCGATCTGGCCCAGACATGTGAATCACCTTCTACCTGCTTTGACACCTGAACGCGGAGACATGAAGTAGAGGTCGAGCGCAGCAGCGAGGAAGCAGACGAGAGATATTGTCTTCCGTGAAACTCCGCACTTTCCGACCCGGCGATACCTGAGAAAGAGCAGTGGCGACCTGGCGTTGGGTGAAGGCAGTCTGAGTTCTGCAATTGGAGACAGTCCAGGTGTTGCGAGTGAAGACAGTCCGGGTGCTGCGAGTGAGAGAGAAACAGTCCTGGTGCCTCGAAACAAGACGGTCCTAGTGCTGCTGTCCTACCCGATGAAAGCGGAGTATCCTGTGGAGGTGGATAGCTGGACAAAGGGCAATGCGGTCCTGAGGATACAACAAACGACAACAGCTGGCGTCCGGCAGTACTGCGTCGCTCTGGCCGAGTGCGCAGCCTACCACGTCGATTTATGGACGAATAAATAGGTGACAATTTTGTGAGCGGTATATTGCGGATTTTACTGCAGGATGAGTTGTGCTTTCATTCAGTGTTTACATTACGTTGTGCCGGAACTGCCGTGGACTTGTATAATTTTCATTTATGTTTCATTGTTAACACGCGCGTTGCTTGGCGAAGGGGGTGTGTGGTGTGGTATCTTGACATTTGGTCTGGCAACTTTGGTTTGTTTATAGTTGGCAGCTCAAGACTCGTGAATTGAGTTTGTGATGGGGTGTGCGTGTTTTGACCGTGTGGAGTTATCAGATGTATTGCTTTCTTATCAAACGTGTTGCTTGAGTTATCGGATGTATTGCTTTGTTAAAATATAGCATTTGTTTTCAACGTCCTCAGAATAATAGGTGTAAATGTGATGGGTCAAAGAATGCCACACAGGACACAGCGAACTCATATACATGTTAAACAAAAAAGGACTCAGGATGGATCCTTATGGTACACTAGAGGAAAGAGAAACAACATCTAACTTTATTGAGCCGAAATCAACACAAAAACGACCGATTCGGCATTTAAAAAGAAACTGAAAAATTAAAATGAACTTGATAACTCATTTAAAAGTGAACTAGATAAACTGGGTAAGGGAGAGGAAACAATACAATACTAGCTCGCATTTCGCAAAGTACAACAATTAATTATTGGACACACAACGTCAATCTGGCTCGCACAGCTGGGTCGTATGGATTTTGTCTGAAGCTAGGTTGTGCCTCTCTCTCTCTCTCTCTCTCTCACACACACACACACACACACACAACCATACACACAGACACACACAAATGTGTGTCCCGCGATGGTGTCAACAGAAGCCCAATTGGACCAACAAAACTGGCATATGCATTGCAATCACACACCGACGAGCAATATTTGCATGGTTGCATGCAACATGCAATATTTCTCTCTCTCTCACATACACAAATATGCTAGTGAATGGAGTACTATACGACACAATTCGTTTAATGTTATTTGCACCAAAAAAGATTTCAAACCCTATCTCATTTTTGCAATAGTACCGTACCAGCACAATGTTCGCACCGTATTTTTACCTCTAACAATTATTGTCATACCTTAAGCAAGCATTGTTTGAATCAATATTTGCTATCCCCATGCATGGGCACTTATATAATTAAACATTAATTGTGGCGCACCCCTTGTGCGTTGAATAAAAACACCAGACTTGGTACACAACTTGGTAATGTTTCGTGATCGTTCTTGTTGTTGTTGTTGTTGTTGGTCCAAACTGTAATTAAACAAAAGGTGGAACCTCGATTAAGCCTAGACAAACCTCAAATTAAACCCATATACTAACCAAATTAGTAAATATCCACAAACGAGACAAATCACATAACAAACAAGACAAATCACATAACAAACGAGACAAATTACATAAAAACGAGACAAATCAAACACATAACATCAAACAACTCACGATTTCTGGCATTCTCTAGGATGTCAATATCCCACAAATTCTCTACGATCTCCAATATCTCACAAACTCTCTAGGATCTACAATATCTAACAAGTTCTCGAGGGTATAACTCTCAGGTGTTAGCTCTCCACGGTTCAAACAGTGAAAAGGAAGACGCCAAGCGGCGCTGCCGTTGGTTTATACAATCTCAACGTTGCAACAATGCCGTTGGTATATATAAACAAAAAAAAAACGTACAGCTAAATTCTAACGAAAGTTAAGATGATAAATAATTTCTGTGGGTGTAACACCCCGCCCGCCGTGCGAGCAGAACTTCCATTATCGTTACACCCTTAGGTTTCGATGCAACTCACGAATATATAAACGCGCGATACAAAATACACTAGCAATCCCAACCAAAGCATAGTACACTCGTGTAGTGTACCGAGAAGGACGAGCAATATCAATGCATAACATTTCCCGCGAACAAGATTATACGACCATTTCAGGACAAACGAACATTACGGACATACTGAGTAGTAATATCCACCGGCGATCATACACTCAAAACAAATAATGACAAAGTGAAACAAACATCGACCAATTAACTGATTGATATACAGAAAACATTCAATGAACATTCAGCATATGCACATGTTCACTGAGCGCAGTATCAAGTTGACAAATTGGCATGACAGGTCATACATTGTATAACATGCGCGCGCAAACACAAACATACAAACACGAAGTTCAACACACGTCGATTAGTGAATGAAACAATGTGACGACAAACGAATATAGCCACCTATCGGCATAAACCTGCTCAGTAGTCGACTATAGATGGCGCTATTTAATCGCACACAATTGGACCGTCCAAATATATATATATATATATATATATATGGTTGACGCCGGACTGCGAGCGCAATCAACCAAATTTCGCAAGTTGCTGTCAAAATTACCTCCGGAACAGTTCAGACTCGTGAAGGACTTGGTGACCAGCCCCCTGGGAACGTCATGCCACAACGAGTTGACGAGACGGTTACGTTCACGACTTCATATCACTGCTTCAGAGCGTTTCCAGCGTTTTGAGAGCCTCCCACGCGAGTTGGGCTCACGGAAACCAACTGAGCTGTACGCGGATTTAGCGGCCCTATATCCCAATGATACAAATCATGAAATAATCCGCGAAGCATTTTTGTATCGGCTGCATGTGACCCTTCAGATGATGTACAGAGAATGGCTGGCTTCAAATTCACTGAAACAAGTTGCTCTCCGCGCCAACCAGCACCAGCGACCACTACAGGTCAGTAGCACCACATCCGCAAACTTGAGCGACACTTCAGCATCGACGAGTGGTAGTGCGAGTGAACTGGCAGCAACCAGAGCGTCCAATGCGCTGCAGCCTCAGTCGACTAGGTCACGATTTCCTCAGCAACCTGCAAGTTCAGCTGACTTTGTAGACCGCTGGTGCCGACTCCACCGACGCTTCAAGCCGGCAGCACGGAGATGCATTGGCCGATGCACATTCACCTCAGACAAGTCGGGAAACGCCTCGAGCAGCCGGCAGTGACGGCCGTGTCCGGTTGCAACAGCGAGTGTTAACTACTAGTATGTGGTTGACAGTACTGCGTATGTGGTTGATAGTACTGCGTATGTGGTTGACACCGAAGGTCGTCGTTTCCAAGTCGATAGTGGGTCGGAGGCTTCCTTGTTGCCTGTGGGTCCTAAGCCTCCTCCACCCTTGCAGTCTCCAGCTCTTAGAACCGCCAACGGGTCATTCATTCCGGTGTTTGAAGTTCGCCGTGAGAATCTAATTGACCTCGGTCTCGGTCGCACATACAAATTTTCGTTTTTGGTCGCTGCATTGACTACCCCAATACTTGGAGCCGATTTCCTCAGGGAACTTGGATTGGTCATTGATTTCAAGAAGAAGGTATTGGTGGTCAGCACGACGTATCTGTCTACAAATCCAGCTCTTCCGGCGAAGCATGATCATCCCGCCGTCGTACACGTCAGCCAAACTCATCCTCCACATCGCGACGGCCCTGGGTTCACGGGTGTCCGCAATTCTGAAGAATTTAGAGCGCTCTACGCACCATCCTCAAATTTTCCGGTCGTCACCGTCCCGGGTGTGGAACATCGTATTATAACGAAAGGTAATCCGGTATTTGCCCGGCCAAGACGCCTGATGCCAGCAAAGCTCACAGCTGCTAAGCGTGAGCTTGAGCACATACTTGAGCAGGGGATTCTCGTACCATCTTCCTCCGCTTGGTCCAGCCCCATACACCTAGTGGAGAAAGATGGAGGCAAGTCTTTGCGAATGGTGGGGTGCTACGAGCGTCTCAATGCAATTACAGTGCCAGACCGCTACCCTGTGCCTCCTTTGCAAACGTTTGCTGACAGACTGAACGGCGCCACAGTTTTTAGCACAGTGGATCTCGCTCGAGCGTGTGCTCAAAATCCGGTATTCGGACCTGACCAACAGAAGACCACCTTTTTGTCTCTTTGAGTACCATTTTGTACACCACACCATTTTGTCTCTTTGAGTATCGTCGCATGCCGTTTGGATTGTCAAACGCTGCTCAAACCTTCCAGAGGCTTATGGATACGGTACTTCGTCGCATGAACAACGTGTACAGTTATATTGATGGTGTTGTGGTGTTGAGTGGTGAATGTGTGAGTGGTGTTGTGGTCTTGTGGTGGAGAAACCAAAAGATTGTTCGCGCCGTGTGCGCCTACTTCTTGAGTGTCATCCTTCACTTACTTCACCGCGCCAATGTGAAGACCAGCGGATACCGAACGAAGTCATCACAACAGTTCAGCACACCATTGACACCGGCAGGGCCACGCCAACATTTTCTTCGCCTCGGCGCCTCAGGCCAGAAGGTGAGACAATTGATCGGGCCGTATTCAACAAGTTGATCGAGCAGGGAATAATACGACCGTTAAACAGTCCGTGGGCGTCACCTTTACATTTGGTGGCCAAGAAAAAGCCAGGTGAGTTCCGGGTGACGGGGAATTATCGGGCACTGAATATAAAAACTATGCCTGATCGATACCCTTTTCACATGTTCATGACTTGTCGAGTAGGCTAAAAGGAGTGCAGGTGTATTCGAAAATTGATCTCATTAAAACATTTTATCAAATACCTATGGCTCCAAACGACGTAAAGAAAACTACTGTCACCACGCCGTTTGGTATGTTTGAGTATTTGTATATGCCATTAGGATTGAGAAATGCCGCTCCTACCTTTCAGCGATTTATGAACACAATTTTTCGTGGCATTTCCTGTGTTTTCATATACATTGATGATCTGCTGATATTTTTTCGAGATGAGGATCGGCATGTACAAGACCTACAGATGGTATTCAAAATCTGGGAGCGAAATAAATTGCGACTATCGCTAGACAAATGCCAGTTTATGACAAATTAATTAACTTTCCTAGGCCATCGCATTTCGCCTGCAGGTATCTCTCCTCCCAAGGAGCGCATCAATGCAATCACACAGTTGAGTATGCCAACAGATTCACAAGGCCTCCGAAGATACCTCGGAATGATTGGTTATTACCGCCGGATGTTACCACATTTTGCAAATGTCGTTCACCCGTTGACTGAGCTCATGCGAACGCAGCCTAAAGCAAAGAAACTTGAATGGTCTGACGTGGCCACAGCAGCATTTCAGGCGAGTAAAGAGATGCTAGCTAACGCATGCCAACTGCCTCATTCATGTGCAAAATGTCGCAATTATATTCTTGTGGCAGATGCATCAAACCATGCTGTTGGTGCAGCATGCGTGTCTGTGTGTATGTGTGTGTGTATGCTTCCCGGCCTTGGTTGGAGCGGTTGGATTTATCGGGTGTGACCGGACAAGATGTATGTGAAGTCTGTATATGTCAATGTGATTGTACGCGCGTGTGTTCATGTTTGCTTATTGTATGCTTGTGTGTTCGGTGACGTGACCGACATTATATATATCTCTTTGGTGATTCTTTGGTGAAGACATCATTATTTGGTTGACCAAGTTTCGTGGCAGCAGCTGTGTCCGCAAATATATATGTGATACCTAGATATTCTATGTTGTGGGAATTACTCACATTGTATGTAGTGTAAACGCTACAGATTCACCTTCTCGGTACGTGTGTGAAACAGTGCAGAGTGCCTGGAATCATGACCTGCGGACTCCTAGTGTCAACGTGCACTCCAGCAGAATTTTAGTGGCGCTTCTCTATACCTTCTTTTGTATTTCTGAAATATATGCGCTGTTCTATTGTGACAAAACCCAACAAGAATTAAAGTGCACATTCACACACAGACACATGCACACGTGAGTGTGTGTGTGTGTATGTGTGGGCGTGTTTGTGTATTGAAATTGAGACCAGGTTGAATGGGATCAATATCAAACAGTCTCGCACTTTACAGTACACACACAAACACAAACACACACACAGCGAAATACCGACGCTCATACATGGACACGCGCACCAGACACACACACATATATATATATATATATATATATATATATATATATATATATATATATATATATATATATATATATATATACACATATATATACATACACACACATGACGAAAACATATATACTGACTGAAGCAACAAGCACCATGCGTATTGCATATGCCCACCACATCACACATACCAAAGCGACCCTATCGTACATTCAACGGGTGCATACGTACGCACACTAACACACACACTCACGCATACGGGTCAACAGCTGTCTCGAGCTGTTTGTCGAGAGCGCCACTACCACTACTGATGTCTCGGATAGGGTGCGGGCAACTTTATTGCCTGTCATAAATCTCAATAAGCTTCGCAGTACGGCAATAAACACACATCCACATGCGCACATACACGCATGCACACAATATACGAGTGTGTGTGCTGTGTGTACGGGAGTGTGTGCTGCCTCAAGTTGCAAATATTACTCGCAGCCAGCCAGTATTGGAACGGATTAAACGGTTATAAACGGTTGTTTTCGATATATATATATATGTATATATATATATATATATATATATATATATATATATATATATATATATATATATATATATATATATATATATATATATATATATCTATATCTATATATATAAAAGAGATCCTCTGTCTGTCTGTCTGTCTGTCTGTCTGTTTGTCTGTCCCACCCTCCTTGGTCCATTTTCAGCAAGCTGTTACTCGGTCACCACTTGGTGTACCCGCCAACAATTTATACCATTACGTTGGAAAGTTTCTTGTCTACACGATAGGATAAATTTTAAATTTTTAAAATGAAACAAAAAAAAGTTATCGCGGTGAAAATACAAAATGAACCATGAAAAATGCGAAAATTTTGGTCAATATTCCTCCATCTACTCCTCACAAACCAGAAATGATACAGCCAAACAGATTATACCACTGTGTAGAAAATATTCTGTTCTACTCGGTAGGCTATAATTTATATCCAAAAACTAAATATAAAATATGTAAAAATGACAAAATTTCAGTCTACATTCAAAATTATATTTAAGCTCGATGCGTCCGATTTTCTGTACTTTTTTCTCTATTTCTCAGCAACTAACTATGACACATCTAAATAAATACTACCATCATGCTGGGAATTTTGTTTTCTACAGCACGGTATAATTTTTAATTTTCAAAGTGTATTAAAAAAATGTTACGGCGGTGTGAAGTTAAAATGACAAAGTCAAAAATGCAAAATTAGCACTGAAAAACGCGAATATTTTGGTCAATATTCCCCTATCTATTCATCATAAACCAGCAGAGTTACAGCTATAAAAATTATACTATTGTGTAGAGAATTTTGTGTTCTACAAGAAATATTCTAATTTATACCCACAAATGATAACAAAAACGTAAAATTGGCAAAATTATCAAATACATCCAAAATTACACTTGAACACCGGGCGACTAGAATTAATTCATTTTTCTACTATTTCTCAATAACTATTCGTTACACATAAAAATAAATTATACCATTGTGCTGGAAATGTTGTTTTCTACGATACGGTATAATTTTTTATTTTCCAAAGTGTACCTAAAGGAAGTTACAGCGGTGTAAAGTCAAAATGACATATTGCCAATTTGACAGCTATTATGCGCACTTGCGATTACACAGGAATATACTACTGTGTAGAGAATTTTGTGTTCTACAAGAAAAAGTAAAATTTATACCCACAAATGATACAAAAAACGTGTAAAATTGGCAAAATTCTCAAATACATCCAAAATTACACTTGAACACCGGGTGACTAAAATTTATTCATTTTTCTACCCATTTCTCAGGAACTGTTTGTCATACATTAAAATTAATTATACCATCGTGCTAGAAATTTTGTTTTCTACAATACGGTATAATGTTTAATTTTCCAAAGTGTATCTGAAGGAAGTTACGGCGGTGTAAATTCAAAATGTCATGTTGCCAATTTGACAGCTATTATGCGTACTTGCGATTACACATGAATATACACTGATTTAATTTCACTGAAGTCCAATCACAATTTACGCACTTGCGATTACACAGGAATATACTACTGTGTAGAGAATTTTGTGTTCTACAAGATAAGCTATCATTTATACCCACAAATGATACAAAAAACGTGTAAAATTGGCAAAATTCTCAAATACATCCAAAATTACACTTGAACACCGGGCGACTAAAATTAATTCATTTTTCTACTATTTCTCAGTAACTATTTGTTATACATAAAAATATCTAATCTAGAATTATAGAGATGATAGACAGTTGCATTGTTTTGATGGTGTTACACTTCTGAATTACTACACACGAAGGACGGGGGTGAATTTGAGCAGTGTTGAGGGAAAAAACTTTGTCAATAATTAAAACAAGAATTTACCAATTTTTATTTTTCTATTGGATAAGCTTTTTGCTTTATGATTCATTATATTAATAGTTCCGCACGACGGGCGGGCTTAAATACGAGGCTGCTCGAGGGAAAATATTTTGCCACATCTAAAATATACACATTTATATTTAGACTTTTTATTGATTTACTTTTTTCTTTTTAATTTGTATTCGTTTTATTTTATGAATCCAATATTTATTTTACTTAATTAATTGTTCCGCGAAACGGGAGGGTTTCAATGGTAGACGATGTTAATTTATAAATATATATTTGGAAATATTATGATGAAAACGTTTAGTCATTTTTCATTGTGTATTCAGCACGACGGGCAGGTTTAAATATGAGGCGGTTTAGCACAACTATTTTGCCAAAATAAATATGTAAATATAGAAATTTAGACTATTTATGGGCTTACTTTTTTAATTCATTTTCCTTTTCTCTTATGAATTATACACAAATTTCAAAGTATTAATTGTTCCGCGCGACAGGAGGGTTTATATGCTAGAATTTTCATTGTTTGTTACGTGTTCTGAATTTTTCCGCACGAAGTGTAGGTTTAAATATGAGACGGGTTGAGGAAAACTATTTTGTCAAAATTAAAATGAAAATGTCAACATTTAGACTTTTCTATTGGTAAACATATTTACTGGTTAATTTTTTGCTTTTCAATTTTTCTTCATTCTCTTTTATGGATTGAATATGAGGTGACCTAACTGCGCGGGCTCAATGGTATAGATCAGGGGCTTCAAACGTAAACTAAGCGATGGATCATGTTTATGAGATATAAATGTCCCGGGGGCAGCAACTATAGATAATAGAACGTTTAATTTTACCGTGTAAAACGAGTTCATATACAAAACTAACGGATTTGGCTTCAAGGTCCAGAACGGATCGTGTTCGAGTTCTGAATTATTCCGTACGACGGGTGGGTTTAAATATGAGGCGGGTTGAGGGATAATATTTTGTCAAAATAAAAATAATTAAATTTAGACTTTTCAATCGATTAGGATTTATATGGATTTACTATAATCTTTTTTAATTTGCAATATGTTTACTAATTAAATATGAATTTTACTTTATGAATTGCTCCGCACAACGGGCGGGTTTTAATGCTAGTATATATATAAAAGAGATCCTCTGTCTGTCTGTCTGTCTGTCTGTCTGTGTGTTTATCTGTCCCACCCTCCTTGGTCACATTTTCAGAAAACTGCTACTCGGTAACCACTAAATGTACCCGCCAACAATTTATACCATTACGCTGGAAATTTTCTTGTCTACACGATAGGATAAATTTAAAATTTTAAAAATGAAACCAAAAAAGTTATCGCGGTGAAAAGACAAAATGAACCCTGAAAAATGCGAAAATTTTGGTCAATTTTCCTACATCTACTCCTCATAAACCAGAAATGGTACAGCCAAACAGATTATACCACTGTGTAGAGAATATTCTGTTCTACGCGATAGGCTATAATTAATATCCAAAAATTAAATATAAAATATGAAAAAATGACAAAATTTCAGTCTACATTCAAAATTATATTCAAGCTCGACGCGTCCGATTTTTTGTACTTTTTTCTCTATTTCTCAGCAACTAAACATCACACATCTAAATAAATATTACCATCATGCTGGGAATTTTGTTTTCTACAGCACGGTATATATTTTAATTTTCCAGAGCGTATTAAGAAAAAGTTACGGCGGTGTGAAGTCAAAATGACAAAGTCAAAAAGGCACTGAAGAACGCGAATATTTTGGTCAATATTCCGCTATCTATTCCTCTTAAACCAGCGGAGTTACAGTTATAAAAATTATACTATTGTGTAGAAAATTTTGTGTTCTACTAGAAACGCTATAATTTATACCTACAAATGATACAAAAAACGTGTAAAATTGGAAAAATTCTCAAATACGTCCAAAATTACACTTGAACACCGTGCGACTAAAATTAATTCATTTTTCTACCTATTTCTCAAGAACTATTTGTTACACATAAACATAAATTATACCATTGTGCTGGAAAGTTTGTTTTCTACAATACGGTATAATTCTTAATTTTCCAAAGTGTATCTGAAGGAAGTTACGGCGGTGTAAAGTCAAATGGACATATTGCCAATTTGACAGCTATTATGCGCACTTGCGATTACACATGAATATACTACTGTGTAGAGAATTTTGTGTTCTACAAGAAAATGTATAATTTATACCCACAAATGATACAAAAAACGTGTAAAATTGGCAAAATTCTCAAATACATCCAAAATTACACTTGAACACCGGGTGACTAAAATTAATTCATTTTTCTACCCATTTCTCAGGAACTGTTTGTCATACATTAAAATTAATTATACCATCGTGCTAGAAATTTTGTTTTCTACAATACGGTATAATTTTTAATTTTCCAAAGTGTATCTAAAGGAAGTTACGGCGGTGTAAATTCAAAAGCACATATTACCAATTTGACAGCTATTATGCGCACTTGCGATTACACAGGAATATACACCAATTAAATTTCACTGAAGCCCAATCACAATTAAGAATGCATCATATTAGCTCCAAGCATGGATGGTGTGGTTTTATTGGGTACAGTTTAATTAATGCTACACTATACTGAATATAAAGGCTTTATTGTCCTCAATAACGTTCCGCACGACGGGCGGGTAAAATGCTACTGGGAACAAAGTAAACTACTGAATTTTACTGTATAATTTAATTGGTTTAATTTCAAGCTGCATAAGCTTAAGCTGCATAAGGATATGGGTTGTAATATCATGCAATGCCAACTATATGAATATGCTGTTTTAGCGGACGCATAAATCTGGAATTATAGAGATGACAGAAAGTTTCATTGTTTTGATAGTGTTACACTTCTGAATTACTACACACGAAGGACGGGTGTGAATTTGAGCAGTGTTGAGGGAAAAACATCGTCAATAATTAAAACAAGAATTTACAAATTTGACTTTTTCTGTTGGTCGTTTTTCATCCATTTTCTTTGTGTTTGTTTCGTGTTTGAGTTCTGAATTATTCCGCACGACGGGCAGCTTTAAATAAGAGGTGGGTTGTGGAAAAACCTGTTTTCTAAATTGAAACATAAATTTCACATTTCTACTTTTATATTGGCTAAAACTTTCCTATGGGTTTGTTTTTCTTTTTCAATTTTCACTAATTTTTTTATGAATTGAATATTAATTATATTTTATGAACTGTTCCGCACGACGGGCGGGCTTAAATGTATCTATAAAGAGTGGGTTTAAATGATAGCGAGGTATATGATATTTTGCTAGCAGTAAATATTCTAGCGATAAAAGTAGAATAGCTCTTAAGCAAATGATTTTGGAGAATGATGTGAACCTTTCAATATATTTTGCGATCTGATGATATATGTATTAAGAATAATACGTAGCAGAATATAGATTGCATAATATAATATCGGCTGTAATATCAAGGGCTGTAATATCGGTGTAATCCAAAAAATAACAACTGTAGGAATATGATGCATTAGTGGAAGCATTAACCGGGAATCATGAGATAATATGATAATGGTGTATAATTATATCGCATTATGCAACAAATGTGAATTTAGCTGCCTTACAGTTTGGTTCCGATACTATATTGGCGGGTTGAGTATTGGGTACTATATTGGCGGGATAAGTATTGGTGGGCCGCGTGTTTGGGACCCCTGGGGTAGATAATCTCAGTCTTCTGATTACAAATTATGATCGCATCAGTATATTTTGTGATCACAAACTAATAAGTTAAATCACCTCAGACTAGGCTGAGAGCGGTCAAGATTGGATGGTTGGGTTGGGTTGGGTAGGTTTGACTCAGGTTATATTGGGTTTTAATGATAGCGGAAAATATATAAATTTTAACAATAAATATTATAGCGGTAAAAGTGAAATAGTACTTAAGCAAATGATATTGGGGAATGATGTTAAGTAATAAATATAGTTTGGAAACATTCTGATGAAAAGATTTCATCATCTTTCATTGTTTGTTTCGTGTTTGTGTTCTGAATTATACCACACGACGGGCAGATTTATATATCAGGCGGGTTGAGGGATAATATTTGTCAAAATAAGAACAAAAATATTCACATTTAGACTTTTCTATTGGTTAAGATATTTATAGGTTACATTTTTTGGTTTTCAATTTGTATTCATTATATTTTATGGATTTGATATGAATTTTATTGTATGAATTGCTCCGCACAACGGGCGGGGTTTAATGCTATATATATACATAAAGAAGAAATTATCTGTCTGTCTGTGTATGTATGCTTGAATATGAGGTGACATAATTGCGCTGGTTCATGGCTCGCTGGTTCAATGATCAGGGGCTTGAAACGCAAACGAAGCGATGGCTCATTTTTATGAAATAAAAATGTCCCGCGGGCAGCAATAAAACGTTCAATTTCACCGTATAGAATGAATTCATATACAATACTAATGGAATTGACTTCAAGAACCAGAACGGATGGTGTTCGAGTTCTGAATTATTCCTCACGTCGGGCGGGTTTAAATATGAGGCGGGCTGATTGAAAATATGTTGTCAAAATAAAATTAAAAATAATGAAATTTAGACTATTTAATAAATTAAGGTCTTCATGAGTTTGCCTTATTTATTTTTAATTTGCAATATTTTTATGAATTGTTCCGCACAACGGGCGGGTTTTAATGCGGTTTTAATGCTATATATATATACATAAAGAAGAAATTATCTGTCTGTCTGTGTATGTATGCTTGAATATGAGGTGACATAATTGCGATGGTTCATGGTTCGCTGGTTCAATGACCAGGGGCTTCAAACGCAAACGAAGCAATGGCTCATTTTTATGAAATAAAAATGTCCCGCGGGCATTTAGACTTTTCTATTGGTCAAGATATTTATAGCTTACATTTTTTGCTTTTCAATTTGTATTCATTATATTTTATGGATTTGATATGAATTTTATTGTATGAATTGTTCCGCACGACGGGTGGGCTTAAAAAAAGTGTTTTTAGTTCATTTTTTCAAATGGTTCATGATTTGCTTGATTGTATGAATTGCTCCGCACAACGGGCGGGTATTAATGCCATATATATACATAAAGAAGAAATTATCTGTCTGTCTGTGTATGTATGCTTGAATATGAGGTGACATAATTGCGCAGGTTCAATGGTATATATATATATACATAAAGAAGAAATTATCTGTCTGTCTGTGTGTGTATGCTTGAATGAGGTGACATAATTGCGCGGGTTCAATGGTATAGATCAGGGGCTTAATTGTTCCGCACGACAGGCGGGTAAAATGCTACTGGGAACAAAGTAAACTACTGAATTATTGTACCATATAGAACCATTAAATAAAAAACCATTATTATATAATAAAGAACCATTAGAATATTAGTTAGTTAGTTGTCATTAGTTGGTTTATATATAAAGAACCATTGGTGTTGGGGCTTAATTGTTCCGCACGACGGGCGGGTTTAAATATGAGGCTGTTCGAGGGAAAATGTTAAATGTTTTGCTTTTTAATTTGTATTCAGTTTATTTCATGGATTGAATATGCATTTTATTTTATGGATTAAATATGCATTTTATTTTATAAATTGTTCAGCACGACGGGCGGGTTTAAATATGAGACGGGCTGAAGGGAAATATGTTGTCAAAAAATATAATTGAATTTAGACTTTTCAATTGAGTAAGATTTTAATGAGTATATCTGTTTTCTTTTTTAATTTGCAATATGTTTATGAATTAAATATGAATTTCATCTTATGAATTGCTCCGCACAACTGGCGGGTTTCAATGCTAGACGGTGATATTAAGTTATTAAAATATTTTGGAAACATTATGATGAAAAAGTGTAGTCATTTTTCATTGTTTCGTGTCTGAGTTCTGAATTATTCAGCACGACGGGCATGTATAAATATGAGGCGGTTTAGGCAAACTATTTTGTGAAAATAAATATGAAAATATAGAAATT
Organism: Sacculina carcini; assembly: GCA_916048095.2. Lineage (NCBI taxonomy): Eukaryota > Metazoa > Arthropoda > Thecostraca > Sacculinidae > Sacculina > Sacculina carcini. The sequence goes on from OU696583.1 coordinate 6,069,209, forward strand.
TAGACTTTTGTATGGGTTTACTCAACTCTTTTTTAATTCATATTCCTTTTCTCTCATGAATTGAATACAAATTTAATAGTATGAACTGTTTCGCACGACGGGCGGGTTTACATGCTAGGATTTTCATTGTTTGTTACGTGTTTGTGTTCTGAATTATTCCGCACAATGGGTTGGTTTATATATGAGGCGGGTTGAGGGAAAATATTATGTCAAAATAAAAATAAAAATATTCACACTTAGACTTTTCTATTGAGTAAGACACTGATGAGTTTTCATTTTCTTTTTTAATTTGGAATATTTTTATGAATATGAATTATTATGAATATTAATTCCATTTTATGAATTCCTCCGCACAACGGGCGGGTTTTAATGCTAGTATATATATATATATATATATATATATATCGTTAGTCGTTAGTCGTCTTCCTCAATCGTGTTTGACCAAAGCTACATACTCCTCGGTAAAGGAAGAAGTTATTGAGCTGTACGAGCGAACAAAGCCTGAGCTCTTTGAAGAGCTCATTTCAAAGCGTCCGCTTATCGGTCGTCCTTCGGCACGACTGAATGAGATGCAGTCGATCGCTCAAAAGGTTGGTGTCGCAGATGCGTTGATACGACATGAATTCATTAAATATCTGCCAACGTCGGTTGCTACAGTTGTAGCCGCATTGAAAGAGTTACCGCTGGCGCAGGTAGGTAAACTTGCTGACGAGTTATTGACCATGTCAGGTAACACATCTTGTCTGGCGGTGTCAGCCGCTCCGGCGCTGCAGCGTGATCGCCGCCAGCCGACAGTCGAGACAACGGCTTCTTTCTCGCTTTGTCCATACCATCAAGGTCAAAGGCCAAAAATTTGTCGTGCACACATCTTTTACGGACAGCGGGCACGGACGTGTAAACCTTGGTGCCGCTGGCCCAACAAGCGGCAAGGTCTTCAAGTTCAATCATCATCGCGCTCAGCGTCTCGCTGTTCGTCACGTGACGCCTCTCCTGACAACAGGACGCCGTCGGAAAACTGACGAGGCAGGCCAGCACCAGCGTGAACGCGACAACTGGTCTGCCACTCTTAAAAGTCGCAGTCTGTTCACCGCAAAATGTGGCCCTATCAATTTCATTGTAGACACGGGGGCTGGGGTTTCCATAATTCCTCCCAGTTGTGTGCCACTTGGATGCTCGCTCGAAAATTCGACGATTGTGCTTACGCAAGCGGGTGGTTCGCCACTACAGGTGTGTGGTGAAGTGACGTTGAGAGTATCTATCAGATGTTTGCGCCGTTCTTTCGTGTAGGCTTTTGTTGTCGCCGACGTAGTTCAGCCCATACTTGGTAACGACTTTCTCACGCATTTTCGTCTTATAGTGGATTGTGCGGGCAGGTGCATCAAAGACTTGACCACTGATGTCACATCTCCTGTTGCATTCTCGCCTGCCGTCCAAGAGATTTTGGTGAATACTCTATCAAATGTGGCGCCTTCGGTGAGGTCGTTGTTGTCTTGTTTCCCTCGTCTCACCGAGCCATATGTATTTTCGTATGATGGCAAATCAAACACTGTAACACACAGTATCGACACAGGGTCTTCTCCGCCGGTGTATTCTTCACCCAGACGACTTTCAGCTGAGAAGACCAAAGCAGCTCGAGCGTCTATCGAGATTATGGTACAACAAGGCATTCTTAGGCCCTCCAAGTCGGCGTGGGCGTCACCAATGCATCTGGTTCCCAAAGATGGACCGCATGAATGGCGTCTCACAGTTGACTATCGGCGATTGAATTCAGTTACGAAACCGGACAGGTTTCCATTGCCCCATCTCTATGATGCGTCAAAGAATCTGTGCGGAAGTACGTGTTTCACTAAACTTGACTTGAAGAATGCATATCATCAGGTTCCCATGACTACAAGAGATATAGAAAAAACGGCCATGACAACACCTTTCGGGTTATATGAGTTCACCACGATGCCCCTTGGTCTTCGTAATGCGCCAGCTACGTTCCAACGCTTCATTAATAACATTTTTGGACACCTCGATTTTTGCTTTTGGTACTTGGACGATGGTCTTATATTTTCTCCCGATCATGCCACTCATCGCAAACATTTGAATATTGTGTTTTCTCTGTTAGCTCGTAACAACCTTCGTCTGAATATTTGTAAATGTCAATTTGAATGTTCAAGTCTTGACTTCCTTGGCTATTCCGTCACGCCGACTGGCATCAGGCCGCGTGAGCAAAAAGTACAGGCGGTCAAAGATTTTGAGAGACCTCAAGACTATGCCGGTCTCAGGCGTTTTCTCGGCATGTTGGGATGGTATCGACGCATGATACCGAAATACGCGGAGTTGTCTTTCCTTTAACGGAAATGCTCCGTACACAACCGAACAGCAAACAACTTGAGTGGTCCGAACCAGATATGTTGTCTTTTTGCGCCGCCAAACAGGCCCTCTGTGATTCGGTGTTATTGCATCATCCATTGCCAACTGCCACAACATACCAAATTGTTACAGACGCATCCAGTCGTGCCATCGGAAGTGTCCTGAACCAACTTGTTGATGGAACACCTCAGCCGTTGGAGTTTTTCAGTCGGAAATTGACCGATACCCAGCGTCGATATTCTGTGTTTGATCGGGAGTTATTAGCTGCGTACCTCTCCGTACAGCACTTCCGACACACCATTGAGGGACAACATGTGGTGTTATTTAGCGACCACAAACCGCTCGTCAGCGCTTTTTATAGTCAGCGATCGGCGCACACTGACCGACAGCAGCGTCATCTCAGCTGTCTTCTCGAGTATGTGGCGGAGGTTCACCACATAGCAGGAAGTGCTAACATTGTAGCTGACTGCTTGTCCCGGCCTGAAGAGGAAATATCCGCGAAAACTGAGGTCCATGAGACAACCGCAGCAAATGCCGTCATGGTAGACGCTCTTGATCTTAACGAAATTGCTGCCGCCCAAGAACACGATGATGAGACTCACCAACATTCTCACAATCTTGTCAAACTTCCTTTTAATGATTCCAAACATATCCTCTGTGACACTTCCACTCCTTCTCCGCGTCCTTTCTTACCATCCCGTTCTAGGTTTTCCATTTTTCAACGTTTTCACAACATATCACATCCTGGTATCAAGGCCTCAATCCGCTTGATAAAACACCGCTACATGTGGCCATCTATGGACAAGGACATTAAATCGTGGGTGAAGGAATGTGAAGCGTGTCAGATGTCCAAGATTGTTAGACACACTAGAAGCCCTATTGGTGATTTCAACCTGGCTGGAGGAAGATTCGAGCTCGTTCACCTCGACCTAGTCGGTCCTTTGCCAGCACCACAATGTCAATTGTCGTGCACCGCACCGTACCGATACATATTGACGATGGTGGATCGGACCAGCCGGTGGGTGGAGGCAGCACCGCTCGTCGAGATTTCTAGCACGGCGGTGGCGCACGCGTTCGTCGAGACGTGGGTCTCAAGATTCGGGGTACCGCTCTACGTCATTACCGACAGAGGCACCCAATTTGAGGCCGAACTGTTCAGTGAATTATCTCGGCTCATCGGATTCCACCGCATGCGTACCACGGCTTATCGACCTCAGACCAATGGTCTGGTCGAGCGCCTCCACCGCGTATTGAAGACTGCTCTCGTGGCGCGTAAATCTGATTGGTTTCTTTCGCTTCCGATTGTGCTCCTCGGTGTCAGACTTATGCCGAAAGAAGACGGCATCTCTCCGTTCACGGCTTTGACAGGAGCTAATTTGATGTGTCCTCGGCTCAAACTGGACCAACAGAGTTCTGTGCGCTCGCAGCACTCTTTTATCCAGGACCTGTGTCGTCGTATGAAAGAAATCGACTTCTCATCTCTCGGTGACGGTCGAACTACATCAGTGCCGCCGACGTATGTTCCGCGTGATTTGCAGACCTGTACACACGTGTGGGTACGAATTATACCACTGTGTAGAAAATTATACCGTGTAGAAAATTTTCTGTTCTACCCAACGAACTATAATTTATACCCAAAAATTAAATTAAAAACATGTAAAATGGAAAAAAATTCAATCAACATTCAAAATTTTATTTAAACTCCACGCGTCCGATTTTCTATATTTTTTATCTATTTCTCAAAAACTAATAATCACACATCTAAATAAATAATACGATCATGCTGGGAATTTTGTTATCTACAACACCGTATAATTTTGAATGTTCCAAAGTGTATTAAAAAAAGTTACGGCGGTGTGAAGTGTAAATGACAAAGTCAAAAAGGCAAAATTAGCACACAAAAACGTGAATATTTTGGTCAATATTCCGCTATCTATTCCTCATAAACCAGCAATGGTACAGCTATAAAAATTAAACTATAGTGTAAATAATTTTGTGTTCTACAAGAAAAGTTATAATTTATGCCCACAAATGATACAAAAACGTGTAAAATTGGCAAAATTCTCAAATACATCCAAAATTACACTTGAACACCGGGTGACTAAAAATATTTCATTTGTCTACCTATTTCTCAAAAACTATTTGTCACACATTAAAATAAATTATACCATCGTGCTAGAAATTTTGTTTTCTACAATACGGTATAATTTGTAATTTTCCAAAGTGTATCTGAAGGAAGTTACGGCGGTGTAAATTCAAAAGGACATATTGCCAATTTGACAGCTATTATGCGCACTTGCGATTACACATGAATATACACTGATTTAATTTCACTGAAGTCCAATCACAATTTACGCACTTGCGATTACACAGGAATATACTACTGTGTAGAGAATTTTGTGTTCTACAATATAAGCTATAATTTATACCCACAAATGATACAAAAAACGTGTAAAATTGGCAAAATTCTCAAATACATCCAAAATTACACTAGAACACCGGGCGACTAAAAATAATTCATTTTTCTACTATTTCTCAGTAACTATTTGTTATACATAAAAATAAATTATACCATCATGCTAGAAGTTTTGTTTTCTACAATACGGTATAATTTGTAATTTTCCAAAGTGTATCCGAAGGAAGTTACGGCGGTGTAAAGTCAGAAGGACATATTGCCAATTTGACAGCTATTATGCGCACTTGCGATTACACAGGAATATACCACTGTGTAGATAATTTTGTGTTCTACAAGATAAGCTATAATTTATACCCACAAATGATACAAAAAACGTGTAAAATTTGCAAAATTCTCAAATACATCCAAAATTGCACTTGAACACCGGGCGACTGAAATTAATTCCTTTTTCTACTATTTCTCAGTAAATATTTGTAACACAAAAATAAATTATACCATCGTGCTAGAAATCTTGTTTTCTACAATACGGTATAATTTGTAATTTTCCAAAGTGTATCTGAAGGAAGTTACGGCGGTGTAAAGTCAAAAGCACATATTACCAATTTGACAGCTATTATGCGCACTTCCGATTACACAGGAATATACACCGATTAAATTTCACTGAAGCCCAATCACAATTAAGAATGCATCATATTAGCTCCAAGCATGGATGGTGTGGTTTTATTGGGTACAGTTTAATTAATGCTACACTATACTGAATATAAACGCTTTATTGTCCTCAATATTTACACATGAATTGTTCCGTCCGACGGGCGGGTAAAAAACTACTGGGAACAAAGTTAACTACTGAATTTTACTGTAAAATTTAATTGGTTTAATTTCAAGTTGCATAAGCTTAAGTTGCATAAGGATATGGGTTGTAATATCATGCAATGCCAACTATATGAATATGCTGTTTTGGCGGACGCATAAATCTGGAATTATAGAGATGACAGAAGGTTTCATTGTTTTGATAGTGTTACAGTTCTGAATTACTACACACGAAGGATGGGTGTGAGCTTGAGCAGTGTCGAGGAAAAAAACTTCGTAATAATTAAAACAAGAATTTACAAATTTATATTTTTCTATTGAATAAGCTTTTTGCTTTTTGATTCATTATATTATATTTATAGTTCCACACGACGGGCGGGTTTAAATACGAGGCTGCTCGAGGGAAAATATTTTGCCACATCTAAAATATAAACATTCATATTTAGACTTTCGTATTGGTTAAGCCATTTTATGTGTATACTTTTTCTTTTCTAATTTATAATCGTTTTTTATTAATTCAATATTCATTTTACTTTATTTATTGTTCTGCACAACGTTATAAATATATTTTGAAAACAATATGATAAAAAAATTAGTCATTTTTCATTGTTTTCTGTCAGAGTTCTGAATTATTCAGCACGACGGGCAGGTTTAAATAGGATTTTTTTGGTTTACTGTTTTCATTTCCCGCATAGAAAATAAATATGAAATGAATTCATATTTATTTTCTCTTATGAATTGAATACAAATTTAATAGTATGAACTGTTTCGCACGACGGGCGGGTTTACATGCTAGAATTTTCATTGTTTTGTACGTGTTAGTGTTCTGAATTATCCCGCACGAAGTGTAGGTTTAAATATGAGATGGATTAAGGGATAATATTTTGTCAAATTTATAATTAAAATATTCACATTTAGAGTTTTTATTGGTGAACGTATTTACAGGTTAAATTTTTTGCTTTATAATTTTTATACAGTTTATTCTATGGATTGAATATGCATTTTATTTTATGAATTGTTGAGCACGACGGGCGGGTTTCAATATGAGGCGGGTTAAAGGAAAATATGTTGTCAAAATGAAAATAAAAATAATTAAATTTAGACTTTCCAATTGAGTAAGATTTTAATGAGTATATCTGTATTCTTTTTTAATTTGCAATATGTTTATCAATTAAATATGAATTTCATTTTATGAATTGCTCCGCACAACTGGCGGGTTTCAATGCTAGACGGTGATGTTAAGTTATAAAAATATTTTGGAAACATTATGATGAAAAAGTGTAGTCATCTTTCATTGTTTTGTGTCTAAGTTCTGAATTATTCAGCACGACGGGCATGTATAAATATGAGGCGGTTTAGGCAAACTATTTTGTGAAAATAAATATGAAAATATAGAAATTTAGACTTTTTATGGGTTTACTCCACTCTTTTTTAATTCATATTCCTTTTCTCTTATGAATTGAATACAAATCCGTGGGTATCGTCGAAATACGATTTTCAAATATACTTTTCGCCAGCATCAGAGGCTTGTATAAGAACATCAGAGATTTGTCAGCAGCCAGTCGCTCCAAGGACATCGTTATCTGTGCCGAAACGCTTATGTCCGATTATCGGGACCAATCTGAGCTCTTGATGCCAGGTTTCAGTAAGTCATTGCTAATCAAACGTGACTCAAAAAACAGGCGGCGTGGCATGGCAGTGTACGTACGCAAAGGCTTTTCAGCAACGAGAATTACAGCGCACGACTGCACTTGTCATGAAGTTATGCTGCTGCGTGTCAACACCGCATTGATGAATTTTTACATCTTTGGAGCCTACCGAAATCCAGAAAGTAACGACTCTATCTACGAATGTCTCTTGTCAGCCATGTCAACAATTCAGGAGAAGGACACCAAGTGAGCGTTTGTATTTGTGGGAGACATGAACACCCATCACCGAGAGTGGCTCTTATCGACATCTCCTACAGACGCTCATGGTAGAGCAGCATATGATTTCCGCAACATTTCTGGTTGCTCCCAAATGGTGTCCGGTCCCACACATCAAGCGGGAAACTGTTTGGACTTGGTTATGACAGACGTCTCAGATATCGTGAGTGTAACCGTGGAAGCTCCAATAGGAAGTTCAGATCACTCGTCGCTGTCCGTGAAGTTGACATTGAGACAGAAGGTTTCTCCTTACACGATTTCAAGGCTCGTGCACATGAAGAACAATGTTGACTGGGTGAAGGTGAATGATGAATTGAAAGCAATTAAAGTTTCAAATCTGCAGCAGAAAGAATGCCCCATCGATGCATTGAACAAATACATTACCGATGTCATCTCAAGGAGAGTGCCTACTAAAAAACTACGTTTTCGCTCAGATGACAAAGCCTGGTTCACCAACGAATGTCGCAGCGCACGTGAATCCAAGCAGGAGGCTTACCACAAGTGGCTTCAATCACGCTCAGCCGATTCATGGAATGTCTACACTGAGGCCAGACGGCATGCTGAGCATGTGTATTCAGAAGCGGAAGCACGTCACTCAAAGAAACTTGCTGAAAAGCTAACATCTGCCAATGACGCCCACAAATGGTGGTCAACGTTGAAATCGTCAGTGTTTGGACATGACCTGTCTGTCCCTCCTTTATTTTCAGCGAACGGTGAGCTCACAAGCAGCCCAACAGAGAAGGCAGAGTTGCTTATGGATTACTTCAATACCAAGCAATGCCAAGGGTCCATTCCGTCTGACGATTAATCTGTCCTCGCCCCGAAAATCAAAGACATTGCCTTCCGATCAAAAGAAGTGGCGAATCTCATGAAAGACCTTGATGCTCACGGAGGAACAGACCCTCTGAATATGTTTCCTCTATTTTCCAAGAACACGGCAGATACTCTAGCTCCGAAGCTCAGTGCTCTTTTCAGGCGCTTGATGAAGACTGATTCGTTTCCATCATGTTGGCGGGTTGCGAATATCACGCACATACCAAAAGGAACCAATTCAGCTGATGTTGCAAACTACTGGCCGATATCAATTACGCCGATTCTGACCAAAATATTCGAGCACTTGATATCTTCCAGACTGTCCAAGTACCTGGAGAGCAACAATCTGCTGTCGGAAAACCAATTTGCATACCGCAAAAAACTCAGCACAACTGACGCTCTGCTTACTATCACGCACGAGCTCCAGCAAGTGCTAGACAAAGGAAGTGAAGCCTGGATTGTGCAGTTGGATTTCTCGGCAGCATTTGACCGTGTGAGCCACCAGGGCTTGTTGCAAAAACTGAGAAACATTGGAGTCGGCGGCCGCTTGCTAAGTGTTTTGCATCAATTTCTCTCCAATCGCGTACAACGTGTTGTCATCGATGGAACATACAGTGGCTGGCAGAGCATTGTGTCCGGTGTCCCGCAGGGAAGTGTGTTGGGTCCTATTTTGTTCAACATTTACACCGCTGACCTGTACACAACCACACGCAACCCTGTATATGGATATGCTGATGATATCACCTTGATGGCTGTAATTTCATCTCCTTCGGACAGACCACAGGTGCGTCAAACGGTCAACGACGATCTCAGCAGCGTCCTGAAGTGGTGTGTGAGGTGGAATATGATGTTGAACACTTCGAAATCTAAATGCTTGTTGGTTTCTAGGTCACGTACCGTTCAGCCTTCACATGGAGCTATCCTCATAAATGACGCCCAACTCAGCGTGTAAGATGAGCTCAAAATATTGGGAGTACATGTAGACTCAAAGCTGACGTTTGAGAGTCACATTCGGAAGATAGTTTGTTCGGCATCGCGGAAACTGGGTATTATAAGAAAGGCATATCGGATGTTCGGTAGCAGCACAATCTCAAAAAGTTGTTTTCGCTGTTTCATTTTGCCAATTCTGGAGTACTGCGCCCCCGTGTGGTCTTCTGCCGCGCATTGTCACCTCAATCTCATCAACAGAGTTGTTAGAACTTGCAAGTTCCTCTGTGGTGACTTGGTTCTTGGTGATCTTTGCCATCGTCGAAATGTCAGCAGCGTGTGCATGCTGTACAAGATCAAGCACAACGACCATCATCCAATGAGCAAGTCAATTCCTGATGATTTCGTGGCAGCAAGAAGCACACGGTTTACATCCAAACAGCATTCCCAGTGCATGGCTCCAATTCGTTGTCGTACAAAACAATTCCAACGTTGCTTTCTTCCGGCCACTGTGTCTACTTGGAACACGTTGAAGGAGGAGGCTTTCTCGCAGAACAATTTGAAGAAATTCAAGGCCAAAGTTAATGATATGCTACTGAAAGAGCGGAATTGACTGTTGAGTCTTATTAATTGTATATTTATTCATATCTATTGTTATTCATTCATGCTTATTGTTATTTATTTTCTATTTATTTATATTTATTCTTATTTTACTCTCTATTTATTACTTTTTATTATTGGTTGTTGTTATTTATTATATTATACTTTCACTCAGTGTTGGCTGTTGTTGTTTATTGAATCATATTTATTGTTGCTGCTGTTTATTGAATCATATTTACTGTTGTTATTGTTTATTGAATCATATTTATTGTTGTTGCTGTTTATTGAATCATATTTATTGTTGTTGTTGTTTATTGAATCATATTTATTGGTGTTGTTGTTTATTGAATCATATCTATTTGTGTTGTTGTTTATTGAATCATATTTATTTGTGTTGTTGTTACTTATTGAATCGTATTTATATTTATTGTTGGATGTTTCTTATTGAATCATATTTATTGGTCTTGATTGTTATTTATTACTTATTTATTAATATTTATTCTTACTTATTGATGGTTGTTATTTACTGAATCACATATTTATTGTTGATTGTTATTATTTATTGAGGAACGTGGGCGGAGTGACATTATGGATTGTTATCGGATGATGGTTTATTATTTACAAAATCAACATACAAAATCATAATAACAAAACATAATATCGGGTGTACAAAATCCTTCACTGTCCTTCACCCCGTCCTATCTACGCTCACTACTTCTGGTTCAAGAGAGTACTTCTGGTTCACGTCGCCATCCTACTCCTCTAATCTGTCCCCCTGCGTTGAGCCAATCCACTTGGTCTGCGAAATAATTCTTTTTTTCTGCACCCCGCATTTATAATTCACTTTCTCCTCGCCTCCTCCGAATGAAATCCTACTCATCTTTCTCCTCTGAGCTGCACAAACATTTCCTTCCTTTGGCCTCAGAGTCTTCTTAAGTTTACTTGTTTGCAATGTTATAATTGATTTATTCTTCCTATTGATATTGATTTAATCCGTTTTTCCTTTTATTTAATGATTTATCTCTTTTTTGCACATTTTAGTTACATATTCCGGACTCATAATTGCTACATGTTTGTGTTTCTGTTCTGCGCTCCATGTTTTTTACTTCACCCAACCTGCGCAATTGACCCAATTTTCCCACTTGCTCCAGTATTATTTTGCGTGTCGCGCGCTTGTAACTATTGTGTGCGCTATATTAAATACATGTTTGTTGTTGTTGTTGTTGTTGATATTTATTTATTCTTTTCTTTCCAACTCTCTTTCTAGACTTTTTTCATTTCGAACTCTCTTTCTCTCTGAATCTTTTGGGCGCTTCCGGTACATGGGGCCACCTTAGGGTGGTAATAGTGCATGATAATAGTGCATCTTCCCATGCTACGGGATTTGCCTGTAATTAATAATAATAATAATAAAGTAGTTCATTCCAGCTATATATAGCTCTGTATGAGAAGCTGTACTTCTTTATATCCTTCTTGCAACGGGGTTACCTCAATTTATACTTGTGTCCTCTTTCTTTCATCTGCTTATAAAAACCTGTAATTACTGGAGTATTCATCTCTTTCATATACTTAAATATGTTTATCAAGTCGCCCCGCTTTCTTCTGTCCTCCAGACTAGTCAGGTTTAGAGCTTGGAGTCCTTCCTCATAGGTCCTGTCCATCAATTTCGGAGCAAGTTTCGTCGCCCGTTTTTGTAGTTTTTCCAGTTTCCTTTTGTGTCCCACCTCATGGGGGGACCATACCACGGCGGCGTACTCCAACTTGGGTCTAACCACTGACACTATCAACTCTCTAATCATATTCTCATCCAGAAATTCGAAGGTGTGTTTAATTCTAACAATCAAAGCATAAATTTTTCCGCAGATGTCATTGATGTGCCCTTGAGGAGAAAGATCAGTTTCCACAATAATTCCGAGATATCTTTCTCTTGGAACTTCTTGTAAGGATTTGTTTCCCAGCCTGTAAATCGTTGAAGGTCTGAAGTTACCTGTACCAAATCTCATCACGTGACATATTTTTTTCATTGAATTGCATCTGCCATTTCTCTACCCACTCCTTCACTCTATCCAGATCCTGCTGTAATGCCATACAGTCGTTTTTGTCCTTTACCATCTTCATCATTTCGGCGTCATCAACGAACAGATGAATGTCGCTCTCGATATTATCTACCATATCGTTGATATACACGATAAACATTATCGGGCCTAAGACCGAACCTTGCGGTACTCCACTTCTGACATGTCTACTCAATGATTCAACTCCTCTCACTGTTGTGCTCATCCTCCTTCCGATAAGATAGTCCGTCAGTAATCCAGTTGAGTAATGTTCCATTCACACCTCCGTGATGCTCCAGCTTCCATAACAGTCTGTTGTGCGGTACTTTATCGAATGCTTTCGACAGATCTAGATACACGCTGTCCACCCATTGTCCTCTCTCCTGAATCGCATCTATGGTATTGCTGTAATATCCCAACAGGCTAGACAAACACGATATTGACGCTCTGAATCCATATTGAGCACTTGTTAAAATCTTCTCTCCCTCCAGGTACCAAACCCACTGATCCTTAATAATTTTTCACGTATTTTGCACAAGACACTTGTCAGCGATATGGCTATGTAGTTTGGGTATGTAGTAGATATGTGTATAAGCGGGTCAATTTTGGCACCTTTTTTGTGTATCGGCACAATTATAGAGCTCTTCCACTGTAGCGGTGCTTTTCCATGCTTGAGGCTGTTCATGATGATGTCATATATAGGCTCAATAAGTTCAGTAATACATCCCTTCAGAATATTTTCCGAGATGCCGTCTGGCCCGACAAATTTTCGTCCTTTCAGCTTTGATAATCTCTCTAGCAGGTGTATTTGGACACAATTATCTCACGCATCGGTTTGTAAACTGATTTCACTTGTAGTTGCTCCCCATGAAATGATTCCTCATCTGTGAATAACAGTGAAAGTTTTCATTTGTGGCTATCTGGTCCACACAAGAAAACTTCGGTTCGATTGCAGCGGCGAGATATATTGATACGGCGATCAGATACGATAACTGACAAACGAGCTGACCCAACTGAACTGACACCCCGACCACCTCGTTCATGATCCATATAAGCTTGGTCGCATGACCCATAATGACACATAATCGCACACACAAACAAACATACCCATACATACAACACAACAGACATACACCCTTCACAAGACCAAACGAACGAATTCCCGTCTGTCAGACAGACAAACATACAAACCAGGTGCACACACCTTCACACTGAAACACATTCACTCCCAGACATACAGGCACACATACGTACAGTTGGCTACACGGTGTTACTGACAATTGGAAGCAGAGCAAATGAGCTACAAACAGAAAGAGTGATAAACGCACATATGATACGCCACAAATTCATTATTTCGCATATTTATTCAAGTTGTGTGTACATGGTACCTTCAAATTGTATCTCGCTGATGCCCACGTAGTTTTTCATCTTCTTGTTCACATAATTGAAGAACATTTTAGGTTCATCTTGACATTTCTCAACAATGTTTTTCTCATATTTTACCACCTCCTCTCTCCTTATACTCAAGTACCATTTTCTTGCAGTCCTGTACGCATTCCAGTTTTTAGGTGAGTTTCTCCTTCGTACTCTGTTCCACTCCTTCTCTTTTTCCTTTCTTGCCTTTTCACATATTGCATTGAACCACGGCTTTCTATATCATATTTTATTCTTCATTGCAGGGACGTATTCTGCTATGCCTTTATTGTATATTTCTAGAAATAGGTCATATTTCCGCTGAATGTCTCCTGTTCCCGTTAGTGCAGTCCAGTCGGTTCTCTCAAAGAATTCTCTGAGTCGCGGTATGTCTGCTCTATCATAGTTAAGCTTAGTACATTGATAGTCAGAGTGAACCTTTTCATGCCTGGAGCCAGTGGTGTCCAGTTCAATTACCACATGATCAGTTTTTCCTATTGGACTTTCGTAGTTGAGTGCATCGATCTCTTCAGATTGCCCTGTGAACATCAAATCCAGCCTTGATGGTGCGTCATTCCCTCGAAATCGTGTACTTTCTTTCACCCACTGACTCATAAAATTTCTCATCATCAAATTCACTAGTCTTGTTCCCCAAGAAGTTTCTGATGCGGTTGATGACCATTCCTCCCAGTTTACGCCTTTGCAATTAAAATATCCCATCACAATGGAATATGTATACCTCTGCATCACTTCTCTAAGTTCCACTAGTGTGCAGTCGAGCATTTGTTCATAATATTCACCCTTCCAAGCACTGCTTCTGGGGGGGGGGGCATATACTGCCACAACATGTTTATTTCTGTTCGCTAAGTCCAGTCTGATAGCAAGAATTTCTGCATTATCTCCTTTGTATACCACTTGTGTTTTGATATTGCTTTGAGACAGCACTAATACTCCTCCTCCTTGTTTCCCTTTCCTGTCTCTCCTGTATATGTTGTATCGGTTGTCAATGATTCCTTCAACTTCTGTGTCCTTATTAAGTTTGTTTTCCACTATAGCTGACACATCAGGGTTTGTTCTTGCCAAGTAACTGTTCAACTCACCCCTACTGGAAAGTAGACCACCTATAGTTGTGTACATTATTTTCAATCTTTTCTGTATGTTGTACTTTTGTATTTTATTTTTTTGTTTAGTGATACCGTCTAATTGAGGTACCACTTCCTCAGTCTCCCGTCCAGCACTCTCCACCTGAACTTCTCCTTCTCGGCTTCCGATCTCTGTTCGTTTTTTTCCTTCATTTGTTTGATGGTCTACCTCAGATTCTCTCTCTCTTCTTTGTTCAAATCCGGTTGCAACCACACATTCGTGTACTCTGTTTTGTCCTTGAGCCTCCATGTGGCCCTCAGTACTTCATAAGCTACTGATTTTGAGTTGCATTTCATTATCATTGGTCTTGATTTACCAGCCTCGTACATTCCAATACGGTGTACATCTTCAATGTTCTTTTCCAGTCCCTTCCCCTCTACATCTAGATTATCGAAAAGTCCCTTCACCTTTCTTCTTTCCTGTTTCTCTCTTTCAGTTCTGGATGCAACAGCGTCTTCCTTCACACCGAATAGTATGACGTTCCTGTCTCTTTCAACCATGTCCTTGACCATCTTCTTCTTGTTCAATACTTGAACGAATACCTGCTCTATCTCTGCTTTTTTGTTCTCTTGTTGCTCTTTCACAATCTGTTTGAAATCCTCAACTTTCTGTTCTTGCGTTTTCGCCCATCCCACTTGATCCGTCTTAATGTTTTGCAGATCTTCCGAGTGCTTTTTGTCATGCTCCTCTGTGTCACTGTTTCAGCTCTCGGTTTTCATTGAGCAGTTGAGCCATTTGCCCTTTCAGTCTTTTGTTCTCTTCAACTATTTCATTGTTGTTTTCACGAACTATGTCCAATTAGACCTCCATTGTTTTCAAAGACTCGACAGTCTCTCTCAATTGCCCTATCTCTCATCTCATCTCGTCAATTTTGATGACATTTTTCTCTACACTCAGCTCACACATCTCCCCTTTCTTTTGGTTTCTTGTGTGTGTGTGCACGAATTGCTCGCGAGTGCTCTCCGAGAACAATGACTATACGCTGACACTGATATATTGGCTGATAGAATGCGCGCCATAGGGCAGTTGTTTGCGCAGAACGTTCGTGCGTGATTATTAGTGAAGGTGTTTTAGTGGGACATGTTGCGTTGTGATTGTGTTGAGTTGTGATATATTGCTTTGTTGCTAGAATTTAAGCACACGCGCTGGTGGTATATACGCTGACATTGCTATATTGGCTGATAGAGTTCCTCATAAAGTAAGTAAATACCTGTACATATCTGCATTGTAATTGCAGTACATACCATAGCACATAATTGTAAAGTACATAGTAAGTAGTACATATCTGTGTTTTACGACTAATGCTAAATTATTCATGTGAAATACAATAAAATGTACTGATAACAATTAAGTTTGATATTTAATGTAAAATCAATAACATACATTGTGGTTCTAGCTGGGACAATTTTGATTTCAATTGGTTT
Organism: Sacculina carcini; assembly: GCA_916048095.2. Taxonomy (NCBI): domain Eukaryota; kingdom Metazoa; phylum Arthropoda; class Thecostraca; family Sacculinidae; genus Sacculina; species Sacculina carcini. Next base: position 6,085,095 of record OU696583.1, read on the forward strand.
AATGAAATTGTAAAGAGTATAGTTGATTTTATTATTAACCTTGAATCGGAGCTAATCCCAATCACTTGATAGATCATTTTGATGCAAATATAATGGATTTCATCAACAAATATATCCCTACATGGCAGCTTCTTAACCCATTAACTGGCGACCATAAAATTAATGAAGTTGGATAATTGAAATTAGTTATTTTTTGTATAATTAGGTTCATTATTCATGGTGAAATACGAAAACAAAATTTAATATGTTATTTTCTAGAATTTTCAGGGTGATCTAAAAATATATTATTATTATTATTATTATTAATTACAGGCAAATCCAGTAGCATGGGAAGAGTGCAAGCACTATTACCACCCTAAGGTGGCCCCATGTACCGGAAGCGCCCAAAAGATTCAGAGTGAAAAAGAGTTCGAAAAGAAAAAAGTCGAGAAAGAGAGTTGGAAAGAAAATAATAAATAAATAACAATAAATAATAAACCATCATCCGATAACAATCCATAATATCACTCCGCCCACGTTCCTCAAAAATAATAACAATCATCAATAAATATGTGATTATGTAAATAACAGCCATCAATAAATAAGAATAAATACTAATAAATAAGTAATAAATAACAATCAAGAACAATAAATATGATTCAATAAGAAACCTCCAACAATAAATATAAATATAATTCAATAAGTAACAACAACACAAATAAATATTATTCAATAAGCAACAACAACAATAAATATGATTCAATAAACAACAACAACAATAAATATGATTCAATAAACAGCAACAACAATAAATATGATTCAATAAACAACAACAACAATAAATATGATTCAATAAACAGCAACAACAATAAATATGATTCAATAAACAACAACAACAATAAATATGATTCAATAAACAGCAACAACAATAAATATGATTCAATAAACAACAACAGCCAACACTGAGTATAAGTATAATTTAATAAATAACAACAACCAATAATAAATAGTAATAAATAGAGAGTAAAATAAGAATAAATATAAATAAATAGAAAATAAATAACAATAAGCATGAATAAATAACAATAAATATGAATAAATATACAATTAATAAGACTCCACAGTCAATTCCGCTCTTTCAGTAGCATTTCATTTACTTTGGCCTTGAATTTCTTCAAATTGTTCTGCGAGAAAGCCTCCTCCTTCAACGTGTTCCAAGTAGACACAGTGGCCGGAAGAAAGCAACGTTGGAATTGTTTTGTACGACAACGAATTGGAGCCATGCACTGGGAATGCTGTTTGGATGTAAACCGTGTGCTTCTTGCTGCCAGGAAATAATCAGGAATTGACTTGCTCATCGGATGATGGTCGTTGTGCTTGATCTTGTACAGCATGCACACGCTGCTGACCTTTCGACGATGGCAAAGATCACCAAGAACCAAGTCACCACAGAGGAACTTGCAAGTTCTAACAACTCTGTTGATGAGATTGAGGTGACAATCCGCAGCAGAAGACCACACGGGGGCGCAGTACTCCAGAATTGGCAAAATGAAACAGCGAAAACAACTTTTTGAGATTGAGCTGCTACCGAACATCCGATATGCCTTTCTTATAATTCCCAGTTTCCGCGATTTCTTATAATTCCCAGTTTCCCAGATCACTGCCGGAGAGCGCCGTAGGGTACACCGCGTATAGTGGGTGTATTTCAAATGTCATATATTTTTCAATAGACTGTCAGCACGCTGTGATCTAACTATGAATGAGGCTGTGGCCTTCCTGGACGACCTTGGCCTCGATATCGATGAGGCTGAGGCTGACATTTTTCCAAGTTGAGGTTGGCATTGGGGGGTTTCCAAGACTCTCAATCGATGAGATGATCATAAAGTATTACGGCCATCACGACCTGAAGCTGTTCATTCGAGGAAAACCCATTCGATTCGGATACAAGTTGAGGTTATTGTGCGCCTCCGACGGAAACATCTACGCTTCATCTTTGTATCAGCACAAGAAGCAGGATCGCTCAGCAGGGATCCCGATGGGGTCTCCAGTAGTACTCAGTCCCATCTTCCTGGTCGACATCGCTAACGGGAAGGAACTCTCCTTCGACAAATTGTCCGCCTCTCTATCACTTCTTGTCTGGTTGACCAAAATGGTATTCAGTGCGTTAGGAACCATCCTCGTCAATTGAACCAAGAAGGATCCGTTCAAGTCGGACAAGGAGATGAAGGTTTGGGACTCTTTGGTGCAGAAATTCAACCAGAAGAACCAGATTATTTTTGTCAAGTGGAACGACAGCAGCTTTGTTCACATGGCGACGAACCACTCCAAATCACGCCCTACAGTGAAGGCGTTGCGGTATAGCCGCGCCGAGAAGGTGAAGGTCGGCAAATATGCTGTTATGTCCCAGGTATGCTTGGCCCCGCTTCAGTCCCGGGTCTCTTTTCTCTATGTTAGGTAATGGATGATCAGTAGGGCTGTCAAAAGTTAATAAAGTTACTTTTTGACCTAAAGGTCACTTTTTTATAAGCTACCTAAAACTGCATGAAAAAGTTGTGTACGATAATTATTTAAAAAGTTATTAGGTTACCAAAACTTACTTTTTCATCGTTAGGTTACTTTTTTGCTTTTTAGGTTACTTTTTATCGTCAGGTTACCTTTTGATATTTTTCTTGTAATTTTTTCTTGTATTAGGTAAGTTTACCACAAAGTTTGGTGCCTTTTTGCAGATAAGAGGCACAAAAACGGTATACATGAGGATAAAATAGGAAAATAGATGGAATATCAGGTCTGAAGATCAAGAAATGTAAAAATTTCTGCTCTTAGGATTTAACAATTAATCTTCACCTTATTATCTGTACTACTCGATATTTATACGTTTTTGGGTTCACAGAACAGCGTCGTTCCATTTTAGTATATGCCCACGTGCCGTGAGATGTTTGGAGCGTGGTATAGTACGATGTGTGAGCTGTCTATACCAGATACTGCACTGTAGCACTTGACAGTACGCATTTACTTAAACAGGAATTAGCACGTGATTTTCAGGGCGTGAGATAGCGCCATATTCCCACGTTTGACTTTTAAAAGACTGTGAGCTACATATGGGAGGACGGGGGCACATGCAGTGTTTACGCTTACACTAATATACAAGCTGTAGCACGTTCTATTTGATGAAATGTTCCATTGAAACAATATAAAGAACATTTTTGCGACCATTACTTAAAGTATTTACCTTTGCAATTATTGTTTTTCGCATTTGGATTGGCTTTCCACTATAAATTACATTTTGATGGTTATGCTCCTTTTTGCGAGCTTAGCCAAATCATATTAAGTCACGTTTGGTGGTTTGTTGTAAAAATGGTACCAGATCGTAAAGAGGGTGTAAAAATAGTGCCAACTCGGAAAGAGGATAGAAAAGAAGGACTGGTGTATTTTCTTCCTTCAGAACTGCAAACAGAATTTGAGCTTTTTTGAAGGTTATTTTTAGGTTACTTTATTGATTATTATGTTACTTTTTATGTTCAAGAACAAACATCAAACAAACCGTGTATTTCATATAACGCACTAATCAGCAAAGGCGTGATAAACATGTGATAAAGCGATACAAAAGTGAAAATAACATTAAAACTCATTGGTTTTTTAGGTTACTTTTTCTTGAAAATAAAGTTACTTCTTTCCGATTTTTAGGTTACTTTTTTTGACAGCCCTAATGATCAGGTTAGTTGGGAAAGTGAAAGAGAACCGGACTGAAGCAGGACCAAATATACCTGGGGTGCATATATCCTTATCCAAACGTCCTTCGCTCCGTGGAGGTCGACATGCTCCGCTTCATCTCCATGTACAACAGTAATATGCGGTCGTGGACCACCATGATTGGATGGTGGCGCACTTTGTGATTGAGATCGAAGATAAAAATATACTCCTTTCTTCTGATGGGGGCAATCCAGATGACCTTGGTGAAAGCCTGGTTAATCCACAAGAACCATGGTTGAGAAGCCGGAAGAGGTTTCGGGCCTCGACTTCACGCGCGAGGTGGCGGTCTCGTATATGAAGATCACCAATGGCAAGGACTCAATCATCTCACGGGCCCAGATCGCTTCTCGCGTTGGACTGGCAGCGCAGCCTCCGCTGGACTCCAGCTTCGACGGCCTCGGCCATATTCGCCTCGTGCGTGAACAGCAGCGTCAATGTCAGGGACCCGGTTGCAAGTCGAGCCCGCTGTCCTACTACGGAAAGTGTGCAAACACTACGCTGTGCAGGTAGTATTTCAATCCCTATCATACGACATAAATGATTACCGACAGACAGCTCGAAAAAGTCCATTTCGTGTTCTGATACGGACCATCTGGACTTGGATTGAAACTATTGTATATATTCGGAGGCAGTGACGGCGCCAGGACTTTTCCGGTAGGTGACTGAGAGGGGCTAAGGAAAGCGATACATGGGCTTTGGGAAACATGAATAACTACTCTCGAAATGTTCATGGTCAGGATTTTTGGTGTGCTCAAGGGGGTTGGCATATTTTGGGAAATTTCAGCCCCTCCAAGTCCCCCCCTTGGCACCGCCGCTGCGCAAAATTCTTGAAAAAACCGATAGAAACGCATATTTTCGTTATTAGACTAGTTATTCATATTTTTGTGATAAATTTCGTGCGGTGAACCTATTTCCTCTAAAACATTGAGTTGGTGCCATTATAAGCGTAAACCGGCAGTGATCTATTTTCAGATCAATCAATGTAAATCGCTCATATACAGAAGTTATAATTATCAGAGCATTGACATTTTTTGTGGAGCAGCATGAGGTAATATACATATTATTAAAACCAATTATTTTTATACTCGAGGTCGTGTGTCTATGATGTGGGTCAACAAAGAGATCCACCGAAAAAAGGGTAAAAATGGTCTACTTCAATGCTCTATTAGGACAAGTTAAAAACTCCAAAGTAATTATTTAAGATAAAATACCATAAGTACAAGGTCAAAATATTATAACAAATAAATTATATTTATCATATCTAAAAACAATTCTGAGAAAAAAATAGTTGAAATTGGTGATCTATTTTTAGATCACTGCCGGCTAATGGGTTAAACTATATATATTCTTGAACATAAAGCATTAATTGTTATCATTTGCATGAATAATATTTGCATGAGTAATCATTGCATGAGTGGTGTCAGAGGCAACATGGGGAGGTTCGTACAGAATTTCCTTTTGCACCGCACATTCTGTGTAAGTGTGGGGAACTCCCTGTCTCGTCCGTTCGATCAGGCAGAAGGCGTTCCACAGGGTAGTTTGCTCAGCGTGGCCCTTTTTGCCATAATGATCAACGACATTGACAATCATTTGCCTCCCTCGGTTGAACGGTCTCTATTTGTGGACGACTTCGCCGTATGGTGTTCTTCCCGCAGCACTGTTGCTGTCCAGCGTCAACTGCAGCTGGCGGTGAATAAAATAGAGACTTGGGGAACGCGTAACGGCTTCCGCTTCTCGACGTCCAAAACGGTCGGTGTACACTTCTGCCGCCGTCGAGGTGCCTGCCCTGACATGGAAGTGGAAGTGTACGGCAGTGCTGTCTCATTCCAACGCACGGTTCGGTTTTTAGGGGTCACGTTGGACTCGCGCTTGACCTACACCGACCATAATTCACAGCTGAGAACCACATGTCTAAAGGCACTGAATGTGCTGAAGACTGTTTCCCGCATGCGGTATGGAGCAGATCGACAGTCCCTTCTCCTTCTGTACCGCTCGTTAGTCAGGTCGCGTCTCCATTACGCAAGCATCGTATATGGTGGCTTCGTAATCAGCAAAAAGCAGTTTGAATGTCGTACACCACGCAGGGATACGCATTGCCACCGGCGCGTTTCGCGCGTCGCCAATTGTGAGCCTCCTTGTTGAGGCTGATGAGGCTCCGCTGGCGCTCCGTCGTCAAGAGCTGGGCATGCGTTATTCTTGCAAGCTGGCAAGCACCCATGAAAACCCCGCGTATGACGTGGTATTTTCCCAGCATGTGCCTGAGCAGCAGCACCTTCGAGTACCTCAGTGTTCTTTGCTGTTTTGCAGCAAAATTAAGGCACTGCTGGAGTCATGCGGGATGGGTGCTAACGACGTCCTCAGACAAGAATGCACGGCGGAGTCACCCTGGGAATTGGTGATACCCGAGGTCGACGTCTCGCAAGCAGCTCTGCCGAAACACTGTACAGTGCCCAGTGTGCTTCGCTCAAACACACTGGAGCGAATTCATTCTTACGGACGGTATACTGCCGTGTACACTGATGGATCTAAGTAGGCCAGTGGTGTGGGTTGTGCGTTTGTAAGTGGAGGTACGTGCCGCTCGATCACGTTGCCACCGAGCGCCTCCATTTACACGCCTGAGCTTTACGCTATCCTGCTGGCCCAGGTTTTTATTCGCTCATCTTGATTTTCATTGTTTTTAGTTTTATCTGACTCCCTTAGTGCTTTAACTTGAGTATCGTCTTTCTCCTTACATCCTCTTATACATAGGATTTTTATCTCTCTTGATATCATCCACCATCAGGGCAAGCGTGTAAAGTTGTGCTGGATTCCGGCCCATATTGGTTTTTTGGGCAACGAGCGAGCTGACAGCCGCAAAAAAGAGCTGCTGAACGAGATTTTTATTCATTTTATCTTAACTTTCCCATTCCGTATTCGGACTTTTATCCTATTATACATCGTTTTATCCGTTCTCGCTGGCAGCTCTCCTGGGACGAATGTGGTACTAACAAACTAAAAGCAGTGAAGCCCGAAATCGGACACTGGATGTGCTCTTATCGCCGATAGAGGTCCGAGGAGGTGGCGCTCTGTCGTCTGCGTGTGTGTCGCACGTACGACACGCATCGCCATCTTCTACTCGGACAACTTGAACCCACTTGCAGCGCATGTAATGCACGTCTCTCCGTGCAACACATCCTGGTGGAATGTCCATAATTCTCAGAGGCGCGTCAACGTTGTCTTGGATTCGTTCGGACTATTGACGAGGTTCTCGTACAGGAGCAATCGGCGGTCTTTGAGGGCCGCATTTTTGAACAATGGATGTAATGGGTTAAACTATATATATTCTTAAACATAAAGCATTAATTGTTATCATTTGCATGAGTAATAAATTTGTTACTAAAACACTAAAAAACAATATGATTATGCATTATCAGTGCCACTACCACCTAAATTTGTAAGAATTACCAAACTGATTTTCACTTTTGCCAAATTGATTTTCACGTTTGCCAAATTGATTTTCACTTTTACCAAATTGATTTTCACTTTTGCCAAATTGATTTTCACTTTTGCCAAATTGACTTGTAAATGGTATAGTCAACTGCGAATGCGCAATCGATTATAATCTCGTTTGTTTGAGAGAGAATATTCTGCCTGGCTACACCAACTTCATATATATATATAACAAACAAAACAAACAAACATGTATTTGATATAGCGCCAAGTAGAGCAGAGGCGCGTAAAAGAGATAAACTGGTGCGAACAATATAAAGGAGAATTAGCTCATAGAGGGAAAATACATGAGCCAGCAAAAATAACACACATGATAAATAAGAGAAAAACGAGTATAAAACAGCAAAAGAAATATCTTACACAGTAACAAACATCACATGACACATCACATCATAGATTAACACTGGTAACCAAGAAAAACGAATGTAGAGAGAACAAGATTTAGTGCTTTCGGAATGGAGGAGTTAGAGGTGTGGGCAAAGATAGCAAAAATTTTTGCAGAGCAGAAGAGAATGAGGAGTATGATTTTTGCTCCAGGACATGAGGAGGAAGTTGATTGTAAAGACGGGGAGCAGAAAAGTAGAAAGACTTGGCTGACCAGTTTGACTCATGAAGAGCAGGAGGAGAAACAAGAGGTACAGGACGACGACTGGAAGGTCGCTCGTTACACTGTAGGAGGGTAAGTAAGTAGGAAGGGGGAGAAGGCGAGTGAAGAAGTTTATATACAAGACAGCAGAGCTTATGATGGATCCTCGAAGGGACTGGCAGCCAGCCTAGTTGCCGAATATGTACAGAGGTTGGTGTCCTAGGTGGAAGACGCAAAACGAATCGACAGGAAAGGTTAATGATTGACTGAAGGGATCGAAGAGATTTTTGAGGTAGGTGAAAAAATAGAGAATTGCAATAGTCGAGACGGGAGAAGATATAGGAATTAACAAGAAGCAGTGCAGAGGATTCGTCGATGTGTCGGCGTATAGGGTAGAGTTGGCGCAGGATGAATCGACAGGATCGAGTAAGGTTTGAAAGATGTTTGGAGAAATCAAGTGAAGGATCAAAGACAATGCCCAAACTACGAATATGAGAGGAGAGGGACAAATGAAGACAGTTCGGAGATATCCTAGGAGGGTGAAATAAAATATACTCTGTCTTATCGGGATTCAAGAGGAGATCTCTGGAGGTCGCCCAGGCAGCAATGTTGGATAGAAGTTGGTCGATGAGATAACTGTTAGAGGACGAAAAAGGGAAATAAATTTGGATATCATCCGCATAAATGTGGAAAGATATAGGATAGGTGCGGAGGATCGGACAAAGAGAAGAAACATAAAGATTAAACAAAAGAGGACCGAGAAGAGAGCCTTGGGGAACACCCGAAATAATAGGAGAAGAAGATGAATATTCGGAGTTACAGCGTACCGAAAATGACCGATCAGCAAGATAGGATGACAATAGAGACAGCGCGGAGGAAGAAAGACCGGCATGCCGTAGATCCTGGCGGAGGATGGAGTGGTTCACAAGGTCAAAAGCGGAAGAAAAGTCAAGCGAAATGAAAAGCACAGAATTACCCACGGAAAAAGAAGCAAGTATATCATTAAGCAGAGAGAGGAGCAGAGTTTCAGTTGAGTGCCCGGAAACGAAACCAGATTGACATGGATCTAGGGCCGAATATATGCAAGGACGGAGCTGAGGAAGAATGGCAGCCTCAAGAAGCTTGGAGGGAAGAGGACGCAAAGAAATAGGTCTGAAATTGCTGGGGATGGAGGAGTCAAGGGAAGTTTTTTTTAGAATAGGTGAGACAATGGCGTGTTTAGATGCTAGGAAATTTCCATGAAGAAAAGAAGTATTTACAAGATGGGTAAGCACAGGAGCAAGCAGAAAGATGGAGTCAGAGAGAACACGAAAGTTGATTGGATCAGAGGGGCACCTGGATTTTTGTAGCTTAGTTAGAAGCTTGATTGTCATCGCAGGTGTGATAGGTGAGAAGGCATGGAGGGAAGTATTTGAGGACGAAAAAGTTAGAGGAAGGGAGGATGAAGGAAGCTTTGATCTGGCGAAGATAAGTTTATCGCAGAAAAAAGATGAAAAACATGACGCAGAAATAGAGCAAGGAGCCGATTTGGAAAAACCGGTGATAGATTTCAGGGTGTGCCACCTGGAGTCAGAGGAATTTGAGCGGGATGAAAGCTTATCTTTATAATATACAGATTTTGCAAGATCGAGAGAGGAAAGAAAACTATTGCGAGAGTCGCAAAAAGATAGCCAGTTGGACTCAGTGCGAAATCGGCGCCAACGTCGTTCATGGGCACGGGTCTCTGCACGTAAGTGGCGTAAGTCCGAATTTAACCACGGAAGTGGCGAGACAGAGGACTTTATCACGCGGCGGCGCAGTGGGAACAGAACCTCATTAATATCACACAAAGATTCATTTATGAAGTGTGAGATGGATGAAGGGGGAATAAAATTGTAAATAGTGGGAGAGAGAGAAGAAGAAACGAGGAGAGAGAAATAGGAAGAGTCGAAGTTACTGTAATCACGTGCATAGTAGGTTTTTGGTGAGTGTGTAGAAGCCAGTTTGTGATGTTTTAAAGCAAATGAAATGAAGCTATGATCGGATGTGGTGGCATCAGGTGGGAAAGTAAGCAGACCGGGAAGAATTAAATTTGCGGATGAAGCTGTACAAATGAGAAGATCGAGAGTGTGGCCTGAAGTATGAGTAATACCCGAATTTATAACAGAAAGACCCCAAGATTCAAGTAAAGAAAGAAAATCAGAAGCATAGGGCTGTGATAGGGGACAGTCCACCCAGAAATTAAAGTCCCCAAGAATAATAAAATTATCGTGAAAATGTTGGAAAAAATACGAAATAAGGGTGTCAAAGTCAGAGATAAATTGAGAAGATGAGCCTGGGTTATTATGGCGGTAGGCAAGCAGTAGGCCCAGCTTAGGCGACGCAGGCAGAAACAGAGAAGTAGCGATGTACTCAAATGACATTGATGTGAATGAAAGATCAGAAAGTAAGGAAATACCTAGAGAAGAATTAAAAATAACGCCGACACCGCCACCCGAAGTTTTAGAAGAATTTGAGGAGGAGCGACAGACATGCATTAGGTTGTAGGATGATGGGAGTTGGGCCAAAAACACTGGCACATCGCATTGAAGTAGCCATGTCTCAGTGAGAAACAGAATAGAAAGGTTGTGGCGAGACAAGAGATCAGAAATTAGTGAGGATTTGTTGCGGGCTGAGCGAATGTTTTGTAGGCCAATAGAAATTGAAGGAACGGTGGAAAGAGAAGTGGAGGCAAGCGGAGGAGAAGAGAGAGTGGTAGACAATACAGTGGGAAGGATAAATGGCGGAGGACGGTCAGTTAGTCAAAACGCAGTGGAAGAGTTGCAGAGGGGAAGATTACTGGATGAGGGTGAGGAGAGAGGGGCGACAATGGTGCGCGCACGGAGCGATTCACGTACAGCGAGGAAAGAGGGGCAGGTCGATGAGAAAGAGGAGTGGTCACATGGACGCGAATGGCGGGAACAGTTTGCACATTTGACCCTATCGCGGTTTTGACAGGCCGACGATTGATGTGCGCCCGCACAGTAGCCACAAGTCACGGTGTTTTCTACCGGACAGCGATCAGCACGGTGACCCAGGCCAGCACACCGACTGCAATGCACAACCCAGAAGCGGTCGTACACCACACAACAGCGGAGGCCAACGAAGAGCCGATCACCGACAGACTTGATTGCACGTCGAACTTCCGGAGAAACCGCCAGCACTGCATGCGACAAACCCGTTTTTGCAGTGTAAATGAACATTACTTTGAGCTGCGAGGCAGGGGCGGACGAGACGATGGGGTTTTTCAGGCGTAGAGAGGATATCAATTTCTCGGGAGAAGTTGGAGGCACATTTGTCAGCGTAATCTTCGGTAGAAGTGAGGGAGAGCGCTGGTGGACACTCAGTCTTACGTCATCCAAGCCGTCCTCAAGTTTTTATATATAAACTGCCGTCCTCATTTTTATAAACTGCCGTCCTCCTTGTTTTTATATATAAGCCGTCCTCATTTTTTATATATATATATATATATATATATATATATATATATATATATATATATATATATATATCTTGGAAGTAGGTAATTTGTAATACATGTTATGTTAAATTCTACAGCGTCTTCTGTTTTGTTTCCCTTGTAGGTAAACTCAATTTGTCTCACTAGTTTTCTCTGGTTTTCAGAGTGTTCCCAATAGCACTGACAAACTCATTTTCGCCCGAGGCACTGTGGCGTATCGTGTATTGTGTACTAATTACTCTTTCACTTCGTAGCTCATTCGTAGCTCATTCTTTCACTTCGTAGCTTCGTAGCTCATTTACTCTGTTTCACTTGTCAGTGTCACCGCCTAGTCAACTGTATGCATGTATGTCTGTATGCCTATGAGTGTGAATGTGTACCAAGTTTAAGTGCACCTGGTTTGTATGCTCGTCTGTAGCCTCCAGACGGGAATTTGGTTGATCATGTGAAGGATGTATGTTTATTATGTGTTACACATATGTGTATGCTTGTTTGTATGCGCGACTAGTGTGTTTGCGTGTGTAAGTATGGGGCATGTGACCAAGAGTATATAAATGCCCAACGCGGTCATCAAAGAGGCAGTTGGATCTTGTGTGTCTGTTGTCGAGCGAGATCCGCGTCTTGTCGTCTTCCGCCTCTACAATATATTGTCCTTAAACCAAATTTTTCTTGTGTGGACCAGTTAGCCGCATATTGGTGCCCCGAGATGACTCAGCCAAAACAAGATTCAGAGACAGCCGTAAATCCATTCCTGTCAGCTGCACTGGTGGCGGTAAAACCCCCACAGTTGAGCCCAGATTCGGTGCAAGGATGTATTGCCAATATGGATGCACAATTCCATCTGGCCAGAATTACGGCTGAGGACACCAGGTATTTACATGTTGTTGCAGCACTGCCGCCGCATGTGACCGCACGGCTGAGCCCACAAATCATGGAGCAACACAGCTACTCAAAGCTGAAAGAAGCCCTGCATTGTATGTTCTCCAAGACCAAGTCTGAGCTCTTCGATGGATGAGCACATGCAGCATATCCGTCATGTTTTTGATATTCTGCAAAGAAACTCACTGCGGATCAATTTAGAGAAGTGTGTCTTTGCAGTAGGCCAAGTGGATCTCTTGGGCAGGAGGCAAATTCCACGCATTAGTGGATCAGCTGCCTCCATCTTCATCTGCTGAACTGCAACGATTTTTAGGAGCCACTGGCTTCTATACAAGAATGGTGAAAAGCTAGGCTACTGTAGTTCACCCGCTGACAGGAACATATTCGAATTGAGTCAAACAGCAATAATATCAAGTTAAACGAGGAAAAAATGGCAGCTGTAACAAAATACAAAGAAAAACTGCAGTATTCAACAGTGCTCAGACACCCATCGCCGTCATGTACAGAAGTACATAAAAGATACTCTACATTTGACAGGGAGCTGCTTGGTGCATTTGTGTCTGTAATTCATTTCAAACACCTAATAAAAGGCCAAAATGTCGTGTTGTTTAACGACCATCGTCCGTTAGTTGGTGCGTTCTACAGCACGAAACCCGCCAAGTTGGACAGACAGCTGCGCCATTTATGTGTTCTTACGGAGTATGCGTGGGATGTGAGGTACATTCGAGGAGCAGAAAATGTTGTGGCAGACTGCCTGAGCAACAGAGTGTGAAAGTCACTCCAAGCGCCCTACAATGGACCGTTCCGAGTACTGCGGCGCAGCCCGAATGTGTTCACAATTGAGCTGCCATCTGGAGCGACTGAAAACGTCTCTGTTGCCCGGTTGAAGCCAGCCTTCTTACCGTTTCAGTCGACTGCCACGCCGCAGCAGAACAGCCAGAGCAGCAAGCAGTCAGTGCCTGTACAGCGTCCCTGCGCAGAATATCCTCCAGAAGAAAATTCACAAATGAGTGGAACACACGTGAAAACGCGCGCGGGACGAACTGTGCGGTTCAAGCAAAACCCAGATTATTGAACCAGATTACTTTTGAAACCAGATTACTTTTGAAAATACGTGCAATTGTTTACGAGCAAATAGGTGTATTGTATTATGTTGTATATTATATATTTGCATGGGTTTGTTCACCGGTTGAGATGATATTGTACAATATGTCTCTGTAACAATTTACAGGGGTAAACTGATGTGTATTGTGTTGTGTATATCCGGTATATCATGCGCAGTTTGTTGTCGTAGAGCTGCGATACACCGTCGTCATATTCATGTATACAGGCCACATATTACTGTAAGTGTCAAGGTCAATGTTACACACTGACAGTGCTGACCAGTGCGCGAAGTTCCATATAGCGCACCTGTGTAGCTCCGCTATCCGCAAGGCAGTGACTGTGGTGTATCGTGTATTGTGTACTCATTACTCTTTCACTTCGTAGCTCATTTACTCTGTTTCACTTGTCAGTGTCACAGCCTAGTCAACTGTATGCATGTATGTATGTATGTCTATGAGTGTGAATGTGTACCAAGTCTAAGTGCACCTGGTTTGTATGCTCGTCTGTAGCTTCCAGACGGGAATTTGGTTGATCATGTGAAGGGTGTATGTATATTGTCGAGTCTGTCTGTTACACATATGTGTATGCTTGTTTGTATCTGCGACTATACCCTTTACAAGTCAATTTGGCAAAAGTGAAAATCAATTTGGTAAAAGTGAAAATCAATTTGGCAAAAGTGAAAATCAATTTGGCAAAAGTGAAAATCAATTTGGTAAAAGTGAAAATCAATTTGGAAAAAGTGAAAATCAATTTGGCAAAAGTGAAAATCAATTTGGTAATTCTTACAACTTGAGCTGGTAGACGCATTGTATTAATAAGTTGATATACGCATCGGTATTTAACGATCGATTAATACGATTTATTAGAGTTCTTGTATTTCTGCTTTAGTCAGAATACTATATTCAACGCGTCCAATTAGTGTAGCAAGTGTAGCAGTTTCTCGGTTGTTAGTGCGTGTTAGATTAATTTGTTAATTGCAATTGCATTCAATATTTGAAATTTAAAGTTGAGATATGAAATATAACAAAAATAGTGCGGCCGACAGAACACGCGTGGTCAAGGCGCACAAAGAAGGGAAAAATTGGAAGGATGTGGCGCACTCAGAAAAAGAACAATTCAATAAAAACCAAAAGGCAAATTAATACAATAAAAATTGGCTGGATGGAGAGTTGATAACTCTGAAGGATATGAGACCCTGCACACAAAATATGGACCGTGCAGAAGTAAGAGAAAACAGAAAAGTGTACACCAATACATTGTTTCAAGAGCGTTCAGAAGGAAGGACGCTCATATAAATCGATGAGACGAATTTCAACTTGTTTTGTAGGCGTCGCGAGGGAAGATCGAGGATCGGTACAAGGGCATAAGTGATGACCAACTCAACAAAAGGCTGCAATATACACTGTATTGGAGCCATGACTAGCACTGTCGTGTTGAGATTTGAGACACGCAGGGGATCTTTCAAGGCAGCAGATGTCAACGCCTGGTTCAGGCAGCTGGTTGACCAGTGTATAGCCGACGGTGTTTACAAGCCTACTTTTATATTTGACAACGCACCGGCACATTCCTCCCTTGTGTCAGTGATTCAGCCAGATGAAGATGTCAGGCTGCTGAGGCTCGCACCGTATTCATACTTACTGAAGCCGATTGAACTTCTGTGGAGCTCTTTCAAAGCATCCGCAAAAAAGAACTCCGCAAAGTCATTCCGGAAATATCGGCTACGAGGAGAGGACAAGCTGACAAAACCTTGGTTGATATGCGAGCCAGGACTTTGGAACATGCGGCTCTCTCAGCCATGAATAAATTTACTAAGCAGAACCTCATGGCATTCACCTCCAGAGTAGAAGTATATTATGGTGCAGCGTAGTACTCCAGAGTACTACGCAATATACTCCAGAGTAGAAGTATATAATGGTGCAACCTCAGCACATCAAACAATCTCATGTAGGTCTTAAGACCTAATCAAATCTCATGTAGGTCTCAAGACCTACATGAGATTGTTTGATGTCTGCTCTTGCATTTTATATGGTTATATGGTTGCAAATGTGTAAATAGAATGTGTCTGTCTCAACCTTTACACCGTTCTTGTCTTTATGTTGATGCAATACTTATGTTGTCAAGATTCATGTTGTTGTTTATTTGTTGCTGTTCTGATAATATATGTGTCCATGAATGAATGTTAGCAGAGCCGTAGCAGCCGCCCCCGTACCCCCCGGTCGGGGAGCCCGA
The DNA here is from genome assembly GCA_916048095.2 of Sacculina carcini. NCBI lineage: Eukaryota > Metazoa > Arthropoda > Thecostraca > Sacculinidae > Sacculina > Sacculina carcini. Next base: position 6,100,589 of record OU696583.1, read on the forward strand.
ATGTTGAGGGGCCCACCTATGATATTAAAATTTATCATATTTATTATGTATAGCCTTTACCTTTTTGCTCAGATGAATTCACCTGAGCTTGTATTATGTGATTATGTCTAATAAATAAACTCATTATTTGGTGCTATATTTATAATGGGGCCCCAAGTGTTGCCTTCGGGGGGGGGGGGATAAGTCCTCGCAACGGCTCTGAATGTTAGATTAATGTTAATTGGTAAAACAACTTGGTAATTGATGAACAAATGCGGATATGGAGGTGAACATTGCTTTACATTTATAACATTTATAAACGGTGACACCGAGCGTGGTTGTTGTATAAGTGTATTGCGTCAGCAGTTGTGCATTGATTCCCTCGCTCTGCCCCGTTCTGTACAATAACTCATCTGCTCTTTGGCGTGGCACTATCGCGTTTCATGAATGTACAGTGAGCAGTTGTGTCTCTTGGTTAGTTTATTGGTATTATTGGCTGTTGCTGCGAGTGCTCGATCTCGCTCGACCATCAGAGCACCCATGGCGCGCAAATTCTCGCCAGTCAGCTGAGTGCACGCGAGTAACAGGTAACTCAAGGTGGCGACGGCGGGTTCAACAACCCAGCAATGGCGCAGTGACCGCTAACCTGACAACTGCGAATAGTGTGACGCGTAAATTGCGCATACGCAAACACAGGCGTGGCTGTCGCGGTCAAGGTCGCATCAGATGTACCAGGCGCGGTGTTATACCGGAGTCAGGCACAGCAGGGAACTGTGAAGTGACGCAATTGCTCACCCCTCTATCGGTTCTTCCGGCACTGTCAACTCAGTATATCCACGTAGTTGTCGGGAATCGCCCTGAACTTGCTGCTGCTTGTAGACCTCCACAAGAGCTGGTGAAAGTCCAATGTGTAGCACCTCGGCGCTGTGGCGGCACCAGTCGAAACAGCACCCTGCGAGTGGGCCATTTGAACGCTCGTTCTCTCATACATAAACTGGAAGAACTGAATGCCTTTCTTTATAAGCATAATGTGGATGTCCTGTGTGTGTCAGAGACGTGGCTGAAAAGTTGCGTTCTGGATTGTGCCCTCATAGTGCCGGGTTATAGTACGCTCCGTAATGACAGACCCCACAAGCGAGGTGGCCGAGTGGCTATAATGGCGCGCGACCGCTACACGGTCAAAATGAAAGATAAATCCAAGACGAGTTCTGCAGTGGAGAGTTTGACGGCTGTCATATCCGGGCCTGGTATCGCTGCTACAACAGTTGTGGTCATGTACCGGCCACCTGACGCCCAGCTGAGCAAATCCATTGCCGACTTCGAACGGCTCGTCAGCTTGTCCATCGCACTGGGAAAACCGCTGATACTTGTGGGCGATGTGAATTTCAACTGGCTGGACGAGTCGGGCGAAGTTGAGAGGTATCGTGGGCTCCTGAACGATTATTCGCTGTCACAGCTCATTAAACAGCCAACATACCCCAGTGGGTCATCACTGTTGGACCACATTATCACAAATGTGTCAGGTGAAAATGTTCACAGCGTCTCTGTGATTGACACCCCATTCGCCGATCACTTACCGATTTTCGCGGACTTCAAGGCCAGATTGAGAGTCAAGAAACCGCCGCCGACACTCTATCGTCCATGGAGCTGCATCAACTGGGACGAACTCTGTGTACGCCTGTTGAATGCCGACTGGCATGGCCTGGAACAGAGTGACTGTGTAGATGGCATGGTGGACTGTTTCATGGAAAACTGGAGTGCATGTCTTGATGTATCGTGTCCAATGAAGATGAAAAGACACCACAAAAGTCACACACCATGGGTCTGCCAGTCAGATGAAATAATGTCGCTGAGAGAAAATCGCGACAATTGCTACAGGCGATGGCACAGAGCACGCCAGACAGCAGACGAAGACAGCCAGATTGTGACCCAGCTCCGTGATCAATACCACATAGCACGAGACAGGGTTAAATCTGCGATCTGTTCGGAGCAACGGAAATTCCTGGTGGCTGAAATGCAAACCAGCTGTTCAAGCTTCTGGACGGCCATCAGGAACAGAGTGATCAGGAGCTCATCTACCAAAACGGCCTCAGCGATGGACGAGAGACGAGCCGACGAGCTAAACGAGCACTTCTTGTCGGTGACTCAGCAGTTGGCGACGTGTGCTGAGAGGAGAGCAGACAAAAATTTCGCGTCACGACCGCCCACAGTCTGCAGTGCCTCGTTTCGTGGACACAGCATCACTCTCCCGGAACTTAGCAGCGTGGTCCAACGCATGAAGTCTGCATCTTCTGTCGGGACTGACGGTATACCACTCTTCGCCATCAAGCGCACATTCGCTGTCGTCGGCCCGATTCTGTTGAGGATTGTCAACTGTTCTCTGCGATCCAACAGATTTCCACAGCAATGGAAAATTGCTGTAGTCGTGCCCATACCAAAAACGCCGAATGCGTCCGACAAAAACGATCTTCGCCCCATATCACTTCTGTGTTCACCGTCGAAAATTCTGGAGAAGGTCTACTGTGTCCAGCTGTCGAACTATTTTTCAGAAAATTGTCTCTTGTACAGCAGGCAGTATGCGTACCGCTCCTCTCACTCGACAGAGCATGCTCTCCTCGATACCATTCAGCACGTCACTGACGCCATCGAAAACAAAGAAGTGACGCTGCTGGTATCATTAGATTTGAGCAAAGCCTTCGACACGGTGGACCACAGTCAGTTGTGCGACAAGTTGTCATGGTATGGTGTGCAGAGCGACTGGATCGACAGCTACTTGACCGGACGGCGGCAGTTTGTGCGCGGTGGAGGTGAGGTGTTGTCTGTGCCGATCGGTGTACCGCAAGGGTCATCTCTGGGGCCTCTCCTGTTCGTCATTTACACTAATGAGGTCGCCAGCTTCATGACGAATGGCAGGCTCATATCTTATGCAGATGACACTCAACTCATGTGGTCAGCACCACCAGCCAGACTCGCCGAGACACTGCACAGTGCTGAGGTGTGCCTCGATCAAATATGCGAATGGTACACAAAAAATGGCATGACTTTGAATCCAAAAAAGACTCAGCTGATGGTACTGGGAACCAGGGAGCTGTTGAGGAGAGTTGGAGCTGTCCAGATGAGCGTCGCAGGAGAGCCTGTTAACAGCCAGCCCTCCATGAGACTGCTCGGTGTTTCGCTGGACCAGGCTCTCAACTGGGACGTTCACGTCGGTCAGATGGTCCGCGGCTGTAACGCGATGGTGTCGACGCTCTTCAAGCTGCGAGGATCACTCACCTCGTCTACGCTCAAACGTCTGGTGGAGTCTCTGGTCTTCCCCAAGCTGAGGTACTGTGTGTCGGTGTGGGGCGGGGCCAATCAGCAGCAAATGTCGCGGGTGGATGGAGTGCTGAAACTAGCAGCTAGACTGGTCTCCCTAAAGGGCAAACGTGACGGTGTCTCGTCCTTTCTGCAGGAATCGGGCTGGCCCACAGCAAGAGACATCGTCCGGCGCCATGATGTCAGACTCGTCATCCGGATGCTGAAGGACAGCAATGCTCCTGATTCGCTGCGTTCCCTTTTTGTGCACAGCAGCCAAGTCACAGCGAGGAAAACTCGTGCAACGTGTGCCGGAGCGCTGGAGTTACCCAAGACTAGACTCAGCTGCACGCAAAAACTTTTTGCCTACAGAGCGGCCGCAGCCTACAATGACGTCCTCTCATCGAGATAGACATATGTGTGCTCATCTAGTCTATGATATTTAGTTGCTTTTACTGACTCGGTGGACTTTTGTTTTTAACTTTCGACCTGTATGTTGTCCAGCGTTTTTATAGTTTAATCATTGATATAATTGACGTTATGGACTTTTTTACTCTAATTGACCTTCATGCACTGTTCAATGTCTTCATACACTTCATATACTTCATATCTCTTCATTACTTGCAATTAACATTTTTTTTTTACTTATATCCCTCACTTATATATATGTTGTCTGGTTGTGTGCGTCTAATTTGTTCTTTGTGTGTATATCGTGTGTGTACTGTTTCATTGTGCTGTAACGATGTCTGTAATAACCTATTTTCGGATGGACATTGAAATAAATAATAATAATAATAATAATAATAATAGTTAGTGTATTGAGTGTCGTGTGACAGCAGCCCATGGAACTTGTATACGTGAGTTGTTTGAATTATTACTCACATTCAACAACGCATGTGTTTAAGATTATCCACGTGTGTACATGGTTTATTATTTCAATATATGTATGGTAACTGTTGTGCTTCTGTTTTAACAATATGTATGTGTTTGCAGAAACGCCATCATTGTATTTTAAATATACAAAGTAACCATTGTTACTCGGCCGTTTGTTCTGGGATCATAAGCATTGTTTATGATGGCGTCAAATGATCCAGAGGAAATCAGCGACAACAAAGAAACTGTCATGTTGAAAATCGACACTCTGCAGTCAATTATTTCCTCAGCGACGCAGGCAGCAGTACAAGCTACACTGGCGAGCATGCAATCACCAACTCCTTCGGTTGACAGGCCAGGACGTCCTTCTGCTTTCAGAGGCATGTCACCGGAGCAGTGGAAGTACTTCCTCACAAAATGCAACAACTTCAAGACGACAGTGAAAATACCTGCAGACAGAACACCTGCTGAGCTGCTCGAATGCTGTGATGACAGTCTACAACTCAATGTGCATCGTGTACTAGGAGAGTCTGTCTACTCTCACGACGAGTCGACGGTGTTGCACCATATCAAGTGTCTAGCAGTGAAGGAAGTCAGCGTGATAGTGACTCGTGTCAACATGAAACACATGAAACAACTGCAGAACGAGGATGTTCATCAATTTTGCGCGCGTTTGAGAGGTCAAGCTGAGTTGTGCAACTACAATGTCAAATGCTGTGTTTCAGACTGCGGAGCTGCCGTGTCGTATGCAGATGAACAAATCAAAGACCAACTGTGCGTCGGTCTCAATGACCCAGAGATACAGCAGCATCTACTTATGGCGCACGTCGAGTGCATGAGTTTGAGCGAAACCGTGAAATTCATTGCCGCAAAAGAAGCTGGTCGAACTTCACATCTCGCTATCTCTCTCATGTGCAGTCCACAGAGAACATGAGTCCACCAGAAGTAGAACACGCCAAAATATCATCATGCAGAAAACTCTCTTCAAGTCAGCCTCCTAGACAACATCGTGCGTCGCCGTGGGTCACTTTGAACAAAAATGTCTGTCTTCAAAACATGCAAAACGTTCTTCCGACAGTGATGCTATACTGTTGAATAACATCGATGTATTGGCGAATATTGAGTCCACCAAATCTCGTAATGGGAAAATCAGACATAAAATCGTACTTCCGCACACGGAGTATGATGAAGATTGTGGATGGGCTCAACTTCCGTCAGAATCTGATCCGTCGATCTCAGTGACAGTGGCGACGTGTCCGGAGGCATATGCTGCTTACGACATTCGGAGTCCAAATAGTCACTCAACAGTCATTTCAGCCATCGTTGACACCGGAGCTCGCACCACAGTTTGCGGTATGTCCCTGGTGAATGCACTCGGATTAAAGGCGCATGATTTAATACCAACTCAGCAGCGATTATGTGCCGCAAACAAATCCCCGTTACGTGTGCTTGGCGGCTTGTTTCTGTCGATATCTGCAACCGATTCGAACGGCAAAACATAGACTGCAAAACAACTGTGCTATGTCCAGCAGGACAATTCGGACCATTTCTACCTGAGCAAGTCTGCTTGTCGCCAATTGGGCATAATCTCGGACGAGTTCCCACGAATGGGATCTTCCACATCTGCGTCTAAAGATACGCACGATCAAAGAAACCTTGCTTTCTCTACTACAGCCGCTACTATCGCTGATCCAGAGCGAGCCAGCTGTGGCTGTCTCAAGCGAAAATGTGCTCCGGATCCACCGACCAGCATGCCGTTTCAAGGAGAGCCCGACAATCGTACGCTGCTTGAGGAATGGCTCCTTGAGTATTACGGTAGCAGCACATTCAACATATGTGAGCACCAGAAACTGCCACATATGACTGGTCCACCTCTGCGTCTATATGTTGACCCTGCTGCTACGCCAACCGCGGTTCATACTCCCATACCTATCCCGGTGCACTGGCGTGACGAGGTAAAGGCGTCACTTGATCGCGACGTACGCCTTGGAGTGATTGAGCGCGTCCCGATTGGTGTGCCGGTTACATGGTGCTCCAGGATGGTCACGGTGGCTAAGAAATACGGATCCCCACGACGCACAGTTGATCTGCAAGCGCTTAACAAGGCTTCAGTGCGTCAGACCCACCACACCATCCCTCCTTTTCGACAGGTGGTATCCGTTCCCAGCAACACCGTAAAGACAGTCCTGGACGCATGGAACGGGTATCACAGTGTCCCGACTCAGCCGGCAGATCGACATTTGACAACGTTCATAACACCCTGGGGGAGGTATCGTTACTGCACGGCCCCTCAAGGCTACCTGGCGGCCGGTGGCGCTTACACACATCGGTTTGACGAGCTCATTTCAGGAGTTTCCAATCATACGAAATGTATTGACGATACTCTATTGTGGGCTTCAGACACAAAGGCTGCATTTTCTCAGGTATGTGAGTTTCTCTCTATATGTGGTCAAAATGGGATAATATTGAACCCCAAAAAATTTCATTTTGCCTGTGACGATGTTGAATTTGCTGGCTTTGTGATTACCAAAGATTATGTGCGTCCAACTGATGCTTACCTCAAGGCAATTGCGTCTTTCCCCACTCCTAAATGTATCACGGATGTGCGGTCATGGTACGGGCTGGTTAATCAAGCTGCATATGCACTGCCGAAACTGGACGTATTGCAGCCATTTCGCGACTTGCTAAAACCTAAACATACATTTTATTGGGATGACACTTTACAAGATCTGTTCGAACGTACAAAAGCCGATATTATAACATCGATTAAGCAATGTGTTAAAATGTTTGATCCCGAACGAATTACTTGCCTCACCACTGACTGGTCACGGAATGGTACTGGCTTCATTTTGCGTCAAAAATATTGCCATTGTAGCACAGTCTCACCTGCATGTTGCGATTCCGGGTGGAAAACTGTTTTCATCGGTGGTCAATTTAATAACGCAGCGGAAGCAAATTACGCTCCGGTTGAGGGAGAATGTCTAGCGGTAGTTAAGGCGCTTCACAAAGCAAAATACTTTGTTTTAGGCTGCAGAGACTTACTAATCGCCACCGATCACAAGCCTCTTCTTAAAATTCTCGGTGATCGCAAGTTAGAAGACATTGACAATCCAAGGCTCTTGCGTCTAAAGGAGAAAACTTTACGCTATTCATTTCGTATATTATATGTACCGGGAAAACTGAACGCTATAGCTGACGCCGCATCTCGATACACTGCTAACGCTTTTTCAGCGGGTGGCATTCTTCATCTTCGTGGGATCTCAGTCATCAGTGATGAACCCTCGACTAATAATCATATTAGCGAGAATGTCAATCAAGAAATTGTGGTGTGATCGTGTGCAGTGAGAGAGTGTGTGTGTGTGAAAGATTGTGTGTGCGTGAACGTGGTAGTGTGTCTATATGTGATCGTGTATGGTTGAATTGTATATTGCGTGCGAGAGTGTGTGAGCGAGTGTGTCTAGCTGTGTCGGTGAGTATGTGCAGTTGTTTCGGTGTGTGTGTGTGTGTGTGTGTGTGTGTGTATGCGTTTGTCGAGTATGCATGTCCCGCGGCGGCGAGCGATTGACCGGCTCGCCGCTGATTGGTTGTTGCGGCGGGTGAGGACTGTGCGTGTGTGTGTGTGTGTGTGTGCTCCCGTGTGTCACGGTGTGAGCTCAGAGGCTGGTTGGTGGTGCGATTGTGGTGTGACGTCTTGTAGGCGCGCGTGGGGCAGTGATGCCCACGCGCGCCTGTCTGTGATATATTTTAGTTTCTGGTCTTTTACAGAAATAATTGGTCATTTGGCAAGCGTGTTTCCTCTGAAAGCAGTCACGTGGAACGAATTACAGGCAGAAACGGTCCGAGACTCAGAAATGCGTGTGCTCCTTCACACGGTGCGCGAAGGGTTTCCAGATGATTAAGCCAAAGTTCCTCAATCAATAAGAGAATATCACCGATATCGAGATTGCCTCAGCGAAATGGAATCTGTCGTCCTATATAAAGACAGGATTGCCATCCCGAAGATATGTCGATCGATCATACTTGATCACCTTCATGGTGCCCATCAAGGAGTCACCTCCATGACTGCACGAGCGCAAGAGTCAGTATTCTGGCCTGGTCTAACCGTGGATATCCACAGCACAAGAGCTGCTTGCTCAGCATGCAATGTTATAGCTCCTTCGCAACCAAATTTACCTCCAACAGAGCCCGTTCATCCTGTCTACCCGTTTCAGCTTGTCTGTTCGGACTACTTTTAACACGGTAGTGCAAACTACGTAGTGATTGTGGACAGATACTCTAACTGGCCTGTAGTGGTCAAAGTCGCGCATGGTGATGGGTCCAAAGAGTTCATCGATGCTATTAAAACATATGCAGAAACATTTGGTATTCCAGAGGAAATTGCCACAGATAGGGGATCTCAATATATGGCCAGTGACACTCAAGCTTTCTTCAAAAACTGGTGAATTAGGCATCGAACATCGTCGACAGCCTATCCACACAGCAATACTCGCGCTGAGCTTGGTGTCAAAACCATAAAGCGACTGATTACCGGCAATACTGGCGCTGATGGTCAACTCAATACCGACGCTTTTCGCCGAGCTATGTTGGTGTACAAAACACACCGGACAAAGACACCCATTTGTCGCCGGCACAAATCATATACGGTCGGCAACTACGCGAGTTTACTCCCTGTGTCCCGAAAAAGTTTCAGCCAAGTCAAGTATGGCGGTTGAGGGCACATCACAGAGAACTGGCTCTAAGTCGTCGGCACGCCAGAGCATGCGAACGACTGATTGAACACACTGAACGTCTACCTCCTCTCAAAGTGGGAGATACAGTCTATATTCAAAACCAGGTTGGAAACCATAAACGCCGTTGGGATCGGTCAGGCAGAGTAATCGAAGTCAGACAGCACGACCAATACGTGGTGCGCGTAGACGGCTCTGGTCGGCTCACAGTGCGCAACCGACGATTTCTCCTTCGATTTACACCTGATATTCCGTCATCGTCAAGAGTGTGCCCTCCTATTCTACCTGATGTGAGTCCTCCCTCAACTACTGACAGTGCGGACACAGACCTGCAGACAGCGAGAGATACAGAGCTGTGAAGACCTACATGTACTGAACAACACGAAACCGCGCCTACGGAAACATCCGGTGACGCACATCAATCGTCTTCCAGCGATGCAAACGGTGACACATCACCATCCCTGCACGAAGATAAACCGTCGCTAGCGCCTCTGTCGTCCAAGATCAAAGTCCACCGTCCCGACTTCCATCAACCACACGAGTGTTCCGCCGATCGCAACGTTCGACACGTGGGCGAACAACCCGGTATGATGATTTTGTCGTGGGACGTTGAGACCTTCGATCTCGACGGTGGGGGAGATAAACGGTGACACCGAGCGTGGTTGTTGTATAAGTGTATTGCGTCAGCAGTTGTGCATTGATTCCCTCGCTCTGCCCCGTTCTGTACAATAACTCATCTGCTCTTTGGCGTGGCACTATCGCGTTTCATGAATGTACAGTGCGCAGTTGTGTCTCTTGGTTAGTTGGTGTATTGAGTGTCGTGTGACAGCAGCCCATGGAACTTGTATACGTGAGTTGTTTGAATTATTACTCACATTCAACAACGCATGTGTTTAAGATTATCCACGTGTGTACAAGGTTTATTATTTCAATGTATGTATGGTAACTGTTGTGCTTCTGTTTTAACAATATGTATGTGTTTGCAGAAACGCCATCATTGTGTTTTTAAATATACAAAGTAACCATTGTTACTCGGCCGTTTGTTCTGGGATCAGAAGCATTGTTTAAATATTTATATGTCTAAACATTCTGTCACTTACGCTGCTCCGGCCACTCAATGCAAACAGCATTTTCTCCATACATGGATCCCTTCATATCTCGCTGCGCCTGTATGAAGACCTGCACGGTATCATTGCAGACAATTATATCATGTTAAATTGTATATCAAATTTCATTTAATATCACATCAAGAGAAGCCGTGGAAGTGTTGGCATTTAGACTTGGAAGATGCAGAAAAAATTCTTGCCGATTACAGGATAAATATTGCGGTTTCAGTGTCGTTTTCATGCGTAAAGTTTGCAGGTCGCGGAGCAAGGGTGTCTTAATAAGAGGACACTATAGAGTGTGTGCGCGTGCATATGACGCATTTCAAGCAGAGGCGCGCCATTTGGCTGCGTTTGAATGAGAGATGCACCCAACGGTCGAACGCAGAAGTGTTTCATGTTTCGGGGCATTTGGTGAGCGAGAACGGTGTTCGTGGGGTTGTTGTGTCGTGACGTAGCGTCGTCGTATTCACGTGTTTATTGTGCATATATTTGTTTTTGTTGAATTCATATACACACTGCATATTGGGTTTGCGGTGGCAGGTTTGTCGCTAAAAACGAATTTCGCCGGCCAGCTACTTGAGCTTACATCAATTAATTACCGCAAATATTCTATAAAGTAAAAGTTTCATATATTATTAACCTTGAATCGCAGCTAAGCACAATCACTTAAAAGAATATTTTGATGCAAATATTATGGGCTTCCTCAAAAATAAACCCCTACATGGCAGCTTCTTAAAATACATATATTCTTGAACATAAGAAAACATAAATGGATATCATTTGCATGGTAATAAATTTGTTGCTAAAACACTAATAAACAATGAGTATGCATTACCAATGCGTCTACCAGCTTAAATTGTAAGATTATAAAAATTGATTTTCACTTTTACCAAGTAGATTTTCACTTTTGCCAAATTGATTTTCACTTTTGCCAAATCGACTTGTAAATGGTATAGTGTGTTTGCGTGTGTAAGTATGGGTCATGTGACCAATATTATATGAATGCCCAACGCGGTGATCAGAGGCAGAGCAGAGCAGAGATCATTGGTCTTGTGTGTCTTTTGTCGAGCGAGATCCGAGTCTCGTCGTCTTCCGCCGCTACAATATATTGTCCTTGAACCGAAGTTTCCTTGTGTGGACCAGTTAGCCAAAGGACCTTTCGACTTTTGTTGGTCATCTTCAAGGGTATACACGTGTATATATACACACATAACAATCGTAATTAAATAGACACTAAAATGAAAAACAAATTTGAATGATACGTCAAATATTCTAGAAATTTTCAATATAAAATTATATAAAATTCATGCCGAGTGCGCATTTGCACTGCCGTTTGTTTTAGTTATATTCTGGCTACATGCAGGATGTTGTGATGTGCTTCTCTGTTGGTTGTTGATGTTGTTGCATTGTCTAATAGAGGGAAGAATTACGTCGGGTTGTTATTGGACGTTTATGGTAGGTTTCCTCGTACAAATCAACACTGCCTCTATCATTTTGAGCTTTCTGATGTTATGCTCCTGACAAATGATGGATGTATTGTAGGTGATGGTTGTTCTGTTGAGTTTGATGTCATGCTCTTGCGCGTAGTGCCGAAAAATAGCGCCGTCGTGCAAGTGAGCAGTGAGTCGCTTGTACAAAGTTGTTGTTGTGTGGACCATGTATTCGGAATTACGGAGACTGCAGTCTCCAGTTTGACATTTATGTGAATACACAACGTTCACTTTTTGCGTCTCTTCGGTCCTTGGTAGGCAACTATTATTGACAATCAACCGATATTTTTCAAGTCTTGTTGTAAATGACTATACCATTTACAAGTCAATTTGGCAAAAGTGAAAATCAATTTGGCAAAAGTGAAATTCAATTTGGCAAAAGTGAAAATCAATTTGGCAAAAGTGAAAATCAATTTGGCAAAAGTGAAAATCAATTTGGTAATTCTTACAAATTTAGGTGGTAGTCGCATTGATAATGCATAATCATATTGTTTATTAGTGTTTTATTAACAAATTTATTACTCATGCAAATGATATCAATTAATGTTTTATGTTTAAGAATATATATAGTTTAAGAAGCTGCCATGTAGGGATATATTTGTTGATGAAGTCCATTATATTTGCATCAAAATGATCTTTTAAGTGATTTGGATTAGCTCCGATTCAAGGTTAATAATAAAATAAACTATACATTTTACAATTCCATTTGTCCCAATTGAAATCAAAATTGTCCCAGCTAGAACCACAATGTATGTTATTGATTTTACATTAAATATCAAACTTAGTTGTTGTTAGTACATTTTATTGTATTTCACATGAACAACTTAGCATTAGTCGTAAAACACAGATATTTACTACTTACTATGTACTATACAATTATGTGCTATGGTATGTACTACAATTACAATGCAGATATGTACCGTAATTACTTACTTTATGAGGAACTCTATCAGCCAATATAGCAATGTCAGCGTATATACCACCAGCGCGTGCACTTAAATTCTAGCAACAAAGCAAGATATCACAACTCAACACAATCACAACGCAACATGGCCCAGTAAAACACCTGCACTAACAAACACGCACGAACGTTCTGTGCAAACAACTGCCCTATGGCGCGCACTCTATCAGCCAATACATCAATGTATATCAATGTCAGCGTATAGTCACTGTGCTCGGAGAGTACTCGCGAGCAAATCGTGCACACACACACACACACATACACATCTACAGAAACATCACACTTTCAGAGACGGTACAATCCAGCTTATGGCAAGTGTTCTGGCATCACGTGCGAATAGCGCTTGTCGTTGCTAGCCATCTGTACTATGTTTAATATGGTACGGTATATATTTTTGTATATGGTGTCTATTTGTGTGTGCGAGGTAGTGTGAGTGTATGTATGTTGTATGCACGTGTTATGAGCGAGCAGGGGGATACAGGGGGTGGGGCAGTGCGCGCCATAGGGCAGTGCGCGCCATGGGGCAGTTGTTTGCGCAGAACGTTCGTGCGTGTTTGTTAGTGAAGGTGTTTTAGTGGGCCATGTTGCGTTGTGATTGTGTTGATTTGAGATATCCTGCTTTGTTGCTAGAATTTAAGTGCACGCGCTGGTGGTATATACGCTGACATTGCTATATTGGCTGATAGAGTTCCTCATAAAGTAAGTAATTACGGTACATATCTGCATTGTAATTGTAGTACATACCATAGCACATAATTGTATAGTACATAGTAAGTATAGTAAATATCTGTGTTTTACGACTAATGCTAAGTTGTTCATGTGAAATCCAATAAAATGTACTAACAACAACTAGGTTTGATATTTAATGTAAAATCAATAAAATACATTCTAGCTGGGACAATTTTGATTTCAATTGGGACGAATGAAATTGTAAAATGTATAGTTTATTTTATTATTAACCTTGAATCGGAGCTAATCCAAATCACTTAAAAGATCATTTTGATGTAAATATAATGGTCTTCATCAACAAATATATCCCTACATGGCAGCTTCTTAATCTATATATATTCTTAAACATAAAACGTTAATTGATATCATTTGCATGAGTAATAAATTTGTTACTAAAACACTAATAAACAATATGATTATGCATTATCAATGCGACTACCACCTAAATTTGTAAGAATTACCAAATTGATTTTCACTTTTGCCAAATTGATTTTCACTTTTGCCAAATTGATTTTCACTTTTGCCAAATTGAATTTCACTTTTGCCAAATTGATTTTCACTTTTGCCAAATTGAATTTCACTTTTGCCAAATTGATTTTCACTTTTGCCAAATTGACTTGTAAATGGTATAGTTTAATTGTCTGATTAACATGGAGTAACGTGTTTCCTAATGATTTTCTGAAGTGCAGTCTCGTCTTCTTTGTAATTTGAACTCATTGTGTTTTTTAATATAATTTTAGTGTATCTTGGTCTCTGTCTCGGTTGTATTGAGTCTTAATCATGAAGTCATGTAGTTTTTGTCTGAATACGTCATCGATGGATTTTTTTGTGTAGCCGTTATTAGTAAATAATTTGCCGACTCTATTGATTTCAGCGTCCGTATTCATCCATGTTGAACAGTGAGTTAGCGCCCTTTTGATGTACGAGCTAATTACACTGAGTTTGTATTGCTCTGGACACTCACTGTTTGCATGCATGCAAAAACCTAGATTTGTGGATTTCACTTGCACCGATGTTATGAATGATTTTACGTCTCTTTGAATGAGTATGTCCAGAAATGGGAGTTGGTTGTTTGCTATTTTTTCGATGGTAAATTTTAAACGGCAGTTCTTTTTCAAAGTAGTCCTTGATTGCATGTAAGTTCATTTCGTCTTCTGTGTTTACAAAAATATCACCTATATACCGTGCATATATAGATGGTTTCATGTCAGGATGGTTTTTAAAGCATTCTTCTTCCAGGTGACCCATGTAGAAATTTGCAAAACTAACTCCAAGGGGCGATCCAATAGCTACTCTGTCACATTGTACGTACATGTCTCCGTCAGATGAGAGCAACTGTGATTCTTTGGTGCACGCATCCATTCCTGAGAGTCATCTGGCAGCATTGGTGAAATGTTGTGTGTATATGTTGTGACATATTAGTGCTCGATATTGTGTATCACTATGTGTATGGCTATGCCTATGTGTGTATGGCTATGCCTATGTGTGTATGGCTAATGTTGTGAATTCGTAAGCTTGGCAACTCTGTGAATTGTCGAACCGCAATGGCGGATCTCTATCGTTCGTATGATTTTCGTGTGCCGTTATGTTGCTCTCTTGTAGCTGGCTAATTGGTTTGTATATTTATCCTTGCTAGCTATTGTATGCTCACCTCATGTATAATTCCTCATTATACTACGTCAATTGCATATTGATTTGTGTATTCTACGTATTAATGTCAGTGTTCTCTTTTTCAGATATAGTCATGTTTTATTGTTGAATAAAGCCTTTCGTTCAAGGTTTTCACTTCTCAGCTCACAACAATTTATTCAACAATAATTTATTCGGTATGGATGCCCTACTCAGGCCGAGTCGATTCGAGGGCTCATCTGATACTACTTCTGACGATTGGAATCACTGGCATCGCACCCTCTCTAATTGCATCAGCGCACTTCAGGCCAATAATCCGAGTATCTCTATCGACAAGTTGGGTATTCTGACTAATTATGTGTCCTCTGATGTCTTCAAATTAATATCCGATTGTACTACATTTGATTCGGCGATAGAAGTCTTGAAGAAAACGTATGTGAAGCCGAGAAACACGGTTTTCGCCAGACATGTCCTGGCTACATGTAAGCAGGACAATGATCAGTCAATCGACCAGTTTCTTCAAACGTTGAAACAGCTCGCCAAAGAATGCAACTTCGAGGCTGTCACCGCAACGACACACGCTGACCTCTCTATCAGAGACGCATTCATCAGTGGACTTTCTTCTTCGAGTATTCGTCAGAGGCTGCTGGAGAATCTGGAGCTGAAACTGGAGGACGCTGTAGCAACAGCGAGAAGCCTGGAAATGGCTCAAAAGAACGCGGCAGTATATTCGACATGTTCTGGAATGGCGGCTCAAGCTACCAATCAGACACATGAGCAAGAGGAAACCTCTTCTCATGCAGATTCACATGCTCCATTGGAGTGCGCTGTGTCCCGGCGTACGTCGCCGCAGCAGCATAGGCCATCTCGGTGCCAATTTTGTGGAAGGGTGAATCATCCCAGGTACCGGTGTCCTGCCAAAGATTCTCTCTGCCACTCGTGCGGGAAGAAAGGACACTTTTCTAGTGTATGCCGCTCGTCGTCCAACTCCAGTGGTGGCCCTAATTTTAAGGCAGCCATCTTGGCCTCTTCTTACGGCGGGTCTAACGAAGCGTGCTCCATAGTCACTGCTGTATTGAACAATCAGGAAGTTACGGCAATGATTGACAGTGGCAGTACTCATAACTTCATTAAGAAGGATTATGCTCGGTCGCTTAAACTGAAAGTACACCACTCGAGAGATCAGGTCAGTATGGCATCGTCTCGATTGTCTAGCTGCACTGAAGGCCACTGCTTCTGTGACTTTGAAGTAAATGAACGACCTTATACCAGAGTGAAACTGTCTATCCTACCAGATTTGTGTGTTCCTATAATTCTGGGACAAGAATTCATGAAACGGCATGAAGCTGTAGAGTTCAAGTTGAATGGCGGAGCACCGACCTTGAAAATTTGCGCCTCATCACACCTGAACGTGGATCCGCCATCTCTGTTTGCTAATTTAGAGCACAATTGTCGACCAATCAGCACCAGAAGCAGAACCTATTCCCCTCCTGACCGTATTTTCATCAAGTCAGAAATCAAACATCTACTCCAAGAGGGGATAATTGAAAAGTCGAATTCGCCTTGGAGAGCTCAAGTCGTGGTAACGAAAAATGAGAGGCACAAAAGAAGACTGGTGATCGACTATTCTACAACTATCAACAAATTCACTCAGCTCGACGCGTATCCGATGCCTAAAATATCTGAAATGATTAGAAATCTTTCCAACTATACAATCTTCTCGAAGGTAGACTTGAAACAAGCATACCATCAGTGCCCAATCAGGGAAGATGAGAGGTTCTACACGGCGTTCGAAGCAGATTGCGAATTGTACCAGTTTACGCGACTGCCATTTGGACTGACGAATTCTGTTGCAGCTTTTCAGCGGATAATGAACAACATAATTCAGAACCACGGTCTGGAGGGCACGTATGTATACATTGACGACATAGTGATTGGAGGCAGAAACCAGGAAGAACTCTCGTCCCGAATGAAAGCATTTGAGGAAGTTGCAGATAAAATGAACATACAATTCAATAGAGATAAATGTGAGTATAATGTGTCTGTACTGGATTTTCTCGGTCATCGGATCGAAAACGGGACGATCAAACCCGACCCCAAGAGACTGACTCCTTTGAAAGAAATGCCGAATCCGAGCTGCAACAGATCACTGAAGAGAACTATCGGATTGCTTTCGTATTATTCTTCGTGGATTGCCAATTTTTCATCGAGAATTTCACCACTGTTGAACGTGAAAAGTTTTCCTATGAATCAGGAGGCGACTGAAGCATTCCAAGCTTTGAAAAACGAAATAAGCCAGGCTTGCCTTGCAGCCATCGACGACCACGCACCATTCATGATTGAGACGGACGCCTCAGATTGCGCTCTCGCTGCTGTTCTGTCACAGTGCGGACGTCCTGTCGCATTCTTCTCCCGTACTCTGTCACACGCTGAGAGACGGCACTCAATAGTGGAGAGAGAAGCAGCGGCGATAGTAGAAGCTGTCAGAAAATGGCGTGATCTACTTGTCGGCCGAAAATTTAGTATTGTGACAGACCAGCAAGCTGTCACATATATTTTCAACACGCAACTATCCAGCAGGATTAAGAACGACAAACTGTTGAGGTGGCGATTAGAATTATCTAGCTATTGCTATGAAATCGCCTATCGTCCAGGGTCAATGAATTCTTGTGCCGACACCCTCTCCAGGTCATGTGCGTCCGCTCAGTCTCTGTCACTCAAAGATCTGCACGAGGCCTTATGTCATCCAGGTGTACGTCGAATGAGTCACCTGGTCCGACTGAAGAATTTGCCGTACTCCGTCGAAGACGTCAAGAGAGTATGCAGAGAGTGTCGAGTATGTGGCGAGCTGAAACCTCGCTTTTTCAGGCCATCGCCTGGAAGGTTAGTACATGCTCGATCACCTTTTGAACGATTATCAATGGACTTTGTTGGGCCCAAGCCATCTGTCAATAAGAACAAATACTTACTAGTGATTGTCGATGAGTACTCACGATTCCCATTTGTATATCCATGTCCAGATATCTCTGCTCAAACCGTTATTAGATGTCTTCAGAATTTATTCTCAATGTTCGGGTGTCCAGACTCCATCCACAGCGATAGAGGCTCTCAGTTTACCTCCTCCGGACTTCGAAATTTCTTGTTCCAGAACGGAGTTGTAATCACTCACTCAACTCCGTACCATCCGATCGGCAACGGCCAGTGCGAACGAGAAAATGGCACCATCTGGAGGGCCATCCGTCTGGCACTAAAGTCCGATCATCTGGACGAATCTCACTGGCAGAGTGTTCTCGACCGTGCGCTGCATTCAATTCGTTCACTTCTTTGTACGTCAACGAATGTCACACCACATGCTCGCTTCCTAGGTTTTCCGAGAAGGTCCGGCAGCGGATATTCTCTCCCTGACTGGCTGCTAGGTGGACCTGCATTCATCAAAAACTATCATCGTACCTCCAAGTCGGACCCCCTCGTCGAGCCTGTCGAAATTGTTTCTGCAACACCGCATTTCGCAAAAGTTCGCTACTCCGACGGAAGGGAATCTACTGTGTCGACCAGCGACCTTGCTCCTCAGCCTCCAGGTGATCCACCGCGTGCTGCTGAACGAGAAGTGGTACCGGCAGTTCCGACTGGCGCTATCAGCGAACAAGTAGGTGATTCCATGATTGTTGCAGACGAGGCCAGGGATGAGAGGGAACGGATGGAGATATCCGCTGATGAATTCGCCGACCGCTCACTGAATGAACAAACAGAACACCCACTCTCGTTCCTACCTGGTGCTACGAGGAGAGGTCGCATCGTCAGACGTAATCCGAAATATGTGTGATTGTTCCAATATGCTGCGTTCCATCTTCGCCAATTTATTTCTTTAAGGTGCGGAGAATGTTGTGAATTCGTAAGCTTGGCAACTCTGTGAATTGTAGAACCGCAATGGCGGATCTCTATCGTTCGTATGATTTTCGTGTGCCGTTATGTTGCTCTCTTGTAGCTGGCTAATTGGTTTGTATATTTATCCTTGCTAGCTATTGTATGCTCACCTCATGTATAATTCCTCATTATACTACGTCAATTGCATATTGATTTGTGTATTCTACGTATTAATGTCAGTGTTCTCTTTTTCAGATATAGTCATGTTTTATTGTTGAATAAAGCCTTTCGTTCAAGGTTTTCACTTCTCAGCTCACAACAGTCCTTGATTGCATGTAAGTTCATTTCGTCTTCTGTGTTTACAAAAATATCACCTATATACCGTGCATATATAGATGGTTTCATGTCAGGATGGTTTTTAAAGCATTCTTCTTCCAGGTGACCCATGTAGAAATTTGCAAAACTAGCTCCAAGGGGCGATCCAATAGCTACTCTGTCACATTGTACGTACATGTCTCCGTCAGATGAGAGCAACTGTGATTCTTTGGTGCACGCATCCATTCCTGAGAGTCATCTGGCAGCATTGGTGAAATGTTGTGTGTATATGTTGTGACATATTAGTGCTCGATATTGTGTATCACTATGTGTATGGCTATGCCTATGTGTGTATGGCTATGCCTATGTGTGTATGGCTGGATGTATGTGTATGGCTGGATATGACTATTAGAATGTGTGTATGGCTATGCCTCTGTTCTGGAGGTCGACGATAAAATCAAAGGATTTAGGGGGAAAATGACATCTGGAGAATGCGAGTCTTGAATGGGATCAGACATGTTTCCACAACTCACAGAGTTTTTGGACACCAACAAACTTCCAGTCGCCTTGGTAAGTAATCAGATCTACGGTCATCTTACCGCACTGAATGACCATTTCAAATCGTACTTCACTGACCTCGACACCGATGCCTGGGATTGTGTTCGGGATCCTTTTGTTGCCAGTTCATCAGCACGTGGGATCAGTGCAAAGGCAGAGGAGGAACTGTTGGAGTTGGCATGTGATGGAAGCCAGAGGATCCGATTCCGTCAGTGCATATAGACTAGACTTTAGACTTTTGGGTTTCTATTAAAGAAGAATATCCTTAACTCTTTAATGCAGCTGTGAAGGTTTTGCTTCCATTTCCCACTACATATATCTGCGAGGCATCTTTCTCAGCTCTTGACAGCCATGCAAACCAAGTACAGGGATCGGATGAATGTGGAAGATGCCTAAGAGTATGCCTCTCATCCATCCATACCAGGATAGAGAAGTTGTGCACTGACAGGCAGGCTCATCCTTCACATTAATAATGCACAAAATAGATCTGTTATTGATGAGAAAGAGGGAGAGGGAATTACTGGAAAAAATATTCAATAGAATTTAATGGACGTTTTCGAACTCTTAGCTTTGGATTACACAATATTTGAATTGTTGTTATATGTTTTGATATTATAAGAATTGCCAATTAAAGATGGAGTTACACTTACTTCTCAGTTAACGTATATATTTACAGCTTTCCATGACTGTTGTTATTATGAAACAATTGAGCGATGTTTTGAATTGATGTTTTGTTTTGAATTGTTTAGCAATTGACCGATGTTTTGCTGGAGTACAATTTCGGAGTTCACTATCTCCATTCTCACACACTGGTAGACATTGGTGGTATTTATTTCTCGAGACGTCTTTCGGCTAATATGAGCCATCTTCAGGAGTTACACTAACCAGAAATTTAAATTACAGTGCTAAGATACAAAACAAAACATGAAATCGATAAACACGTGCTTAAATATAAAGGGTACCTTTCATCCGACACCAGTTAATATCTAACAAATAAAACACAATACAATTATTACATGAAATATATATATATATATATATATATATATATATATATATATATATATATATATATATATATATATATATATATGTATATATATATCGGCGTCGTCACGCTTGTGCTCCAGCAAGGGCACGCCCAGTCAGCTCAGACCGTGGGGCTCTCTGAGTCGGTAAAATGCCGTTTTCTTCAACTTACACGTTCATTGCTGGTCTCAAGTTGGTGATGTGAATTGCTTCAGGCAGTTTCAGACGCCGTATGTCACGTTCTTGGTCAATGATATCTGTGCTTTTTACTATCAGCTCCCTATTGATCTTTTGTTTGTGAACCGAGATGTTGTGCTTTTGGATTGCACCATTGCTGAGGTGGCACGTCAGCCGTCGCGACAGCGTTGTGGTCGTCATACCGATGTATGAATGAGGCCTACACTCCTCATTTGGACAGGTGTATCGGTATACGACATGGTGCTGCTACAAGTTGCTGGGCTTCTACATCATGGGCCTGTTTTTCATAATAATGTTGACAGTTTTTCGCGACTGATAATAAACTACCAATTTGACCTTTTTGTGTCGCTGGTGGCCTACACGTTTTTTGCGATAATTTCTCGCATGACTCTTTCATCCACACGATATGCAGAGCTCATGATGTTTTTGTAGTACATATAAATCGCTTGTGCATCTTCATTTTCGGGCATATCGCGAGTGAATTGTTTGTTGAGCGTTTCCTTTATGACTTTGGACACGTCGTCATTTGAGTAGCCGTTGTTCACTAGTACCTGTGTCAAGCGCTCAAGCTCGCGATGTGTTGACTCCCAGTCTGAGCAGTGGAACCATTGCACGACGAACGTAGGCGCTGATGGTGGAGCGTTTGTATTTGTTCGGCCGTGTGTACACGAAGCCGACGAATGAAGGAATGTGCCTCAATGATGCAAGCGAGTGCCCGCACGAATACAAACGCTCTGCAAATATTCTTCTAAAAAGGTCTCGCAGACAAAGTGCGGATTTTATTTGACCCGAGTCGCCCGCTAAAAAGAATATTTGCACCTCCCAAAGAGCGACTGACATGCGATTCCGGTTGCTTTACATGCTCCTGTGCGACGGAAAGGTCACAATGTTGGCAGAAGAATGTGATTTATAAGATAACTTGTACGATCTGTGGAAGATTCTACATAGGTTAAACATGTCGTCCTGTAACAATACGAGTGAAGGAGCATATTAGCCCAAAACTGAACGGTGTGATGTTCAAACACAACAATGAGCATCACACCAACTCTCCATTATCGATCAGCTGGTGTATAATCCACAGTGGCATCAGAGACGAGTCGACAAGAAAGTACGCTGAAGCAGCCTACATACGACAGCATGATGATGAATCGCTCATCAACGGCTGCAAGGGAATAGATTTAAAATGCCAATTCTAAATATAATGCAATTGGCAATTAATTCTCCTTTTTCAGCGCTTAATTACAAGTTACTCGATTTTTATGATGCATGTGTTTCTATTGTCTGCTATATAATTGTGCAATTTGGCAGTTAATTTGAATGAAATTCAGTACCTGAAGAAGCTGTGAGGCGAAAACGTTCGTACTAAAATATATTGATTGTACACGATGAAGCGATTCATTTACATAATATATATATATATCTATATATATAAAAGAGATCCTCTGTGTGTCTGTGTGTGTTTCTGTGTGTCTGTGTGTCTGTTCGACCCTCCTTGGTCCATTTTCTATCAGCTAATACTCGGCCACCACTTGGTGTACCCGCTGCAAATTTATACCATCACGTTGGAAATTTTCTTGTCTACACTTTAGATTAAATTTTAAATTTCAAAAATGAAATAAAAAAAAGTTATTGCGGTGAAAAGACAAAATGAACCCTGAAAAATGCGAAAATTTTGGTAAATTTTCTGAAGACTACTCCTCCTAAAAGAGCAATGGTACAACTATAAAAATTATACCACTGTGTAGAAAATTTTCTCTTCTACTCAACAAATTATAATTTATACCCAAAAATTGAATATAAAACATGTAAAATGGAAAAAAATTCAATCTACATTCAAAATTTTATTTAAACTCCACGCGTCAAATTTTCTATACTTTTTTCTCTATTTCTCAAAAAATAATTATCACACATCTAAATAAATAATACCATCATGCTGGGATTTTTTTTTTCTACAACACAGTATAATTTTTAATTTCACAAA
The DNA here is from genome assembly GCA_916048095.2 of Sacculina carcini. NCBI lineage: Eukaryota > Metazoa > Arthropoda > Thecostraca > Sacculinidae > Sacculina > Sacculina carcini. The sequence continues at coordinate 6,123,322 of OU696583.1, forward strand.
GTGTATTAAAAAAAAGTAACGGCGGTGTGAAGTGTAAATGACAAAGTCAAAAAGGCAAAATTAGCACACAAAAACGTGAATATTTTGGTCAATATTCCGCTATCTATTCCTCATAAACCAGCAATGGTACAGCTATAAAAACTATACTATTGTGTAGATAATTTTGTGTTCTACAATAAAAGTTATAATTTATACCCACAAATGATACAAAAGACGTGTAAAATTGGCAAAATTCTCAAATAGATCCAAAATTTCACTTGAACACCGGGTGATCAAAATTAATTCATTTTTCTACTATTTCTCAGTAACTATCCGTCACACATTAAAATAAATTATACCATCGTGCTAGAAATTTTGTTTTCTACAATACGGTATAATTGTTAATTTGCCAAAGTCAACCTAAAGGAAGTCACGGCGGTGTAAAGTCAAAATGTCATGTTGCCAATTTGACAGCTATTATGCGCACTTGCGATTACACAGGAATATACAACTGTGTAGATAATTTTTTGTTCTACAAGATAAGCTATAATCCATACCCACAAATGATACAAAAAACGTGTAAAATTGGCAAAATTCTCAAATACATCCAAAATTACACTTGAACACCGGGCGACTAAAATTAATTAATTTTTCTACTATTTCTCAGTAAATATTTGTTATACATAAAAATAAATTATACCATCGTGCTAGAAAGTTTGTTTTCTACAATACGGTATAATTTTTTATTTTCCAAAGTGTATCTAAAGGAAGTTACGGCGGTGTAAAGTCAAAATGTCATGTTGCGAATTTGACAGCTATTATGCGCACTTGCGATTACACATGAATATACACTGATTTAATTTCACTGAAGTCCAATCACAATTTACGCACTTGCGATTACACAGGAATATACTACTGTGTAGAGAATTTTGTATTCTACAATATAAGCTATAATTTATACCCACAAATGGTACAAAAACGTGTAAAATTGGCAAAATTCTCAAATACATTCAAAATTACACTTGAACACCGGTCGACTAAAATTAATTCATTTTTCTACTATTTCTCAGTAACTATTTGTTATACATAAAAATAAATTACACCATCGTGCTAGAAATTTTGTTTTCTACAATACGCTATAATTCTTAATTTTCCAAAGGGTATCTGAAGGAAGTTACGGCGGTGTAAAGTCAAAAGGACATATTGCCAATTTGACAGCTATTATGCGCACTTGCGATTACACAGGAATATACACCGATTAAATTTCACTGAAGCCCAATCACAATTAAGAATGCATCATATTATCTCCAAGCATGGATGGTGTGGTTGTATTGCGTACAGTTTAATTAATGCTAAACTATACTGAATAGAAAGTCTTTATTGTCCTCAATATTTACACATCAAATGTTCCGCACGACGGGCGGGTAAAATGCTACTTGGAACAAAGTAAGCTACTGAATTTTACTGTGTAATTTAATTGGTTTAATTTCAAGTTGCATACGCTTAAGTTGCATAAGGATACGGGTTGTAATATCATGCAATGCCAAGTATATGCATATGCTGTTTTAGAGGAAGCATTAATCTGGAATTATAGAGATGTTTCATTGTTTTGATAGTGTTACACTTCTGAATTACTACACACGAAGGACGGGTGTGAATTTGAGCAGTGTTGAGGGAAAATCATCGTCAATAATTAAAACAAGAATTTACAAATTTGACTTTTCTATTGGTCGTTTTTCATCAATTTTCTTTGTGTTTGTTTCGTGTTTGAGTTCTGAATTATTCCGCACGACGGGCAGCTTTAAATATGAGGCGGGTTGTGGAAAAACATGTTTTCTAAATTGAAACATAAAATTCACATTTAGACTTTTATATTAGCTAAAACTTTCCTATGGGTTTGTTTTTCTTTTTCAATTTGCACTAATTTTTTTATGAATTCAATATTAATTATATTTTATGAACTGTTCCGCACGACGGGGGAATTAAATGTATCTATAAAGAGTGGGTTTAAATGATAGCGAGGTATAAGATATTTTGCTAGCAGTAAATATTCTAGCGATAAAAGTAGAATAGCTCTTAAGCAAATGATTTTGGAGAATGATGTGGACCTTTAGATATATTTTGCGATCTGATGATATATGTATTAGGAATAATACGTAGCAGAATATAGATTGCATAATATAATACCGGCTATAATATCAAGGGCTGTAATATCGGTGTAATCCAAAAAATGACAACTGTATGAATATGATGCATTAGTGGAAGCATTAACCGGGAATTATGAGATAATATGATAATGGTGTATAATTATATCGCATTATGCAACAAATGTGAATTAAGCTGCATTACAGTTTGGTCCCGATACTATATTGGCGGTTTGAGAGAAAAGTATTGGTGGGCCGCGTGTTTGGGACCCCTGGGGTAGATAATCTCAGTCTTCTGATTACAAATTATGATCGCATCAGTATATTTTGTGATCACAAACTAATAAGTTAAATCACCTCAGACTAGGCTGAGAGCGGTCGATATTGAATGGTTGGGTTGGGTTGGGTAGGTTTGACTCAGGTTATATTGGGTTTTAATGATAGCGGAAAATATATAAATTTTAACAATAAATATTATAGCGGTAAAAGTGAAATAGTACTTGAGCAAATGATATTGGGGAATGATGTTAAGTAATAAATATAGTTTGGAAACATTCTTATGAAAATATTTCATCATCTTTCATTGTTTGTTTCGTGTTTGTGTTCTGAATTATACCACACGACGGGCAGATTTATATATCAGGCGGGTTGAGGAATAATATTTGTCAAAATAAGAACAAAAATATTCACATTTAGACTTTTCTATTGGTTAAGATATTTATAGGTTACATTTTTTGGTTTTCAATTTGTATTCATTATATTTTCTGGATTTGATATGAATTTTATTGTATGAATTGTTCCGCACGACGAGTGGGTTTAAAAAAGTGCTTTTAGATCATTTTTTCAAATGGTTCATTTGAAAAAAAAAATAAAATGTTCCGCGGGCAGCAACTGTAGACAATAGAACGTTCAATTTTCCCTGTAGAATTAATCCATACACAAAACCAATGGATTTGACTTCAAATATGAATTTTATTGTATGAATTGTTCCGCACGACGAGCGGGTTTAAAAAAGGTGTTTCCATTTTTTAGTTAATTTTTTTCAAATGGTTCATTTAAAAAAGGTATTTTTTTACAAATAAAAATGTTCCGCGGGCAGCAACTATAGACAATAGAACGTTCAATTTACCCTGTAGAATTAATCCATACACAAAACCAATGGATTTGACTTCAAGATCCAGAACGGATCGTGTTCGAGTTCTGAATTATTCAGCACGACGGGCGGGTTTAAAAATGACTCAGGCGGACTGAGGGGAAATATTTTGTCGAAATAAAAATAATTAAACTTATAATTTTCAATTGATTAATATTTTTATGAGTGTACCCTATTTCATTTTTATTTTTTCATTTTTTTTACGAATTGAATATGAATTTCATGTTATGAATTGCTCCGCACAACGGGCGGGTTTTAATGCTATATATCTATCTATATAAAAGAGATCCTCTGTGTGTCTGTGTGTGTTTCTGTGTGTCTGTGTGTCTGTTCGACCCTCCTTGGTCCATTTTCTATCAGCTAATACTCGGCCACCACTTGGTGTACCCGCTGCAAATTTATACCATCACGTTGGAAATTTTCTTGTCTACACTTTAGATTAAATTTTAAATTTCAAAAATGAAATAAAAAAAAGTTATTGCGGTGAAAAGACAAAATGAACCCTGAAAAATGCGAAAATTTTGGTAAATTTTCTGAAGACTACTCCTAAAAGAGCAATGGTACAACTATAAAAATTATACCACTGTGTAGAAAATTTACTCTTCTACTCAACAAATTATAATTTATACCCAAAAATTGAATATAAAACATGTAAAATGGAAAAAAATTCAATCTACATTCAAAATTTTATTTAAACTCCACGCGTCAAATTTTCTATACTTTTTTCTCTATTTCTCAAAAAATAATTATCACACATCTAAATAAATAATACCATCATGCTGGGATTTTTTTTTTCTACAACACAGTATAATTTTTAATTTCACAAAGTGTATTAAAAAAAAGTAACGGCGGTGTGAAGTGTAAATGACAAAGTCAAAAAGGCAAAATTAGCACACAAAAACGTGAATATTTTGGTCAATATTCCGCTATCTATTCCTCATAAACCAGCAATGGTACAGCTATAAAAACTATACTATTGTGTAGATAATTTTGTGTTCTACAATAAAAGTTATAATTTATACCCACAAATGATACAAAAGACGTGTAAAATTGGCAAAATTCTCAAATAGATCCAAAATTTCACTTGAACACCGGGTGATCAAAATTAATTCATTTTTCTACTATTTCTCAGTAACTATCCGTCACACATTAAAATAAATTATACCATCGTGCTAGAAATTTTGTTTTCTACAATACGGTATAATTGTTAATTTGCCAAAGTCAACCTAAAGGAAGTCACGGCGGTGTAAAGTCAAAATGTCATGTTGCCAATTTGACAGCTATTATGCGCACTTGCGATTACACAGGAATATACAACTGTGTAGATAATTTTTTGTTCTACAAGATAAGCTATAATTCATACCCACAAATGATACAAAAAACGTGTAAAATTGGCAAAATTCTCAAATACATCCAAAATTACACTTGAACACCGGGCGACTAAAATTAATTAATTTTTCTACTATTTCTCAGTAAATATTTGTTATACATAAAAATAAATTATACCATCGTGCTAGAAAGTTTGTTTTCTACAATACGGTATAATTTTTTATTTTCCAAAGTGTATCTAAAGGAAGTTACGGCGGTGTAAAGTCAAAATGTCATGTTGCGAATTTGACAGCTATTATGCGCACTTGCGATTACACATGAATATACACTGATTTAATTTCACTGAAGTCCAATCACAATTTACGCACTTGCGATTACACAGGAATATACTACTGTGTAGAGAATTTTGTATTCTACAATATAAGCTATAATTTATACCCACAAATGGTACAAAAACGTGTAAAATTGGCAAAATTCTCAAATACATTCAAAATTACACTTGAACACCGGTCGACTAAAATTAATTCATTTTTCTACTATTTCTCAGTAACTATTTGTTATACATAAAAATAAATTATACCATCGTGCTAGAAATTTTGTTTTCTACAATACGCTATAATTCTTAATTTTCCAAAGGGTATCTGAAGGAAGTTACGGCGGTGTAAAGTCAAAAGGACATATTGCCAATTTGACAGCTATTATGCGCACTTGCGATTACACAGGAATATACACCGATTAAATTTCACTGAAGCCCAATCACAATTAAGAATGCATCATATTATCTCCAAGCATGGATGGTGTGGTTGTATTGCGTACAGTTTAATTAATGCTAAACTATACTGAATAGAAAGTCTTTATTGTCCTCAATATTTACACATCAAATGTTCCGCACGACGGGCGGGTAAAATGCTACTTGGAACAAAGTAAGCTACTGAATTTTACTGTGTAATTTAATTGGTTTAATTTCAAGTTGCATACGCTTAAGTTGCATAAGGATACGGGTTGTAATATCATGCAATGCCAAGTATATGCATATGCTGTTTTAGAGGAAGCATTAATCTGGAATTATAGAGATGTTTCATTGTTTTGATAGTGTTACACTTCTGAATTACTACACACGAAGGACGGGTGTGAATTTGAGCAGTGTTGAGGGAAAATCATCGTCAATAATTAAAACAAGAATTTACAAATTTGACTTTTCTATTGGTCGTTTTTCATCAATTTTCTTTGTGTTTGTTTCGTGTTTGAGTTCTGAATTATTCCGCACGACGGGCAGCTTTAAATATGAGGCGGGTTGTGGAAAAACATGTTTTCTAAATTGAAACATAAAATTCACATTTAGACTTTTATATTAGCTAAAACTTTCCTATGGGTTTGTTTTTCTTTTTCAATTTGCACTAATTTTTTTATGAATTCAATATTAATTATATTTTATGAACTGTTCCGCACGACGGGGGAATTAAATGTATCTATAAAGAGTGGGTTTAAATGATAGCGAGGTATAAGATATTTTGCTAGCAGTAAATATTCTAGCGATAAAAGTAGAATAGCTCTTAAGCAAATGATTTTGGAGAATGATGTGGACCTTTAGATATATTTTGCGATCTGATGATATATGTATTAGGAATAATACGTAGCAGAATATAGATTGCATAATATAATACCGGCTATAATATCAAGGGCTGTAATATCGGTGTAATCCAAAAAATGACAACTGTATGAATATGATGCATTAGTGGAAGCATTAACCGGGAATTATGAGATAATATGATAATGGTGTATAATTATATCGCATTATGCAACAAATGTGAATTAAGCTGCATTACAGTTTGGTCCCGATACTATATTGGCGGTTTGAGAGAAAAGTATTGGTGGGCCGCGTGTTTGGGACCCCTGGGGTAGATAATCTCAGTCTTCTGATTACAAATTATGATCGCATCAGTATATTTTGTGATCACAAACTAATAAGTTAAATCACCTCAGACTAGGCTGAGAGCGGTCGATATTGAATGGTTGGGTTGGGTTGGGTAGGTTTGACTCAGGTTATATTGGGTTTTAATGATAGCGGAAAATATATAAATTTTAACAATAAATATTATAGCGGTAAAAGTGAAATAGTACTTGAGCAAATGATATTGGGGAATGATGTTAAGTAATAAATATAGTTTGGAAACATTCTTATGAAAATATTTCATCATCTTTCATTGTTTGTTTCGTGTTTGTGTTCTGAATTATACCACACGACGGGCAGATTTATATATCAGGCGGGTTGAGGAATAATATTTGTCAAAATAAGAACAAAAATATTCACATTTAGACTTTTCTATTGGTTAAGATATTTATAGGTTACATTTTTTGGTTTTCAATTTGTATTCATTATATTTTCTGGATTTGATATGAATTTTATTGTATGAATTGTTCCGCACGACGAGTGGGTTTAAAAAAGTGTTTTTAGATCATTTTTTCAAATGGTTCATTTGAAAAAAATAATAAAATGTTCCGCGGGCAGCAACTGTAGACAATAGAACGTTCAATTTTCCCTGTAGAATTAATCCATACACAAAACCAATGGATTTGACTTCAAATATGAATTTTATTGTATGAATTGTTCCGCACGACGAGCGGGTTTAAAAAAGGTGTTTCCATTTTTTAGTTAATTTTTTTCAAATGGTTCATTTAAAAAAGGTATTTTTTTACAAATAAAAATGTTCCGCGGGCAGCAACTATAGACAATAGAACGTTCAATTTACCCTGTAGAATTAATCCATACACAAAACCAATGGATTTGACTTCAAGATCCAGAACGGATCGTGTTCGAGTTCTGAATTATTCAGCACGACGGGCGGGTTTAAAAATGACTCAGGCGGACTGAGGGGAAATATTTTGTCGAAATAAAAATAATTAAACTTATAATTTTCAATTGATTAATATTTTTATGAGTGTACCCTATTTCATTTTTATTTTTTCATTTTTTTTACGAATTGAATATGAATTTCATGTTATGAATTGCTCCGCACAACGGGCGGGTTTTAATGCTATATATATATACATAAAGAAGAAATTATCTGTCTGTCTGTGTAGGTATGCTTGAATATGAGGTGACATAATTGCGCTGGTTCATGGTTCGCTGGTTCAATGATCAGGGGCTTCAAACGCAAACGAAGCGATGGCTCATTTTTATGAAATAAAAATGTCCCGCGGGCAGCAATAAAACGTTCAATTTCACCGTGTAGAATGAATTCATATACAAACCTAATGGATTTGACTAAAAGAACCAGAACGGATGGTGTTCGAGTTCTGAATTATTCCTCACGTCGGGCGGGTTTAAATATGAGGCGGGCTGAGTGAAAATATTTTGTCAAAATAAAATTAAAAATAATGAAATTTAGACTTTTTAATTGATTAAGGTTTTCATGAGTTTGCCTTATTTATTTTTAATTTGCAATATTTTTATGAATTGTTCCGCACAACGGGCGGGTTTTAATGCTAGTATATATATATATATATATATTATGTAAATATGTATATATATATATATATATATATATATATATATCGGTTATTTTCTGTAATAAAAGTGGTTCTTGGTTGGAAAACGTTTGAGAACCTATGCACTACAAGACAATAACAGCCTGATCTAGGCGAATGAACTACCTGACACTAATAGCCATCTCAGTTTATCATTCGGCATAAACGGTGCCTGTAAATCGCTGGGGTATAATGACTAATACACGCTGCTGCTAATATTACCTGGTCGAAATGGTTCAATGAGCACGTCGGATTGGCCACATAAACGACGCACAATGTCGACAGCGGCCGCTTGTTTGAGATCCACTGCAATTGAGCGTTTGCCGTCGCTCAAACAGTCCATGTGCTCCGCCTGCGACACCTGCGACAACAGCCAGCGCCGTCTATTCAGGCAACGGCATAAACACCTTGACCTCTTAGGTTCTTAACCTTTCTGTGATCGAGTACCATTTAGAGGTCTCGTGCACTCGCCGCGAACCACCTGGTTCTATGAAAATTCAGTTCGATCATATATCATTTTATACGCATTATTGTACAAGTACAACATACAAATTAAGTAGACATTCAGCTTTGTCTGGCCACAAACCAGATCCAAAGCTGCATACCCCCAATTCGGCCTTGATATCCTAAGCCAACTACTTATTATGGACAGATTACATCCGCGGGATGAGGCCGAATCCGCGGAATGAGACCGGAGGGAGGAGATGACTATCTCTTTTTAATTCCTTTTGGTTCTTCCTTCTTCGAAGATTTCCTTTGAAGATTGTTGTGAATGCGAGATGCGAGCTGCAGCCGACAAAACAAAAATCGACGGCGGCAGCGTTTGGCGGAAAACGGAACGACCTTCTTGCATCCATTTTACCCCTAGGGACCAAGTTTCATCAAACTCGGTCCAGTGGTTTAGGAGATAGGGTAAACAGACACAAATTACCTCAATGACCTTGAAAATAACTCCAGAGGTCGACAAAACCTAGCCTATGACCTTCTTGCATCCATTTTAACCCTAAAGACCAAGTTTCATCAAAATCGGTCCAGTGGTTTAGGAGGAGATAGGGTACAAACAGACATTCAGACAATTTGCAATCCGTGCAGTGCAAATAATTACCATCAATTCGGCCCTTCAGCCCTTGAAAAAACAACTCAATGCGAGAACTGAACATGTTTCTTCTCCACCAGCTGGTTAATGAGGGGCATCACTTTGCTCACAGCTAATCGGAAATCATCCCCTGGTACCATTTTAATCACCCCAGAAGTGTTAGCGTACCACCTGGAAGGTCCTCGTTGTATTGTTTTATGAAACAACACGGAAATTGAAATTTTCGAATGTATATATTATTTAACAAATGCTTACACCAATTACAATATCAGAACGCTCTCATCACACCAGAAACACTCACAAGTACCACACTACTCACATTACTTCCCACTTGTCACAACTTATCACTAACGCGCAGCGTATGCCGCCTAATATATTATATACAATGGTGTCACCTCACACCTCCCCTCAGTCACGAACGTACTCCGACAGGTAAGCTGGAGGTCGCCGTTCACGACTGCTACGACGTGGGGCTGGCGTGGGTCGTCCAGCTTCAGTTTGCTGCCGGTTGATGTTGGTGGGCGGACTGATGGTGTCATCGCTTTCCATCTGGTTCGGTTGCTCACAAGGAAGTCTCTCGTTCGGCGAGAAATGTATTGCGGTCCACCGTCGCTCCGAAGACGGTTGGGTACGCCGAACGTTGCGAACAACTGTTAGTTTGTTTATTGAATTGTTGGGGTATACCGGCTTCTAGGACCATATGGCACCCCCAGTCCCAGTCATTACACCTCTGTACGATCTCTCTCCCGGCAGGGCACCAGCCTCTTTAATCTACAAGTACTGGGTCAGAGCGAGATTCGTTGATAAACTATCTGCAATGGATGATGCGACGGTGGCACCTAAGTTTAAACACTGTGGGTGAAGCCGCCAGGAGCACGATGTGATGACAGATATACAGAGGGTGTAGAGACTGATGTAGAGTCTGCTCAGTGTATTGAAGTAGATGGGATGTAGAAACACGTTCGCGATGTGTGGCTGAAGGGCGCGTGCACAGAAGCCAGCGTGAATGTATATGTGGACACGAGTGACGAAGACATCGTCGTCCCTTTCCTTGCTGGTGATCAGATAACGTCCCAGATTGACAATGGATCGGCCAGAACCAGCTGGACACCGGATGACCCTGTGCCAATTCGTAGAGCAGAGTGAATTCGTTCTAGGCCGTGTGTGCCATCTGTGTGAGTGTAATAATCAGGTGTGAGTTTATTTAGATATTGATATGAGAGAGGTGATTTGATCAATATGTCAAATGATGGTATTGCTTATACTTTGCCGTGATTAGAATTAACGGTATTCGCGGAGGTTTGAAATTCGTTGGTGTGCGAGAGAGAATCGTAATATGTTGTAATGTAGTGTGATAGTGTCTATAATGTTTGCGTGATTGACTTGTTCCTGATCGTTTTTTACTATTGTTAAATATACTTCTACACTAATAATTAAAAGTGCTGTATATGAGCGATTTACATTCAGCGATATATAAATAGATCACTGCCGGTTTACGCTCATAATGGCACCAACTCAACGTTTTAGAGGAAATAGGTTCATTGCACGAAATTTATTACACAAAAATAAGACGAACAAGTATAATAATGGAAATGTGTGATCCTGTCGGTTTTTCAAGACTTTCGAGCAGCGGCATCGCCAAGGGGGGGGGGGGGGGGGGCTTGGAGGTGTTAAAATTCCCAAAGATGTGCCAAACCCCCCTGAGCGCACCAAAAATCCTGACCATGAACATTTCGAGAGTAGTTATTCATGGTTCCCCAAGCCCCCGCATTTTTCCTTATCCCCTCTCATTCCCAAATCGGAAAAATCCTGCCGCCGCAACTGCCTTCGGGTACATGCAACAGTTTCAATAAAAGTCCAGAAAGTCCGTATCGGAACACGAAATGGACTTTTTCGAGCTGTCTGCCAGGGATTATATATGTCGTATGATAAGGATTAAAGCACTGCCTACACAGCGTAGTGTTTGCACACTTTCCGTAGTAGGACAGCGGGCTCGACTTGCAACCGGGTCCCTGACATCGCCGTTGCTGTTCACACACGAGGCGAATATGGCCGACACCGTCGAAGCTGGAGTCCTGCGGATGCGGCGCAACCAGTCCAACGCGAGAAGCCATGTGGGCTCGTGAGATGATTGAGTCATTGCCATTGGTGGTCTTCATATACGAGACCTCGTTCCTCCACCTCGCGTGTGAAATCTAGGACCGAGATCTTCCGGATTCTCAGCCGAGATTATTGTGGAGGAACCAGGAGTTCACCAAGTTCATATGGATTGCGCCCATTAGAAAATAAAAGTATCATTTTTTTCTCTCCGATCCCAATCACAAAGTGCGTCACCAGCCATTCATCATTGTGATCCACGACCCCATGATACTGTTGTACTTGGAGATGACGCGGAGCATGTCGACCTCCAAGGAGCTAAGGACGTTGTCCTTAGGTCAACGGATGCTTGGATAAGGATATATATTGGGTATATTTGGTATATTTGGTATAATCAGGTATATTTAGTCCAAGGTATATTTGGTCCTGCTTCAGTCCCCGATATCTTCACTTTGCCAACTTAACTAGTCTAACTAACCTGTCCTTATATAAATTAACCTTACATAACCTAACTTAGAAAAAAGATATCAGGGACTGAAGCGGGACCAAACGTACCTGGGACATAACAGCATATTTGCCGACCCTCACCTTATCGGTACGGCTGTACCGCACTTTGGAGTACTTTGGAGTAGTTCGTCTACATGCAAACAAAGCTGCTGTCGTTCCACTTGACAAAAATAATCTGGTTCTTTTGGTTGAATTTCTGCTCCAGGATCCCAAGCCTTAAACTCCTTGTCCGACTTGAACGGAGCCTTATTGGTTCAATTGGCTAGGATGGTTCCTAACACACTGAATCTCAGTTTGGTCAACGAGACGAAGTGATGATGAGGTGGACAATTTGTCGAAGGATATATCCTTTCCGTTAGCGATGTCGACCTGGGAGATGGGGCTGAGGACTGCTCGAGAACCCATCGGGATCCGTGCTGAGCGACCTTGATCCCTGTTCTGATACAAAGATGAAGCGTAGATGTTGCCGTCGGAGGTGAACAAGGACCATAATTTGTATCTGAAATGAATGGGTTTACCTCGAATGAACTGTTTCAGGTCGTGATAGCCGAAATACTTTATGATCATCTCAACGATTGAAAGCCTTGGAAAACGCCCCAGTGTCAACCTCAACCTAGAAGAATGTCAGCCACAACCTCATCGAGATCGAGGCCAAGTTCGTCCAAGAAGGCCACAACCTCATTCATAGTTAAATCAAAGTGTGCAGGCATCATGTAAAAAATAAGACATTTGAAAGACACCCACTATACACGGTGTATCCTACGGCGCTTTCCGGCAGTGATCTATTTTTAGATCGCCCCGAAAAACCTAGAAAATAACAGTATATTATTTCTTCGTATTTCATCATGCATAATGAACCTAAATATACAAGAAATAACTAATTTCAATTAGAAAACTTCATTAATTTCATGGTCGACGGTTAATGGGTTAAACTCTAGGGTGTTGTTGTTGTTGATTTGTGTTTTGGGGTGCACCGGCCTCTAGGACCATACGGCACCCCCCAATCTATTGATTGTTAAAGCACATTAATCAATGAATATGAATAATGGAACAATGAAATAAATAAGGGTGATGGTGAAAAAAATGAATGTGAATGTCAATACATCCAATTCAATAAATAGTTCTAAAATGCAGAAGCCGTAAAAATTCAAAAATGCGGCCCTCAAAAACCGCCGATTGCTCCTGTACGAGAACCTCGTCAATAGTCCGAACGAATCCAAGACAACGTTGACGCGCCTCTGAGAATTATGGACATTCCACCAGGATGTGTTGCACGGAGAGACGTGCATTACATGCGCTGCAAGTGGGTTCAAGTTGTCCGAGTAGAAGATGGCGATGCGTGTCGTACGTGCGACACACACGCAGACGACAGAGCGCCACCTCCTCGGACCTCTTCCGGCGATAAGAGCACATCCAATGTCCGATTTCGGGCTTCACTGCTTTTAGTTTGTTAGTACCACATTCGTCCCAGGAGAGCTGCCAGCGAGAACGGATAAAACGATGTATAATAGGATAAAAGTCCGAATACGGAATGGGAAAGTTAAGATAAAATGAATAAAAATCTCGTTCAGCAGCTCTTTTTTGCGGCTGTCAGCTCGCTCGTTGCCCAAAATACCAATATGGGCCGGAATCCAGCAGAACTTTACACGCTTGCCCTGATGGTGGATGATATCAAGAGAGATAAAAATCCTATGTATAAGAGGATGTAAGGAGAAAGACGATACTCAAGTTAAATCACTAAGGGAGTCAGATAAAACTAAAAACAATGAAAATGAAGATGAGCGAATAAAAGCCAGGGCCAGCAGGATAGCGTAAAGCTCAGGCGTGTAAATGGAGGCGCTCGGTGGCAACGTGCTCGAGCGGCACGTACCTCCACTTACAAACGCACAACCCACACCACTGGCCTACTTAGATCCATCAGTGTACACGGCAGTATACCGTCCGTAAGAATGAATTCGCTCCAGTGTGTGTTTGAGCGAAGCACACTGGGCACTGTACGGTGTTTCGGCAGAGCTGCTAGCGAGACGTCGACCTCGGGTATCACCAATTCCCAGGGTGACTCCGCCGTGCATTCTTGTCTGAGGATGTCGTTAGCACCCATCCCGCATGACTCCAGCAGTGCCTTAATTTTGCTGCAAAACAGCAAAGAACGCTGAGGTACTCGAATGAGCTGCTGCTCAGGCACATGCTGGGAAAATACCACGTCATACGCGGGGTTTTCATGGGTGCTTGCCAGCTTGCAAAAATAACGCATGCCCAGCTCTTGACGACGGAGCGCCAGCGGAGCCTCATCAGCCTCAACAAGGAGGCTCACAATTGGCGACGTGCGAAACGCGCCGGTGGCAATGCGTATCCCTGAGTGGTGTACGACATTCAATCGGCTTTTTGCTGATTACGAAGCCATCATATACGATGCTTGCGTAATGGAGACGCGACCTGACTAACGAGCGGTACAGAAGAAGGGACTGTCGATCTGCTCCATACCGCATGCGGGAAACAGTCATCAGCACATTCAGTGCCTTTAGACATGTGGTTCTCAGCTGTGAAATATGGTCGGTGTAGGTCAAGCGCGAGTCCAGCGTGACCCCTAAAAACGAACCGTGCGTTGGAATGAGACAGCACTGCCGTACAATTCCACTTCCATGTCAGGGCAGGCACCTCGACGGCGGCAGAAGTGTACACCGACCGCATTGGGTTGGGTACGTAGGGGCGGACACGGATACGCTGACGGATGTCACCGATCAAGACGCTGACGGATGTCACCGATGTCATCCGGCAGAACAGCACCGTCAAACGTGAGGAAGAAAGAGTGCGTTGGCACCTCGCTACCCTCACGCCGTCGGACGATGCGCTCCACACGGATGACACCCTGGGATGACAAACCGTCGCAAATTTCATCGTTATCAACACCCTCTAGCGCACGACAGAACAGAACACCTCTGGTGTGGTTCAACGTCGAGTGCGCACACACCGAGATGGGGGTGCTCACCCAACGCTTGTTTTCGCCCGTACCCACGCGATATCGGAAAGCGGTTGCCTTTATCGCGCGGGCTGCTGCCGTCTCAGTGCCGTATTTCACCATCAACGAACCATCTATCTGCCGGCTGGCTTCGAGAGGCACGTCTCCGATGTTCCTGAATCCATCCAGACGATGGAACGGGTTCAACGATGAAAGCTTCGTCTTCTCATCGGTGCTGGCAAACACCAACACCATAGGAGTGGGAGCAACACGAGTGTCGTCCTGGTCGTGTCTCAATGTATGACCATCTTTCGGTGGCCGTGGCCGATCGCCCGATGGACGACCAGCAGTTGGGGTGGTTGAAGGTTTTGACGCCATGAATTGTTTGTTTGTCTCAGCGCACACGACCACCCACCTCTGCACGGGGCCCTACTGGGGGACGGGCAGAGCCAGCATGGGATGCCACGCCAGTGGTGGTGCGCGCTGTACGGACACCGAATACCCCTGAGCTCGCTGCGAGCTCCGCCCGGTACGAGTCCGCGGGAACTACAGCACCGGGCCCGGACCAGTGACCCCCACCGGGCCGGACCCCGCTCGAGCACCAGGCACCTCACCATTGACCCTCTTGAGCCCTATCCGGCCACCCGTGCCGGCGGCGGACCATTCTCTCCACTGTCGAGAAGCCAAACAGCGGCCCCGTCGGGGTTCGACGCGCAGGCCAAATATGAGTGTTGCGTAACGCCACCACTATACCCCGGGTGACGTGACACTCAGCGGCCAGGATCCTGTTTGCCGATCCGACAGGGGAGGGTTTCCAGATGGCCGTTGGCTGCTAAACAGCTCATCCGCCCTTTGATAGGTCTTGTTTTTCTTCCCGCTGGGTGTCTGGCCACCCTCCTCACTGGCATAGGCCAGTGGGGGGCCGGATTAGTCGCCGACATTCCGACCATGCGGCTGGTTGTACCAGGTTACATGTTACCGGTAGCAGGCAGAAACCTGACCAGAAATGTCTGCATTTAGTCGCCTTTTACGACACTAGGGTGAAATCTAGGGTGAACAGTATATCAGCCAGCCTTACACCTTCGCTCGCCTCCTCTTACTGGTCGCCTAGTCTTACTGGTTTGAAATATATTCGAATTGCGTTATTACTTTGGCTGTTACAATTGTAAGCATTGCGAATGAATATGAAGGAATTGTCGATTGAATGGAACGGCGTCGTGATTGGCGTGGCGTATTGGGGACTTGGTTGGTGGCTGCTGGGAAATACAGTTGTGTTTGTTGTGCTCCTGGTTTATTGATATTCTTTAACATCGAATACACACTAAATTGGCGACGAGGATTTAAAATTACGATCTAGTGTTTTTTATAGTTTTTTCTTGCGGTGTGTATTCAGTATGGCGGGTATGTTAGAGATAACGCCATTTGATTTTGGCAGACCGGGTGACTAGCCTATGTGGCTAAAACGTTTTGAAAATATTTGCCTGGCTATGGACATCGTGCACCCGGGGAGAAAGAAAACACTTATCTTGCATTGGGCCGGGGTGGAAGTATTTGAAGTTGCACAACATTTACCAGTTCCTGCGGGTGTCGAAAGTGGTAGTGTGGATGTGTATTATGTTGTGGTGCAACAACTGAATGATTACTTCGTGCCCAAAGCGAATGTCGATTACGAGTGTGATGTTTTTCGACATGCTGTTCAGAGAACGGATGAATCCATCGATTTGTATTTAGCACGATTGCGGAAGTTGGCGGCGTCGTGTCAGTTCGCGGACGTTGACCGTGAACTACGTCAGCAGATGATTGCAGGGGTGAGAAATTCCGTGGTGCGGGAAAAAGCGCTACAGAAGCACATGAGTTTACAGCAGAATATCGACCACCCCAAGGGCCTCGAGCAAGTAAGACTGCAGAATCGGGAGATTGAGTCTAGGTCTGGCAGAGCAGGTGAGATTCATGTGGTCCAGAAAGTGAAGGACAAGAGTGAGCAGACCTGTTTTCGATGTCGCGGCCAGCACGCAGCCAGTGAGAGCCCATTCAAAAATCGAAAATGTTTTCAGTGTGGGAGAATCGGGAACATCGAAAATACGTGTTTGAGCTCTGTTCAAAAACATAAACGGCAGCGTCAGGAGCCAACGCAGCAGGGGGACATGAAGCAATATCGTGGCACAAGCCGACGTGTGCATCAAGTGCGGGAGTTCGATCACGAAAATTCGACAACGTATCCCGTGTTCCGGGTTGGTGAGTCTGCTACTTCCGCTGTCGCGAGTAGAGAGGAACCGATCAAAGTATCCCTTCATTGAATGATACCACAGTGGAATTCGAGGTGGATACTGGCGCTTCCTTGTCAGTCACGAGTGAGCGACAGTTCCGGCAATTGTGACCAAGTATGCGGTTGGAGCCGGCCAGTGAGCAGCTGACGTCGTTCACGGATCAACGAATTTCAGTGGTGGGGAAGGTAGTGATGAGAGTGTCACACTACCAGCAGACCGCGGATTTACCACTGATAGTGATCCAGAGTACAGGGACAAGCTCTCCCTTACCGGGTCGCAACTGGATGAAACATCTGAGGCTGAACTGGAGTACAGTATTTTCATGTAAGACGGTGGAATAAGTGTCGCATTCCAAAATGTTGTCTGAATTTCCGCAGCTCGTCGATGGTAGTCTGGGGTGCACCAAGTTTGTGGCCAGCTTGACAATTGATCCAACGGTGCCACCAAATTATACCGGCATCGTCGGGTGCCACTGGCTCTGAAGGACGCAGTGGCTGCAGAATTAGATCGTCAGGTGACGGCGGGTATTTTGAAACCAGTGAAAACATCAAAGTGGGCGGAACCTTTGGTAGCAGTTCGGAAAGCCGACGGAAAATCGGTAAGACTGTGCGGCAGCTTCGATTTGACGGTGAACAAGGCTACACATATCCACCAGTACCCGTTGCCTAGAGTGGATGATTTGATTACCAAGTTAGCGGGAGGAAAACTGTTCACTAAGGTGGATTTGAAGGACGCCTATCTCCAGGTGCCGCTAGACGAGACAAGCCAGCAGTACACAGTGGTCAACAAGCATCGTGGTCTATTTGCGGCAACGAGGTTGGTGTTTGGGTATCATCAGCACCAGCGATCTTTCAAAAATATATGGAGGAAGTTTTTGGTAACATGAACTGTGTTGCTGTGTTTCTGGACGATATTTGTGTGAAAGGCAAGACGGAGAGGGAACATCGAGCGAATGTCCGAGAAGTTCTGCGGAGACTGGCCAGCGAGGGTCTGAAGATCAACACAGCCAAGTGTCAGTGGACGGTCGCGTCGGTCACTTACTTGGGCTATCGGGTGAGTGCAAGAGGGGTGGAACCGCTAGAAGAGAAAGTCGGGGCAGTCCAGAGAGCTCCGGTGCCAACTAATGTGCGACAGCTCAAGTCGAATCTTGGCTTGCTCACGTATTACAGTGAGTTTTTTCCAATGTTGGCACATACTGCATCACCAATGCACCAGCTGCTAAAGAAGGACGTGAAGTGGCGATGGGGAAGCCGAGAAATGCGCGCGTTTGAAGATACCAAGGAACTACTTTGTTCAGCGACGTGTCTGGCCCATTTCGACGGCACTCTTCCTGTGGTAGTGGCCGCCGATGCTTCACCAGTAGGAGTTGGAGCGGTGATGTCGGTTGTGACGGAAAACGGGGAACGTCCGGTGCGGTTCGCGTCAAGGTCGTTATCAGCAGCCGAGCGCAACTATAGCCAACTGGAAAGGAAAGCCCTGGGTGTGGTATTTGCGGTGACGAAATTTCACCAAATTGTGTGCGGAAGGTCATTCACCGTAACAACAGACCACCGACCCTTGTTGGCCTTGCTGTCAAACCAGAAGCTTCTGCCAGACGCAGTGTCACCCAGGGTGTTGAGGTGGCGGTTGACGTTGTCCGCGTACTCGTTTGAGTTGAAGCACGTCCCTGACCAAAGAAATCGGCACTGTGACGCATTGTCAAGACTTCCATTGCCGTAGTCGCCGAGGGAGGTGCCACAACCAGGTGATGTCGTGCATCTGCCTTTATGGCTTCTGCCTTCATCTGCCAAGTGGATACCAGGTTGTTGCGAGTACGCGATGTTTGAAGATGGACACGGAAGGATCCAGTGTTAGCCAAAGTGGTCCGCTATACGTTGCATGGATGACCGGATAGCTTTCGTGGTGAGTTCCAGTCGTTCTACGCCAGA
Source organism: Sacculina carcini (assembly GCA_916048095.2). Lineage (NCBI taxonomy): Eukaryota > Metazoa > Arthropoda > Thecostraca > Sacculinidae > Sacculina > Sacculina carcini. The sequence continues at coordinate 6,142,309 of OU696583.1, forward strand.
AGAGACGAGTTGTCTGTCGATCGCGGGTGCCTTATGTGGGATTGTCGCCTGGTAATACCAGAGCGAGGACGCAAATTGGTGCTCAACCTTCTCCACAACGGTCATCCCGGGGTGGTCACCATGAAGACACTGGCGAGATCGCTGGTGTGTTGCCCTGGATTGGATCACACGATCGAAGAACGTCTGCGGTCGTGCGACATTTGTCAGAGAAATCGGTCAAAAGGTCCTTCTGTGCCAGATCGCTCATGGGCTCCATCTTCTGGTCCGTGGCAGCGAATTTATCTCGATTTCGCCGGGCCTGTCGAGGGTAAGATGTTGATGATCGTGGTTGACGACTACAGCAAGTATCCAGAAGTTTTTATTTGTGGATCTACTTCTACAGCAAGTATCCAGAAGTTTTTATTTGTGGATCTACTTCTACAGCATATGTCATTGATCAGTTGCGAACGGCGTTTGCAGCTCATGGACTGCCGGAAGTAGTGGTGTCTGACAATGCCACTTGCTTCAACAGTGTGGAAATGTCTTTTCTGTCGATGAATGGAATCAAGCAGCGATTTTCACCACCAAGGCATCCGGCAACAAGACAGGCATCCGTCATCGAACGGCCTCGCTGAATCGATGGTGAAAAATGTGAAAATGGATCTAAAAAAGCAGAGACCGGCGCCTCTTCATGTAAAATTGTGTCGATGGCTGTTAAGCTACCGCAATATTCCTCACAGTATGACCGGGAAACCACCGGCCCAGATGCTGTTCAAGCGTCGACCGAGAACACATCTGGACCTCAGCTGAGCAAAGCCAGCGTCAGAAGAGCGGCGTATGTCCGGAGGTCGTCACTTCCAGCCGGAGGACCCTGTCTACGTGACAAACATACCGGGTAGCAGCACTACATGGACTCCAGCAAGTGTTGGTGAATGGGTTACTGGTGCACGTGCGGCTTCCTGACAATCGAGAGTTTATTCGCCACGCAGACTGTAACGCCCAACGGGTCGCTGTGCGGGTACTCACGTACCAATGTAAAGCGACATCTATTGTTATCAGTTTGCTTAAGTTTTTTGCGACTTTATTGAACATATCGGTGTTTAATAATTTTGTGTAGTGCGCTATTTGGATTATTACGTATTAAATGTTTGATTAACTTGTATGGCAGAATTTCGTTATAGCTTTATTTTCTTCCTTGAGAGAGCTTAATTGCGCCGCAATTGCATCGCTTTTGCGCAACCCTGAACACGTTGTGTTGGTTGAATTTTGCGTCTACACCATTGAATTTATTTTGCACCTGTGAACCTAAGAACCTGAGAACGCCAGAAGTTGTAAGTTTTCACCTTTTTGTACGTCAAGTTGTACTGATATTTGTTTGTTGTATTATTTTCATGTTTATGCCACTCCTGATGCGGTGGTCTCTAATAATGCTCTTGAGTGCTCAGTTTGGTAAATTTGATATGTAATTTGGTGAATTTGATGTCTAATTTTGGTGAATTTGATACTTTAATTTGGTTTGTTTTTATGTGTTCTTTTGTTCCAGTTGGACCGTTTATAATCGCTTTGTACCGTTTTTTACCGTTGGTACCCATTGCTACCCCTATGAGTGCATGCAACAGTGAATACAACGCGTGCCAAACCTCTGGTGTCACTTGCGCCCTTTGGGCGTAATACCCACCATGTGCGTGCAGGATCTGTCGCTGCAAGCGAGGTACCGGAGCGTGCTGACACCGATGTCCAGGAGCCGGTGGCTGATTACGGAGCAGAAAGTGCCGGTGTCAAGGTAGCTGAGGGCGGTGAATTGACGCGGTAGGAGGTGAACGTGCAACCGGAGGTGGTGGAGGCAGATGAAAGGGCTGAGGAGATGGTCGAGGACGAAATCGGAGCAGAGACGGAGACGGCGTATTATTCACCGGTGCCACACAGATCACAGCGCATTCGTAAGAAGCCGGTGTGGTTCAAAGAGTATGTAAGTTGGATGTGTGTGTGTGTTGGATGCGTGTGTGTGTGTTGGATGCGTGTGTGTGCGATGTTTTATGTTGTAGTGTGTGCGTACTGCCAGGGGGGCAGTTGTAGAGAGGGTGAGTGTTTTTGTATTTGAACCATTGGTATCTGGTGGCGTATATAATGCATTTTTCATGTGTTGGTATTTGATCTTGTTGGGGCAAACATTTGTTTTGAGCCTTTGATGCGTTATAGTGAGATTTCGGTGTAGTTTCAACTAAAGGGGGAGGAGTTGGACTATATTTGAATTGCGTTATTACTTTGGCTGTCACAATTGTAAGCATTGCGAAGGAATATGAAGGACTTGTTGATTGAGTGGAACGGCGTCGTGATTGGCGAGGCGTGGCGTTTTGGGGACTTGGTTGGTGGCTGCTGGGAAATACAGTTGTGTTCGTTGTGCTCCTGGTATATTGATATTCTTGAACGTGGAATACACCCTATGGTCCAATTCCTTTTCTCTGATAAAACGGCAGCTTATACAATCGTCAAGCGAGAAAGGGCATTGCTCTCTACCACAGGCAATTTGTGGATCGCCCATTGGTCAGCATGCATCGCGCCTCGGGCTTATAAAGCGCGCTCTGCAAAGACGCAGTTCATAATATCGAGGTCAACAAAGTTCATATACATGGGGTTCAATGCTTATCGTTACAAACGAGCAGGCACATAGCTACATAGGCACATAGCTACATAGGCACATAGCATATCGTTACAAACGAGCAGGCACTTGGCTACACAGCATTCAGCATGAGGTCGCACATCAGTGATCATATACGTTCCTATTTCAAAACAGACCTCCGCCTCGGCCTGGGGAGCGCTCACATGACACAACACGCGCCTATGCACACAGACGCAATATTAATTATCTGCCCTATCAGTGTTCGGCGCCCAAGCTGCTATACTCTACTCAAACAGGTCCGAATAATTGATGAAATACGTCAAGTTAGGTCATGCAGACACAACTAAGAAAACAATATACAGCAGATTGGATGAAAAACGGTCATTTCAAATATAAAACAAAAATAAAGCATGCCCTGTTTGATTCGAAATAAATCATTGTTATAGTGAACACAATAACGCTGTTCAAACTCCATAGCAATGGCTTTTACCACCGCACCATCACCACATGGAACAGACTACCTCGTAAAGTAGCGGAGGTCCCGTCCATGAATTCATTTAAGTGCAGGCTTGATGAATGTTGGGATCAACTCACATTTAAGTTCGACCCATCTGTTCCGATGCCGTCGTCGGCACGTTGCCAGCGTGACATGAAGTGATTGAAACTATGGGAGCGCAGCGTAGAGTCGTTTATTCGCCTGGACTGCGGAATATGCTTAAGTATGCTCAAGTAAGTAATAACAAACTCAAACTTCACTTCACACGTCTAACCTCGTCTAACCTCACACGTCTAAATTCAAACTTCAGCGCGTCAAAGAACGCTAAACGCTAGACAAACGGCATTTTTCCAAGTAATTACCGTAAAAACAACTACCACTGGGAGGGGACGATCTGCGTAACGAAACAGCTAGTCCGCTGCAAGAAAAAATAAACTCGCAAAAGGTGAGTGCTGGATTTTCCACGTATGCGCCCATTTAAGAAGCACCACGTATATGTGTGTGCGTGTGTCTGTGTGTGTCAACAGGTACCCGATCTACTTTGACGACAGACGCGCCAAAATCTCGCAGGATCTTGCCGCAGAACGGAGCCGGAGCCAAGCCTGACATTTCAACCACCCTCACTCCACTAAGTGCCATGTCGCTGGCTGACCTTCAAGAAAAAAAAACACGGCATAATAGAGTCAGCAAAGTTGGCAATTTTCCACATACCCAAGTATAATTGCACACGCTCAAGTATTGTGGAGCATTACATTTCGGTGATAACCAGTTTGTTATAACTAAACAATCTCGATTTGAAAGCTCACTTGCAATGAATATAGTGACTATAAATCCCTAATTTATTGCTGAAGAGTACTACGCGCGTTACGTTTTCTCCACTACACATACAGCAGATGCGTGTATGTAACTTTTCACCTCAACTTCGCGCTCTCAAAACATTCATTGAAAACCCGCTAATTCTACAGCACTATGTACAACTCATTCAAACCCAATATGCGCGCGTTTTTCAAATAATATTTGTTGTCTATACAAAACTATGGTAAAATGATACGTACTTATTCCAAAAAAAATAATTGAAACTCTGGGGACTCGTCTTTTGTTCGTCGACAAAGCCGACATTCCTTTGGTCGTTCTGGAATGTTTCGTTGTTCTGTTGAGGTGTTTGTATTTTTTTCGTTGATCCGTTGTATATTTTTTGTAATACTCTATGTGAAATGACTGGAACTACATGTTTGATGATAATGTGTTTGCTTTTTTAATTTCCTTACCTTTTGTGGTCATTGCGAAGTTTAATGTTGTTTATCGTTCATTTTCACATGATTTTCAAGTATTGGGTTTTTGTAATTTTTCATATCATTCACTGAGTTTGTTTTGATTGTATGCTTATGTGCTGTTTAATCCTTGACCGTGTTCTGGTATGTCGTTTATTCATTTGCCTATCTGCATGCTGATATGAGTAACTACATAATACCGTCTTTCTTGAGTAACACACTGAGTTTTTTTTATATATTCATATCGCATTGTTTCTATGAAATACACTGTGCACCCAATCTGAATGCATTTCTTCGTTTATGTGCTGTGTGTATGCATGCAGACGCGTCCAGCCGAACACCGATGATGCATATGTTTTGCTACTCCGCGATTACGGCTGGCTTCACTTGAAATTTCCTCGTCCTTTGCCGTATACGTACGCACGTGTGTGTGTGTGTGTGATTGCCTTACCTGTTGTGGATGATCGTGGCTGCTCTGTTGAGGTACGAATGCTTGTAGAGATGTGTATTTTACTTTTACCCAAGATATGTATTTTACTTTTAATCTATCACTAAATATCGTTTTAGTCGGTCTATTCAACGTCTATCGTCTCTTAGCATCAGCTAATATGTGAACACTATATAATCTGTGAGTTCAGTGTGTTGATATGTCTGTCATAACACTTGCTTGGACATGCATTCTACACAACCGTATCGTCACGATGTTTCACGAGGTTGTTCGGCCAGACAACCTGAGGAATATCAACAACAACCGTATCGACAAGCTTCTATAAGCAACGCGGAAGCGTATAGCCAATTTGTGATGTCATCTGAGCGTATGTATGCGTGCGGTGTGATGTGTGCGCTGGTGCAGGTAGGAGGAGGCACGTGATGCGACCCTATGAGCGGGCACCGAGAGGACCACAGCGCTCGCGCCGGTCACGATATCGCTGCCCTGTCAGCACCAGTAGCAGCAGCCGCCGCAGCAGTCTACAATGACCTTGCACAAGCGCCACCTCCCCTGCAGGTGCGCCAGCGCTTGTTGTCTATGCATTTGTGCTTCTAGACGCACCTATGCATCTAATAAGTAGCACTCTTTTGTGATAATATTTTGTTTTAACGATGTTTTATCGGTATAATATGTTGATATGTTATGACTACACACACGCATCTGAGTTATAATCTATTTTTGACGTTGTTGTGTCCATGTTTCAACTTCGCTTGCGTATATATGTGTGTGTATGTGCGTGTGTTGTATTGTCAGCCGAAGGGAGTTGTGCCGGGCGGAGCGGCGCGTGCCCAGTCTCGACGCCAGCCGCCGCCTCCGCCTCCGCCAGCCACGCCGCCGACAATCACCGCGTCGTTGCTGGCTGAGTCTGTGGGTGCCGGCGAGTCGCTGCTACCGCCGCCGCCGCCGCCCGACACGCGCGCCAACCGCTCGTCGTACAACTACAAGGCGCTGATGGCCATCCGTCGGTCACTGGTGCCGTTCGCGCACGCCGACCTCGCCGCCGAGGTCTCCACCGCTGCTGCGTCCTCCGCCGCCGCCGTCAGACACGCGCAGTCGCCGCGCATTACGCCGGAGCAGCTATTGCAGCTGTTGTCGTCGCTCGGCTATGATGAGGTGAGCGGCCTTCACGAGCGCATGTTAACCGTTCATATGTGTTGATGTGTGTACGTTATGAGAGTGTATGTGTGTCATTGTGTAACAGTCTGATTTTAGCTGTATGTGTGGAATAAGTTCCAAACCAACATAACTGTGTTACTTGCGTGTTCACATATTAGCATATTTACCTGAACTTTATTTACCATAACTATGAATCAGCGGAGGCGTGAACAAACACCAACAGCCTGCGGGAAATGTTGCTTATTATCTGTCCTCCGTCCGTGAAGCGCATCAGCGCTATGCTATAAGCCGCACAGATAATAGACGCCTATGTGTGTTTTGTGTGTGCGTACGTCTGTGTATGTATGATTGTGATAGTGTAAAAATGCAACACATGAACATGTGCAGAGTAAATCAACGCTTCAAAATGTTACAATGAATGCAATGTGAATGAACCTACTGTTTTCTTCATAGCGTCACATGCTTTTTTGTTGTAATGCGCAGGTTATACTTTGCACAATTCTGCCAATTTGATTTTGCACGATTGTCGCAAATCAATGTGTGTTTATATGTCAAAGTTTGTATATATGCATGTGTGCATGTTAGCGTCAGCTGTTGAATATGACGGATCTGACGAGCATTGACGAGCTGCTACAGCGAATCACATGTTCCAGTCCCGTATCGACCGGTGGGGGTATCTCCCCCCGTCCCAGTGCCCCCTCGCCCCTTCGCTCTGCAACCGCCAGTCCCCCTATCATCGGTGAGACGCCCTTGTGTGTGTGTGTGTGTGTGTGTTATTAGTTGTTCTTACTAGTTGTCTTCGCAGGAATGAGTCAGAGGCTCGTGAGTCCCGCCTTCCAGTTGTCATATGTCTTCTTAAACAGTTAAGTCGTTGGTTGTTGTACTACGTCGCTTGGTAACCTATTCCATCTATCTATTACTCTGTTTGGGAAACTATATTTTTGGATGTCTTTTTAATACTGCGTTTTTGTAGGCAAAAATTGTGATTCCTATTAGGTTTTGAGAATTGAAACAACTTCCGATTTTCCATGTTTTCCTTTCCGTAAGACATTTATTAACTGAGATTAAATCCCCTCTAACTCTCCTATCTTCTAGCGTTATCAAACCTAACTTTTTTATCTGTCGAAATGTGGCAAATGTTTGATGCTTCCTAATATTGTTGTGGCTGATTTCTGTACCTTCTCCAATTTTGTAATATGTGTTTGTAAATGTGGACTCCAATTTCTGCATATTCCAATGTTGGCCGAATGGTGGATGTAATCAATTTTGCTAGTATCCCCTCATCAATGTACGAAAATGCTGTTTTTTGTTCACTTTCTTGTTATTCGCTTTCTTAATTACATTAGAAATGTGACTTTCTGGTGAGAGGTTAACATGACCTATTACTCCGAGGTCTTTCTCTTTGGAGACGTCCTTTAGCTGAGCATCGTTCAACTTGTACCTCCAGAAAGGCCGTTATTGCCCTCTTCCAAAGCGTATGACATGTCACTTTTCGACATTAAATGACATTTATCATTTAGTACTCCAGCTTGATAGTTCTTCCAAACATTTTTGCAATGTCTGACAATCATCTATGCAGGATATATTTGTTTGTAGTTTAATATCATCTGCAAACAAGTTCATATACACGCCACTCGGAACGGTTTTTTCAATGTCATTAATGTATATCATGAAGAAGATTGGTGCGAGCACAGTGCCCTGAGGCACACCACTTTTCACTTTCCGCCAAGACGAGAAATGTCCTCTGAGACACGTTCTCATTCGTCTAGTTTTCAAAAAGTTTCCAATCCATGTTTCCAGTTATTCCTTGATTCATCCGATGGTCCTCAACGTGTAGAGTTATTTATCGTGAGGGACCTTGTCGAATGCTTTTTCAAAATCTATGTAAACAGCATCTGTCCACTGTCCTCTTTCCTGTATATTCTCAGTAATACGACTGTAAAAACTGATAAAATTTGCTGCTGTAGATCTATTACTTCTAAATCTGAATTGACCTTGAGTAATAATTTGGTTGCTTTCCAAATAATTGACCCACTGTTTTTTTATAATTTTTTCCATAACTTTGCATGCGACACTTGTCAGCGAGATCGGTCTATAATTTTTCAGATCTTCATCGTTGCCCTTTTTGAGCAGCGGTGTAACGTTGGCTTCTTTCCATAGTGTTGGCAATTTGCCATTTCTCATTGAGTTTTTTTACATAATTTTGCGTGCAACACTTGTCAGCGAAATCGGTCTTTTCGGGTATTTTCGGTATTTTCGAAATCGATATTTTTCGGATCTTCATCTTTGCCCTTTTTAAGCAGCGGTGTAAGGTTCTTCCATAGCTCTCGGTTCTTTCCATAGCTTTGTCAATTTACCATTTCTCATTGAGTTTTTCATAATTATTTTCAAAGGTTTGCATAGTGTTTCGGCGCATTCCTTCAGCACATAGCTCGCTATGTCATCAGGTCCGCTCGATTTGAATCTTTGAAGCGACTCCATTTCTTTTTGTACTTTATATTCGGTAATCACAATCGCCTCCATTTCTCTAGACGGTGAATGTTCTCTTTCCATTGTGCAGTCTGATTCATCTGTGAATACCGACTGAAATGCTCGTTTAAAATCTCACATATATCATCGTCAGTCGTATGGATTTGTCCATTCACCGCTATACATATAATTTTTTTGTACGGCTGTTGATATAGCCTCTTGGCTATATCAACTTGGTACGGCTGTTGAACAGTTTTGGTCCAACCTTGTACTTTTCCAGTACGTTTTTTCATGTTGTTTCTGTGCTTCTCTTCTGATTATTGTATAATTGTGTCTACTCTTTTTGTATCTCTCGTAACTGTCAGAATCTAGGGTTTTTCTGTAGTTCTTCCATATTTTATCTCTCTTTTCGCTTCCATGGAAGTTTTGTTGATCCACTGCTTTTTTTCTTCGTATGTTTATTGATCGGCACATACGTCCTCACTCCATCGTCGTATAAACGATAAAACGCGTTATACTGCACATCAATGTCTCCAATGCTTGTTCCCAATTTATATTTCTGAAATACTCATTCAACTTTTTGTAATTTCCTTTTGTATTGTCCAAGAATTGCATCTGTTCTGTTCCATGCAAAATTACAAAAGCACAACATCTCGGTGCACAAACAAAATATCAATAGGGAGCAGATAGTAAAAAGCACAGAGATCATTGACCAAGAATGTGACATACGGCGTCTGAAACTGCTTGAAGCAATTCACATCACCAACTTGAGACCAGCCATGAACGTGAAAGTTGAAGAAAACGGCATTTTTCCGACTCAGAGAGATTTTTCCGCCAAGACGAGAAATGTCCTCTGAGACACGTTCTCATTCGTCTATTTTTCAAAAAGTCTCCCATCCATGTTTCCAGTTCCTCGTTGATTCCTCCGATGGTCCTTAACTTGTAGAGTAATTTATCGTGAGGGACCTTGTCGAATGCTTTTTCAAAATCTATGTAAACAGCATCTGTCCACTGTCCTCTTTCCTGTATATTCTCAGTAATACGACTGTAAAAACTGACAAGCTTTGCTGCTTTAGATCTATTACTTCTAAATCCTAATTGACTTTGAGTAATAATTTGGTTGCTTTCCAGATAATTGACCCACTGATTTTTTATAATTTTTTCCATAACTTTGCATGCGACACTTGTCAGCGAGATCGGTCTATAATTTTTCGGATCTTCATCGTTGCCCTTTTTGAGCAGCGGTGTAACGTTGGCTTCTTTCCATAATGTTGGCAATTTGTCATTTCTCATTGAGTTTTTCATAATTATTTTCAAAGGTTTGCATAGTGTTTGGGCGCATTCTCTCAGCACATAGCTCGCTATGTCATCAGGTCCGCTCGATCTGTATCTTTGCAGCGACACCATTTTTTGCACTTGATATTCGGTAATCACAATCGCCTCCGTTTCTCTAGACGGTGAATACTCTCCTTCCATTGTGCAGTCTAGTTCATCTGTGAATACCGATTGGAAATGCTCGTTTAAAATCTCACATATATCATCGTCAGTCGTATATCTTTGTCCATTCACCGCTATACATTGAATTTTGTTTTTTATTTTGGTACGGCTGTTGATATAGCCGTGAAACGATTTCGGTTCAACCTTGCACTTTTCCAGTATATCTTTTTCATATTGTTTCTGTGCTTCTCTTCTGACCTTTGTATAGTTGTTTCTACTCTTTTTGTATCTCTCGTAACTGTCAGAATCTAAGACTTTCCTGTAGTTCTTCCATAGTTTATCTCTCTTTCTTTTCGCTTCCATGGAAGTTTTGTTGAACCATTGCTTTTTTTTCTTCGTATGTTTCTTGGTCGGCACATACGTTCTCACTGCATCATCGTATATACGACAAAAGGCGTTATACTGCACATCAATGTCTCCTTCCAATGCTTCTTCCCAATTTATATTTTTGAAATACTCATTCAACTTTTTGTAGTCTCGTTTTTGTAGTTCAAGAAGTGCATCTGTTCTACTCCATGCAAAATTACATCTCTAGTCAATACATAGTTGAAAGAGATCACGATGTGGTCACTTTTCCCAAATGGTGGCTCATATTTGATACTTTGTACTTCTTCCTTTCGTTTGGTAAACACTACATCGGACATTGACGGTTGATCTTTCCCTTTTTTCTGAGTTTCTTCTCCGATGTGCTGCGTGAGGATAAAGTCTTGGGCCAATTTCATCAAATCATCTCTCAGTGTATTCGTTGCTCCCTCAGAGTAATACTCGTTCCACTTTATGTTGCAGTTGAGGTGTGTGTGTGTTATACTCCCGTTAGTTACACTCACATTCACCAAGCAGTGCATGTCATATACACTCCTGCATATTATTACGTGACAGAACAAACACTCACACACGCACATACATGCACACACATGCGCTAAAACGCACGTATTTTGTCAGCAGGCAGCAGTCACCTGGTGCGCCGGCCCAGTTTCGAGCACGAACACCACCATCACCATGTGCACCACCATCAAGCCTACAATCGCGTCAGTCCCGCCGCGTTCGACGCAGCCGTGAGCACACGCTCTGAAAGTCCCGGCGGAGTGGCTCCGGCGCTGCCGCCCCGTCTATCGGCCGAGATGTGTCGGCATTTGACAGGAGTGGGCGCAGCAGCGATAGGCGGGCACACGACGGTCGCGCCGCCGCCTCCTCCACGAGCCAACCGACCCACGTCGCCGCAGCTGCCCAGCTCCGTGCAGCAGCGCTTGCGTCGCATGTCGCCCGTGCCCGTGCCGGCCAGAATATCGGCGACGACAGCAGCAGCTGCGGCAGGTGGCAGCATGCTTGTTGGCGGCGGCCAGCAGCAGCCCAACTACGTGAACGTGGCGCGTGGTGGCGGAGTCAGTCCGCTGGTGGTGCAGAACGGTCCGGCGGCACGGCAGCAATTGTCGCAGCAGATGCAGGCGCTGCGCGTCGAGCCGCCGCCACCTTATCCTCCGACGGCCACACCGCCGCCACCACCGCCGCCCAGCTACTCGGTGGCGCTGGCACAAACACGTCAGAGTCCAACGCGCGAGTACCGACTGTCGGCGCGTCAAAGTCCCAGCGTGTCGCCGGTGTCGTGCTCGTCGACGGGCAGTGTGACTCCTGTGCCTGCTGCGGCGGCCGCGTTGCACTCATATCCCGCCTTCCAGGCCAAGTCGCACTCGCCAGTCATAATGCAGTCGGTCAAATCGACGCACGTTCAGAAACCGGTGCTGCAGACGGCCGTGGCCGCCGTGCCAGTATCGTGCAAAACGCCTTCATCTTCATCATCGTCATCAGCGGCAGTGGCGGCCGCCGGCGCTGTACAGCCGCCAACTTATTCTCAGTCGGTGCAGGCGCGTCGGCCGCACCCGCCGCCACCGCTGTCTGAGTCACCATCCGGTGAGCCGCCCACCTACCAGGAAACTGTGGCGGCCGCATCCCGGCTGGCCGCCACTGTGACAGCGCCCTCTGGCGGCGGCGTGGACGCAGAGCTGGACGTGTCGAGCACGCCGCTAGCCAGCATCACCAACACGCTGATGACCGGCAATCTGCCGGCGCCGCAGCCTCTCGACGCCGACGATAAGTTGATGATGGAGGAGGTGCTGCCGGTGCCGGCCACACCGCCGCCTCCCCTGCCTCGCAAGCCGACGACGGCCGCGGCAGCGGTCACAGCACCGGCCACTGCGACTATCAGAGCTGACAGTCCTTGTTCACAGCGGTCGTCACACGGCCCGAGTCCGGTGAGTTTTGCCACGTCGGACGACACCGGCTACAGTTCGGGCGTGCGGAGTGCGCGTGGCGTGCCCCCTCCGCCACCACCACCACCGCCGCCTCTGTCGTGTCAACCCGCGGTTGAGCCAGATCAGTCGTCGGCTGCAGCGGCAGGCGCCGGTGCCGGCGGTGGTCCCGAGTTCAAAATGACGCACCAGTCGCCGATTCCCGAGCGCAAGGTGTTCAGTCGAGAACGCGAGGAGGAGCGACGCGATACCAAAGTCAAGGTGTACTCGTCGCAGGCGTTCAAGTTCTTCATGGAGCAGCACGTGGAGAACGTGCAGAAGTCGTCCGAACAGCGACGTCAGCGACGCACGCAGCTCGAGAACGAAATGTGTCGCAGCAGCATGCCGGATCAGGCGCGCGCACAGATTCGTCGCATGCTCTACCAGAAGGAGTCGAACTTTATTCGGCTGAAGCGTGCCAAGATGAACCGGCGCATGTTCAAGAAACTCAAGGTGATCGGTGTTGGAGCGTTCGGCGAAGTGGCGCTCGTGCGCAAAATCGACACGCACCACTTGTACGCCATGAAGACGTTGCGAAAAAAGGACGTGCTGAAACGCAATCAGCTGGCGCACGTCAAGGCTGAGCGTGATATTCTGGCCGAGGCTGAGAACGACTGGGTAGTCAAACTCTACTACTCATTCCAGGTGGGTGTTCTCCCTGCTGGCCGCTTCCCTTTCTTTCTATTTGTTTATTGTGGCTCTCGGTGTCTTTTACAGTATTCAATTGACAACCTAAATCATCTGGAGCGGAATTACCGGGTTTGTTCTGTCTGCATGATACTACTGATGAAACGAAAGTGGAGCGATGTCGTTCCTGTGGACAGAACGGCAATCGTATAATGTGAAACCGGAAACGAATAGTATGAGCAGTGATAAATACAGGCGCGTTTTTGTCATTGGCTTATGGGGAACCTTAAGGCGTTTGTTTCAGCATGGCATTTCACAGGGTGCTCATCCGTCTGCTCACTGCGAATAACATTTGTCCCATTTACCAAAGTGGCGCAATTGTATAGTTTGCGATGCGAAATAGGTCGGTAACGTTCCCATTTGTATTTCTGCATTGTATGTATGTGTGTGCATGTGCAGGATCGGGATCACTTGTACTTCGTGATGGACTACATCCCAGGCGGCGACCTCATGTCTCTGCTCATCAAGTTCGGCATCTTTGAGGAATCTTTGGCCAGGTACAGTGTAGCAGAATGTTGTGACATTGTGAATGGGGGTTTTCATCGGGAGGCCGATCTGTCAATATTGTCAGGGGCGGAGGGTGTGTTTGCTTCAAGTACTTATCCATTTGAGTCTCAATCACGGTTAGACTCAGGGTGGACATGTGTCTCAAACCATATAAGTCCAAACCGCCGACAAAAAAGCACAACCTTGAAACGCAGCAAGATTAGCGTTTCCAAAACGCCAAACAAAGACGTCAATTTCATTGTGAGACATTTGTCATACAATATTTGTTAGAGAGTACTCTCACAAATATCTTTTTCCGGTAGGTACGTTTCAGGCGGAAAAAATTATTTCATGAGAATATGTTTACTGCACAGAGATTTATCTCAAATTTCAAATGTCTTTAGCGGATTATGGATATTTCCAGTATGCTGAGGGCAAATGATAATCTAGGTTTTTAATTCCCTCTACTATTTTTTGCGATTGAACGTTTTGTAGTAGTATGGAAATACGCTCAAAACGCACATTTCGCTCTTAATATTCTCCTCAAATATCTCACAAACTAGGGACAATCTAGCAAGCTAATAATAGATTTTATTTCTGCTACATTGAATTACCTGAACAAATTTCTTTTCGCAGAAATATGTTGGAACATGTGTTATTGAACAATAATAAAAATGCGTACTATTGAGTCATTCCACATTGTTCAAGTGAACATCGTATGGCTTCCCCCTATAAAAATGAGTGTTGGACCCGCTCCTTTGTTGAACAAATGTCCCATGGGGAATCCTTACGACCGCTCCATTCCACAGCAATGGAAATCATTTAACATGTATAAGTATGATAAAAGGAATGCAGGATAAATGGATAATAAATGGTGCAAAGTGATACTGCACACACGAATGATTAATCAGCTTCCTACAGGTGTACTTGCAGAATATCATTGAGGGCCTGACTGTCTTGTTCAGCCAGATCCCTGGGATGTGTCGTGGACTTGGATACGCCTTCACGATGTTCTTTTTTATTTATTCAAATGAACGAAAAATAATTTACAATATAAAAATAGCAATGATCGCTAACGATAAAAAGGGCCAAAGTATGTTGGGTCTATTTATATGTATATTAATGTGCATGTATGAGCCTATGTTTATGTATATGTTTATGTATAATTATATTTATATTATAAATATAATTATATAATATATTAGTGCTGGTGGTCCATTATGCTGGTGGTTCGTGATGATCCATTCTCGAACACGCTGCATTGCAGAAACGGCGTTTTGTGCAATGTTTGTGTGGTCTTATTTCAGCGAGGAAACAGTCGCTCTTGTAGTCTACGCTGGCATTATGCATACCCAAGTGGTTAGAGAGTGCATACCCAACTCGTTGGAGGTGTTACTACTCTTATCAATTGTACTGTTTTTGTACATTCAAGTAACTCTGACGTGCTCAATTTTTGCTAGCTTCCTGAATTTCAATCTGTGTGTGTGTATGTATTGTAGGTTTTACATTGTCGAGCTGGTGTGTGCGCTTGAGTACGTGCACAAGATGGGCTTCATTCATCGCGACATAAAGCCGGACAATGTACTAATCGATCTGGACGGACATATCAAACTCACCGACTTCGGGCTGTGCACCGGCTTCCGCTGGACACATAACTCCAAATACTACTCAGGTAGTGACAGCTGCTGGCTGTGTCGTCTGTGACACACACACACGCACACATTCACAAATGCAGACATGCACAAGACTACACATACACGCAGATATACACACGTGCACGCACATATACACACATGCAGACATGCACAAAGGTACACATACACGCATATGCACACAAGCACATATACGCACATGCACACTCATATATGTACACGGTGTTTTACACATATATGTGATGTCTTGATTTTCTCGCGTGTAACACATGCTGATGCAGCGTTCTTGTGTGTATGTTTCTGTGTGTGTGTATGTGTGTGTGTCTCAGCGTCGGAGCACGCGCGGCAGGACAGCATGGAGTTGATTGACGACGCCAGCGAGTGTCGCTGTGCCAACCGCATGCACTCTGGCAACAAGCCACTGGAGCGGCGGCGACGACGCGAACACCAGCGCTGTCAGGCCCACTCGCTGGTCGGCACGCCCAACTATATCGCACCTGAGGTACGGCCGTCGCCACGACTTGTTAACACATCTCACATACACACACACACACACACACACACACACACACACACATCTCACTCACACACACACACACACATCTCACACATACACACACACACACACATACATCTGGGTGTGTTCGTGTTTGAGGCGCGTCGGATTATAAGACGCAGTCTGTCGTAGTAAATTGGGTATATTGTCATAGATGGCACGCGCCCGATTATAGAGCACACAAAAGAGCGAAACAAAGTGGACGAATAGGTAAAACCTCGACTATTCACGACTATTAGTCGACTATTTAGCAGTGGTACAAGGAAATACTGCACTGAAAACGTACACTTACTTGCAGAAAGTACTCACACACTGGGCCCACCAGAATACCAAAAACTTGTGGCTTGTGTGACTTGGATTCGGTCTGGTTGTACAGCATGTGCGCCCGTTTGTATGTGTGTGTGTGTGTGTGTGTGTAGGTATTGTTAAGGACAGGCTACACGCAGTTGTGCGACTGGTGGAGTGTGGGTGTTATATTGTACGAGATGCTCGTGGGACAGCCTCCTTTCCTCGCTTCCACGCCGGCCGACACACAACGCAAGGTCAGTCTCTCTCTCATGCGCTCTGCTTTGCTCTCTTACTTTTTCACAGCCGACTGGCGATTCAATGTCATGTTGCCATAGCTACAGCATTGTTTCGGTGTTTCGTTGTGAGCAAACTCCTATTGTTCGGTAGATACTAATTGAAAAACACGTGCATCTGACAGCTGGTGCCGGTCGTGGATTAATGATTGTATGTTTTTGCCGGCAAGTTGATCTGTGAGGCTTCGTTGTTGGTGTGTTCATGTAGAATCGAAGCAAACCTTTGTCAAACAAAGCCAGACCAGACAACATGCACACACAATTCGTGTGCGTGTAATTCTCATTTATACTTCTGTGTGCATATTGTCGAGTATGATTTGCCGTCGCGTTGCGAAATAACTCATTCACATAACATCAGAATGCCAACTCCACCTATCTCTCTCTCTCTGTCTCTGTCTCTGTCTCTCTCTCTCTCTCTCTGTTACTCACAGTTGACATCTCCACTGTCTGTCTGTGTGTGTACTCGCACACTTGTATGTCATATATTATGCTTGAGCTGTTGTCTCAATTCGTCTAACCTACCTTATCCAGCCTTTCCTCAAATTGTCCCACACAACTTGCCAATCGTCCCCGCGCGCCCGTGCGTGTATGCTGATTTGCAGGTGATCAACTGGTGCGACACGATGAATATCCCGCGCCAGGCGGCCATGAGCAACGAGGCGCGGCACCTCATCGGCCGACTGTTAACGGGCGCCGAGCTTCGCATCGGCAGGACGGGTGGTGCAGCCGAGATCAAGGCGCACGCCTTCTTTGCCGGCGTCAACTTCGAGCAGGCACGCACGAAGCAGCCACCACACGTGCCCAGTATCCGCTACGCCACCGACACGAGCAACTTCGACGCCATCGACGACGATGACGGCCAGAACGACGACGGAGACGGTGACGAGCAGGAGAACGGCGGCAGTCGCGAACAGCCCGATCATCCCGGCTTCTTCGAATTCACCTTCCGACGCTTCTTTGACGGCTACAGCACGCCGACGTCGGCGGCGGCGGCTGCAGCGGCTTCCTCGGCCATCTCCACTGCACCGTCGGCCAGCGTGGTCGAGGCGCTCGGCGGCGGCGGGACTGCCACCGCACACGCCATAGACGACCCGGTGTATGTGTAAACGTCTGGGAGGGTATCACAGCTGCAGTTTGTCCTGTTTCGTCCGTCCTGTGTGTGTGTGTGTGTGTGTGTGTGTGTGTGTGTATGTGCGTGTGCGCAATCATCTCGGGTGTTGAATGTTGTTTGGTTGCAAAACGATAAAATGTGGTGTGTGTGTGTGTGTGTTTGATGACAGTGTTTTTGCGCGCTTTGACACGTGTCTCATGAGACAAAGTATTAAGTTTCAGTTGTGTTTTGACACTAGATGTGTGTGCTGTTTTGGCACTGTTTTTCAGTGTATTGACCAAGTGTTACGAGCGATTTTTCTATCGCTGAAGATCTTGTGTGCATGTTAGATGTTTGAATTTATAATCATTATACACACGCATGTATAAATTTATGCGGTTTTTTCGTGATTTGACGCTATCTTTTGTTGTTGGATCGTTGAGTGTTTGTCGTGTGAGTGTTCATAACAGAGTTAATTTGACGAATGAAATACTCGTTGATAAACCGACTTACCGTTCGCCATTTCTTTTTTTTCATATTTTCATAGTTTGTTGTTCCTTCGGTGCTTGTGTGTGTGTGTGTGTTGTAGTTTTTGTCTTCGCACAATGTTTCTACTTGCCGTAATGTCTATGCCATCTTTTCAAGTGAATGGTTTTTAGTATTCCCCTATCTCCTTTCATCATACATTCATGCTAACTGCTCAGTTCGATCGACAAGTGTTTGTATGTCCGTGTGTAACACGTGAAATTTTCAGTGTACAATTGCAACGTGTCACGCGCAAATGTGGCGTTTGAGTACACAAATAATATAGAATATGTATGTGTCTGTGTGTGTGTGTGTGTGTGAATGGCTATCAGGATTTAGCATAATTTATCTTTTATTTTTATATTGTTTTTCGGTGGAGAACATTTCATATGACGTTGTAATAAATAGCAAAGCTCGTCGAGCAAACGCTCTTAAATCAACGACAAAGTAATTTAATAGTCCATGAAAATATGCATTTTTGTGTACAAATCAGTCAATGTAATCTATCCTAGTGAACGTAGAAAGAAATGTCGATGTCACATTGGCCCATTTAAGCTTAGAAAAACCAGGACAATGAGCGTGTGGGAGCCGATAACACTCACGTGCTATGAGGCGCCTCACGAGCACTGGTCTCGGGCGACGGCTGACAGTGGGTGTCAGTGGCCGGTAGTGTGGACACGGTGGCAATATCACTCGTGTCCACGTCCTGGTAGTCGTCGGGTGCCGCCTCGCCGTCGTTATCGGGCAACGCTCGACGAAGCAGAAACAAGAATAGTGCCGGCAGCGCCATCAGCGCGGCGCCAATGAAAAACACAAGTCCGTGCTTGCGTTGCTGCGTGGCTGGATAGATGCCATTGTAGAGAACAGAGCCGAACAGTGTACACAAGCTCTCCAGCGCTGATAGCAAACTCATCGATCGACCTGTGACAGAACAAAAAATATAAAAAGAATAAATCTAAAGTAATATGGTACAAAATGACAGATGCTATCATGATTTTGTGCTGAAGCGAAATTCATTTTTCGAAATAACACCTTATTGGTACACACCTTATATAACATAATACACCATTCAAAAACGTCCGATAGAAGCAACATACTGAATGACGAACATTGCATTCAACATGTCAAATAACGTGAATGCGTACACATAGATTACATATACTTATAAATACATGAATACATACTTATAAATACATAGATACATATACTTAGGATAGATTACATATACTGATTTGTACACAAAAATGCATATTTTCATGGACTATTAAATTACTTTGTCGTTGATTTAAGAGCGTTTGCTCGACGAGCTTTGCTATTTATTACAACGTCATATGAAACGTTCTCCACCGAAAAACAATATAAAAATAAAAGATAAATTATGCTAAATCCTGATAGCCATTCACACACACACACACACACACACACACACACACACACACACACACACACACACACACACGGACACATACATATTCCATATTATTTGTGTACTCAAACGTTTGGTTAAGGCATGTAAATATAGAGGTGGAATTAAACCGTGGTAAACTGTGAATACTCTGATTACAGAGTCAATTGAAATGTGGTCGTGGGGATGCAAGGAGGGCTATATCACCTTGCTCCTGGGGTTCCACCAGCTTCGACAACAGAGAACGCAGCGGAGGAATTCCGAACGAACTAAGCATCGCCACAAATGGAGCTGCACACACAAACGCCCACACACACACATACACAAACAAATACACATACATGCACATTCGCGGGCGTTAAGACAAAAAGGCACACGTATAACGCACGCACACAAATATCCACAAGCATACAACTAAGAGGAAAACGTGGACATTAATACTGTCGCTCAAGATACAGAGCGAAAAAGATAAAAAAGACATAAAAATATGTACATAAAAATACATATGTAGACAGGGAAAATCAGATGTGTACGGACCAATGAAGAGCATAGTGATGTTGGACGTGATGCTGAGCCAGATCAGACCGGTCGTCCTGAAGATCACCGCCAGCATGCACATGCTGATATCGTCGAGTGTGGTGAGACGCCGCAAAGCAGGCAACACCGCTGTACAGCACATCCAACACGTCGACATAAATATATGTGTGACCGCCACTTGTGTATCTCAGTGAATCTTCGTTGATATTGTGGTGTGAGTGTGATTTTCATGTGAGAGTTGACAGATAGCAGAGCGAGAGCGTCTTTATGGGAGGATGCTATTGTGTGTGAGCGCGTGCATATGACGCGTCTTATGTTTCAAGTCTCGCGCACCCGAGACGCGTCTCATGTTTCGGGCAGTTGGCGAGTGACGGTGTTGCGTGAAGGGTTGTGTGGTATCGTGGTGTAACGTCGTTGTGTTTGGTGTTGTGTATATCGTGCATATCTTAACTGAGTTTCTTCTCTTTACGAATTGCTCATTCCCTCATCAAGACTTTTATCAACGTTTCCCCTCTCATAACTATCTTCCTTTTAGTAAGCACATTTACATTTGTTTGTTCAATACCAGATCGGCCCGTAACAAATCCTTGTATATATATGATGCACTACTCTCCAATCAGCTTTCTCTTTTGTTCTTAACCGAGACATGGCTCCTGGAGGGCGACGTTCCCATGTTTAGAGCTCATCTTCCCAAGTCTTTAAAAATTTTTCCATGTCTGTCGATCTCTTTCTTCATCATTGAAACTTTCGGGCGGTGGAGTTGGCGTCATTTTCAATGCCTCGCATTCGCTCTCCACCCTCGCAGAATTCAATTTTGCATCTCCTGTAATGAGACGGTCTTGACGAACGATTCTCTGATGTATTTCAAGAACAGAAACGATAAATCGAATAGAAAATGACGTCAAACGAAGCACACAACAATACATGATCTGAAAAAGATACACAGAAAACAACACCTCCCGACCACACACGTCCCACAACAACCACAACGTATCGCCACGCTCACTACACTGCTCGCTTCTTGTCTGCGAGAGCGAGACACCTAATCCAGGCTGGTCATACGATATCTGTCAGTATCAGGTGATGCTGCAACAATACTCTGCAAGCACTCAAGTTGCAAAGCAACCGTTTCCGGAACGCACGCCAAAGCACACACACACATACATGCCCACACATACATACACATGCTCGCACGCGACTGTCGCGTCAGCACTCCCACTACGCATACAATTCACTCACATTCTCCCTTGATCTCCAGGATCACTCGACATCGGAGTCCTCCTGTACACTACATAATCGTTGAACCTGGACGGCATGCGCGCCTGTCTTCTCGGTCTTCTTGATTCCTCCTCGGCAACTGGAACCTCCTCCTCCCTTGAAGGTGACACCTCTCCGTAGACCTCTAGCGGCAGCTGCTCGTCGTTTTCTTCGGATTCTTCCTCTTGCGGGGTCCATCGCTCACTCACCCTTGTCTCACGTGGCCTGACGTCACCAACATGTCGGTTCAGGCCATTCACCTCCACCATAAGGTCAGAAACCACCCTGGACACCACCCCTTCTTGGCTCACTGCGTCGCATCTGTACCCCGGCCGTCGAACCCAAACAGGACCACCCACCTTGAACCTGCTGGTTGTGCCAGCAATTGCACGCAGTGCTGGTTCTTCATCAGGCATTCTCACGGTGTAGCGATACATCAGGTCCACATGCCGTCGATCGGTGCCTTCGAACTTCAACGGAGACATATTATACAGCATGACATCCTCAAGCACCTTACATCGTTTCCTGGCTGCAATAGTTTAAAAGGTTCGATGGCAACGCTCAACTATGCCACATCCCTCCGGTCGGTACGCGCACCTGTAACCCACTCTCACGTGCCACTTTTTCATCACTTCTAGTAAAGACCCACCGCGAAATGACGTATCGTTATCTAGTAGCAACTCGGCAGGTGGCCCTCGTTCGCTGAACACTTCATTGAAAACCTCAGCAACTTCTTGACTGCTCCAGGAACGAATATGTCTCCACACAGCAAAGCGCGAAGGTTCACAGTCAATCAGTGAAAGGTAGATCGAAGCTCCAACGTGAGTGAAGTCAGCGCACAACCTGGTACATACTTTGCTGACACTCAGCTCACCCTTTTTCCACTTTGACGGTGCTGGACACACAGAGTTGCAAATATCGCATGCTCATACAACCTCTGACACCTGACGATTTTAAACGAACAGTTTCTTCCGTCTGCAGAAATATCTGGTTCGATGCACTCCCGGATGACCGGTAGCATGATGGATCTCTTTCACAGCGGCTAAGACGTCTCTCACCACATCAACTGCGCAAACCGTTGTCCCCACTCTCAACCAGGACTCAGGAACGCGGGTGAGAACATCAGCCTTATTCTTCGCCGATTCTACTTTGTGGATGCGGACAGTTATATTGTACGCTGAAATTACCTCACTGATAATATCCAGCCGCCGTCGTATGAGCAGCTCACCAGATGCCACCGTTTTCAATCGCTCTTTCGCTGAGAGAAGTCCATCCACCCACGAAAACAAAATGGCTGAATCAGTGAATAGGTCAACCTTACTCAGTTTGAGAGCCATCACCATTCCCAAACCTTTCACAACTGCTTCCAGTTCGCTGATGTTGATGTGCTGGGAGTCTTTTCTAAGTCACCATGCATCTTCAACTGTCTCGCCATTGATGTCCACCACCGCACCGATCGCAACGCTGCTGGCATCCACCTACACATTTTCTGATTCACCCTTTATCTGCCACACACCTCTCACTGGGTCACACTAGTCGACACGTGACAACATTGACGACACACCCACGTACTCCTGTGTTAGAAATTGCGTCATCCCACCCAGTAGTGTGTTCTGTCGCAAGTCTTTTGACAAACGCGGCCGACACTCGCAGCCACCCGGCAACGGGATAAATGCGACACGAGTTTGCTGCACAACGAAAACACCGAGCGTCGAGTTAACACGCTCGGACACTCTCCAATAGTATTGTCCCTCTTCCAGCACAATGTGTCGCCATTTCGATAAACAAACAACCCAAGCACACGCGCACCTTCATCAGTCCTCTCCTATCTGTTTGCCCTGAAGCCGAAAACGCTCGAAGTGACTCTTGACGTACTTTGGTGATATCACGTCAGCATCGACAATCACATAATCGACGTAAGACGAGCAACCCCGACTTACCGCTTCATCCTGACCAATGAATTAATTTACTACAGTTTGCATGATCATCGGCGCTACACCAAGGCCAAAGCCCAATCTCGTCAAGCAACATAGCTTATCTCCAAATCTCACAGTTTGATAAGCCCAAAGAGATGGATCGACTTCGATCTGGAGGTACGCCTTCTTTAAATCGATGATGAACAAATTCATACTCTTTCTTCTCCAGACTCTTAGTTTTTCGTGACACACATCTGCATCCGCGGTGAAACTTTCGACATACTCGTTTAGCTGCCTAAAATCCAAAACAGGTCTCACCTTCCCTTCATTCTGCTGTGTAACGGCCATGAGTGGGAGCAAGCACCGCGGGTGACCGCGTACGCATTCGTCGTATGGAATGAGCCATTTGTTGTTGATCCACATATCAAGCTCATCTTCAAATGCTTGACGAGATTCCGTGGGGACACGATATTGAGATATCCTGTTGCTGAACACTTGAGGAATTTCTTCATTCACCCATTTCCACTGACATTTCCACCTCCGCGTACCACGATCAAATTCGACAGTGTGACCCGGCTTGTTCACCTTCAGGCCAGGTTCCGCTGCGCAAAATACTTGTGAAGACGACCCACCGAATGAAACTGAGCCGTCTGCGTCGACAGTGACTCCTCCCAAAGCAGAAATAGCGTTCATACCAAGGATTGCGCTGAAATTCATAGGCTTGTGCTCAGCTACCAGCACCTCGACTGTCACCGAACGACCTCCAACCGAGATACAGCACTGTGCCATACCTGAACAGACAAAATTCGAACCACCAAACACATTCACTGACATCAAATTTTGAGTCCACATTTTGCACACAGAGCTAACCACAATGCATCGTAAGCAGCCAGTATCGACCAGAACCTCACATTTATGCCCATCGATAAACACCGTCGCAGTGAGCAGCGCCCCGTTTTTCATTGCGGAGAGAGTACCGGCGCCGATGAACCTTCTCCTTTGGAGTTTTCCGGACACTCTTGCGATATGCCGAATTTTAGCACAATTGAAACATTTCGTCCTGGACATCCTCACCGGCCATGATCGGCTCCAGTGTCCTGTTTGATTACACACAAAAGACTTCGTGGTTGACACTGCCGTACTGCGAGGGGCTGTTTGCCGTCTTTTTGTGTCAGCCGCAAGACAAGTCGCGTTCTCTCTTGTTTGCAGAATCATCATAACAGCTGAGGGGAGGGTTGACGACGACGACGATGACCGGCAAGCATACCCGTCTGTCGTTGACTGTGGCCGTCGCCGTTCTCTGTGTGGCGACCGCTGCGGCAGCCTGATGCTGCCACCCTTTTGGAGCAGCTGTAACACATATTTTACGAACGCGGCAGCTGTGACGAGTTCATATGTGGCACAGTATTTCGCAGTCACCGAATCGCAGCATTGACCGCCAAATCGGGTGTAAAATTTCTGTTTCGTGGAGCCCATGCAACAACTGGTAATGCTACAGTAGAACGCAACCACAGAACTGTAAAAGTGTTGGCGGCAAGAAAACTGTGCTGCATTGCCGAAGCGGTGCATTTGTATAATATCACACCTAGAAGCTCAGCAAGTTTGCCAGCAGCCGCAATTTATACTAGCCCTGTGAAAGACTGCGTGAAATTTTCTTCATCGGATACAGTCATGACCAGTCACCCGCGCCACAGAACAACACATCGTCGCGTTTCTTCCATGGAGACAGAGTGTGGGTCAGACAACGTGGATCACGGTGCACGGACCAGTCACGACCTGGCGTGGTAACTGATATCTCATCTGAGCAGGTGGTGGAAGTGGATGGTATGCCGCGGCATGTGCGAGACCTGCGCCAAAGACATCGGCCGTGCCAAGAAGACGTTGACAGTCGCAGCAGTAGCTGCAATGATTATGTGCCGCTGTTGATACCACCTCCTCCACCTGCTGCTGATACCGTACCATCGGCACCGTCGATCGCACAGGACGTTGTTACACCGAAGTTGCCCCATAGATGCAGAGTCATGAAGAGCACGGTAAGCCTACCGTTGCCCAGCTTCGTCGCAGTGAACGTGTGCGACAGCCGCCCAGCTATTTGTTATATATCTGCTGTTATATAGTATGCTGTTATATAGCCGGTAATATATATTTAGTTAATGTTTGTGTGAAGCAAGTAAGTGTGCGTGGGTGTGTATGCTTGTCAAGTAACTCTGAACGTGTGTGTGGGAGTATACATGTATGTACATGCGCATGTTCGTGTGTGTGTGTGTATGTGTGTGTGTGTGTGTGTGTATGTGTGTGTGTGTGTGTGTGTGTGTATGTGTGTGTGTGTGTGTGTGTGTGTGTGTGTGTGTGTATGTATGTGTGAGTGTTCGTGTGCGCGTGTGTGTGTATGTGTGTGTGTGTGGATCGCAGTTGAATGAGTGGACTTGTGGGCACGGTGTGATGTGATGTGTGGAATATAGTGATTGAATCATTGTATACTATAAATAATAAAACATTGAAATAGTTAACCCACAAAAAACAGTGTAATAAACTAATGAATATCCGATAAATAATAAAAATGAAGAATTTAACAAACAGCGCTTCTGAATAAGAAAATCAATCTCACAAAAAAACACTCAAAATCGTATCATCACATGAGAGAATACTTCTTGCACCATCACTAAATTGACCATCGCTAGTAACCACTTACCCAGCAGGCATACGACACCCATCGCGCATTTGACGGCAGAATAAATATCGTAAATTGTGCTGGAGCCGTTGATCGGACTGTCGCGCACGTACAAATAAGTCACGTTCATCTCGCCTGCGCAACAATTGTCAAAGCCAGTGTATATGAATCTACCAGAGTAGTCATTTACACAATGCGCATACAGCACTTTTCAGAATATGATGTACTATATCCAAGCACTTTAAATTATAGATATACTTATATCAAGATATCAAGATTTCATTTTATTATCCTGTATCGTTCTGCAGTTAAACCCGAATCAAGTAACTATAACGCTAAATCTACAGCAAAATATCGACCGTGTTACTAGCCTGCAGTATTCAGAATGACCACTAGGCCAACAAACAGCACAAGCAAGATGCAGCGCCGACGAGAGGAAGCACGGGGTCTGCTTGCTACGTGCAGTGTGTCACACAATCTCCACAACGCAAAATACTGACAAAAATAGACGAGCACACACACAGACAAACAGACGCACACTACGTAACAATACCAAGCTGACTCAAATAAAGAGACAACATCACAAGCGTACAGAGCAGAACACAACAACCGAAAACAATACAAAATATGAATCGAAAAAGCATACACGCAAAACAGAATACACGCATCACAGCAGAAATAAAAAACTATAAAAACACTGAATAGAAAAATAACACTTTCCATATTTGTGTATGGTACACAAACAAGACATAATACATGCATGTGTACATGCTCTCGCACCCATATGGTAGATGCACAATGCGCTCAATGAAATAAAACACGCATTATCAGTGAATCAGTATATTTAGCATGTATCTATTTCATGCACTATAATGCACAATAAACTATTAAAAATTAGTTCAGCCTCTATTCAACACATTAGATATAACCCCAAATATTGTTCACTCGAAAAAAATTAGAATAACATTCAACACATTCAACACACACAAAAGACACATTCATGTGTCTCTTGTGTGTATGTGTATGTGTGTATGTACTCACCTATTTGTACTCACCTATTTGTTTACCACAGGAGATGAGTTATGCTCGTGCTGTCCTGTCTCCAACCCACCCATGCGTATGTGTGCGTGTGTATATGTGTGCGTGTGTGTAAGTGTGTGTTAGAGGGAGAGAGAGAGAGAGAATGAGAGATATTGTCTGTATGTGACGCACCTGTAGGACGCCGCAGTAGAACGGCCGTGTAGGACTGTCGGGTGGCGGTACGGGCGGCGCACGTGTGTCAACGTCGGCCAGTAGCGCCAGGGTGTACGCCACACACAGCGCGTTCACAACAATCACGACACACAGCGCCCACTGAGTGCCAGCGCGCGACTGCACGGCCGCCGCCAGAAGCGGTCCAAACAGCGCACCAGCCATCGACATCGCCTCGACAGTCGCCAGACGAGATGTGCGCCGCGTGTGTGCGCTCACGCCCGATACATATGCTGTGGCGCCCAGCAAACACGTGGGAAAGCTACCGCTGATGCCTGATGCATTGAATACACACACACACACACACACACACACACACATACCGTTACATTTATCGCGCATTTCGCCCGAAGGTCTCCAAAGCGCTAATACTCACGCACACACACACACGTACACACATGCATGGAAACACACTCAGAAACATAAACAGATACAAATAAAACCGCTTAAAATTGGAGGCAAATTATATATAACACACAGATGCACAAAGACAAATATATCAAGCCAAGTTACAAATATTAATAAAATATAAATTCAACATCAATACTACGTTCAAAATGAAACACAGCACACATACGCACACAGTACGCGAATCAATACTCAATTTTGAAGCGTTGCAATACAATATTGCCTATAGTTGTGTGGACGCGATTACAAAGTATGTAGCTTGTAGGATTGAATGTATACTACAAATCATGAAACTTTTACCAAAAGAACACTTGAATCTATGTTAATTTTATATCATCCCATTATATATCACCATTATTACAAATTTACTACTGAATTGCAATACACCGCAAGTTCCACCGTGTGTATGCATCAGTTTTTTATACTCAAAGTAGCAACTATATATGTGTGTATGTGTATATGCGTGTGTTTGTGTGTGTATGTATGTGTGTGTGTGCGTGTGTGTGTGTCAATGTGCGAGTGTGCACGTGAGAGCGGGAATATAGGCTGGAAGCACCACCTGCCAGAAAATTGGCCACGACAACCAGAGAGACGGGCGCCGCGCGCACCGCCGCCATCAGCATATACACCAGCGAGCCGAAAATCTGCCCGACAGCGGGCAGCACCAGTGGCAATTTGCGACTGAGTCGGTCGGTGGCCGAACCCAGGAGGCACGTGCTCAGCGTAGCCGGTACTGACAGCGCCACATTCGACGCCAGCAGCCAGTACGAGCTGAGACTCTGCACTAGCCGCTTCTCGTCGGCGTGTCTGGCAGAGTCGAGCGACACACACACCTCGTCAGCGTAGTGAGCTTCGCACACCTGACACAAACACACAAGCACACAAACATACACAAGTTACACGCAGGCTCAATGACTGAGTGTGAAACAGCGGATTGTCGAAACGAATGCCAGCCATGCAAGTAAAAACTGTTCGCTTGGCATCTAGCTATGCAACGAGTTCTATCTACCATATATAGCATCCCGTATATCTAACCATCTAGCACTTAGCATTCGTTAAGTTACCTAGCATCTATATGTCCAGTTAGCTAGAACGTTTCGCAAAAAACCACCATACCGCGACCACGCCCAGAGGGCGCGGGCGGGGCAGCACCACACTACACTGAGGACACCAGGTATTTATATGCTGTTGCAGCACTGCCGCCGCATGTGACCGCACGGCTGAGCCCACAAATCATGGAGCAACACAGCTACTCAAAGCTGAAAGAAGCCCTGCATAGTATGTTCTCCAAGAACAAGTCTGAGCTCTTCGAAGACCTGCTCGTCAAAGTGACACTAGCAGGCCGACCATCAGGGGCACTTTCAGAGATCCGGCGAACTGCAGTCAGTGTTGGCGCCGGCGATGAGCTGGTTCGGCACAAACTTTTGAAGTCGCTGCCGCCTGCTATATAGTCGCTGCCGCCTGCTCAGTCACCCATAGCCGTCATGTACAGCGTATCAGCTCGTGACCAACAGCTCACAAGTAGCCATCGGTGCAGCACTTCACCAAATGGTGAACGGCGAGCCGGTGCTAGTATAGCTGTACTCTAAAAAGCTCACAGAAGTACAAAAAAGATACTCCACATTTGACATGGAGCTAATTGGTGCATTTTTCTCTGTGATACATTTCACACACCTGATACAAGGCCAAAATGTCGTGTTGTTTAACGACCATCGTCCGTTAGATGGTGCCTTCTACAGCAGGAAACCCGCCAATTTGGACAGACATTAATGCCTTTTATCTTTTCTTACAGAGTATGTGTCGGATGTGAAGTACATTCCAGGAGCAGAAAATGTTGTGGCAGATTGACTGTCTCGACCAGAAGGTGGCGTCACCATGGACGTGTGGGATTTGTCTTCAATTGCGGCAGCTCAAGCTGAAGATAACGAGCTCAAACAGCTATTGTACAAACTGACGCCGTATAAGATCAGCGGCGAATTTGAGCTGTACTGTAAGACATCCAGTATGCATCCACGGCCGTTTGTACCATTCAAGTTCCGCAGGAGTATTGTCGCCAACCTACACAATCTATCACACCCAGGTTAAAGGCCTAAGTGGCAGCTGCTACACGGGAAGAAGCCGAAGCTTATGAGCACACAGGTGTGCCCCGTGCAGCTCGCTGCCACCGCAGAACCGACCCTATCCACGCTATGGCGCCACAAGGACGAAAGACGTATTAGAGAGGGCCACCTCCCCAGAATGCATGTCACAACTCATGACTGATATCTGGTACCATTTTCGGCTGGGTGGACAGGGGCTGTGGGATTATAGAATTCGTCCGATGAAATTCTGCTCCGCCGGGTTTCGAACCACGGACCTCCCGCTTGTGAGGCGGGTGTGCTAACCACTACACCACGGAGTCCACAAAGTCTTCAGAAGACCGTGAAATTGGTCAAAGAAAGATACTTCTGGCCAACACTTGAGCGTGACGTGAAAGACTGGGCGAAGACGTGTGTGGCTTGCCGGCAAGCCAAAGTCAGTCGGCACACCAAGCCGCCTATTACTCCGTTCACTGCTGCATCAGGTCGATTTGAGACGGTGCACATGGACATCATCGGCCCATTGCCACCTCAGCGTATGCCCGAACATGCGTTTGCGAATCCGCTGCGGTACGTGTTGACATCCATCGACAGAGCCACCAGATGGGTCGAAGCTGCACCTCTGAGCGAAAAAACCGCAGAATCTGTCACTCATGCATTCATGAATACGTGGGTGTCTCGTTTTGGTGTGCCCGTGTATGCCATCACAGAGAGAGGGAAGCAGTTTGAGGCCCATCTTTTTCACTGTCTTGCCGAATCCATCGGTTTTCACCAATTACGTACAGCAGCATATCGGCCATGTTGCAACTGGTTCATCGAGCGCAGATACCGTGTGAGCAAATCATCAATAATGGCGCGAAGAGAAGAATGGTTGCAAACACTACCGGTCGTACTTCTCGGAGTCCGCATGATTCCGTCGGAAGCTGGAATCACGCCGTTCAGCGCTGTCACTGGCAGTGAGATCATGTTTCCGAGCGTCGCCGTCGATCGGGACAGCGAGCAACGAGCAGCACCAGTTCGGTCGCGAGCTGGCAAAACACATGACCGAAATTGACTTTCGCGTGCTCGCGGAGGGCTCGGCTCACTGCAGTCCCACAACATATATACCTGCTGGTCTCAACTAGTGCTCTCATGTGTGGGTTCGCGTCGATCGAGTGCGAAAGTCACTCCAAGCGCCCTACAATGGACCGTTCCGAGTACTGCGGCGCAGCCCGAATGAGTTCACAATTGAGCTGCCATCTGGAGCGACTGAAAACGTCTCTGTTGCCCGATTAAAGCCGGCCTTCTTACCGTTTCAGTCGAATGCCACGCCGCAGCAGAACAGCCAGAGCAGCAAGCAG
Source organism: Sacculina carcini (assembly GCA_916048095.2). Classification (NCBI taxonomy): domain Eukaryota; kingdom Metazoa; phylum Arthropoda; class Thecostraca; family Sacculinidae; genus Sacculina; species Sacculina carcini. The sequence goes on from OU696583.1 coordinate 6,172,972, forward strand.
TCAGTGCCTGTACAGCGTCCCTGCGCAGAAGATCCTCCAGAGGAAAATTCACAAATGAGTGAAACACACGTGAAAACGCGCTCGGGACGAACTGTGCGGTTTAAGCAAAAACCAGATAATATTTACTTTTGAAAATACGTGCAACTGTTTACGAGCAAATAGGTGTATTGTATTCTGTTGTATATTTTTGCGTGTTTGTTCTCCGGTTGAGATGATATTGTACAATATGTCTCTGTAACAATTTACAGGGGTAAACTGATGTGTATTGTGTTGTATATATCCGGTATTTCATGCGCAGTTTGTTGTCGTAGAGCTGCGATACACCGTCGTCATATTCATGTATACAGGCCACATATTACTGTAAGTGTCAAGGTCAATGTTACACACTGACAGCGCTGACCAGTGCGCAAAGCTCCATATAGCGCACCTGTGTAGCTCCGCTATCCGCAAGGCAGTGACTGTGGTGTATCGTGTATTGTGTACTCATTACTCTTTCACTTCGTAGCTCATTTACTCTGTTTCACTTGTCAGTGTCACCGCCTAGTCAACTACATTCAGGTATGTCTGTATGCCTATGAGTGTGAATTTTTTTAACTCGATTTATTGCGTGCAACCACGTCAAGCAAATTGGTGACAAGTCACAAACATGAACAGAGTATACAAGTTATCAACATGGACATAACATAGATTACACCATCATACACGCATATGCACCCGTATGCGACAATTATGTACAAACACGCACAGTCATACACACACACACACACACTCACACAGACATACAGACGTACACACTCATAAATACATACACACACGTACATATGCGCTTCTAATAAGCTCATGTGTGTAGACGGGAACGCACTCAGTTAACAGAACGACATATAGCTAAGTTAAAGTAACAGTTAACATAACAATTCAGTTAACAATTCACATATCAGAAGCAAGACTGCTACCAGTAAGCGAGCAGAATACATGTTAATATTCTCCAAAATGAGGAAAATGGTACAGAAGCATTTCCAAGTTTTCTCGTGCGAGAAGGTGGCGACAGACATCAATCACAGTTACATGTGGACCTGACGGCAGCATGCCTTCGAGGGCCGGACATTGTAGGCAATAATGTTCAAGTGCAGTGCCACCGAGAGTACCGCAGAGTGGACATGCTGATGACGATGGAGGAGTTAGAACAGCTGCTACTTGCCATACAGGCCTGTACCCGAGGCGGACACGAGCCGTGATAACATTATGACGTCTTGTTTGGTGGCCACACCGGTGGTATTTGAATGATTGTCGGCAGAAATGGTCATAGTGTTGAACAGTCACACCGGAGGGCCGGAGTGTGAATGTGTACCAAGTCTAAGTTCACCTGGTTTGTATGCTCGTCTGTAGCCTCCAGAGGGGAATTTGGTTGATCATGTGAAGGGTGTAGGTTTATTGTGTGTTACACATATGTGTATGCTTGTTTGTATGTGCGTCTAGTTTGTTTGCGTGGTCGTATGGGACATGTGACCAAGATTATATAAATGCCCAACGCGGTGATCAAAGAGGCAGTTGGGTATTGTGTATCTGTTGTCGAGTGAGATCCGCGTCTTGTCGTCTTCCGCCGCTACAATATATTGTCCATGAACCAAAGTATTCTTGTATGAACCAGTTAGCCACATATTCAATTAATAACTTAACAACAAATGATTATTTTAGTTCCATATTTGTGTTTAATTCATGTTTATATTTCACCTATTCTGTCCCGTATATTGTATTTGAAGTAAGGATTCCCCCGACATAGGCAAATAGTTCACTATGTAACTTACCATATCTACGCTGACGATATGCAGTTCTGTGTTCCTCTTCCTCTTCCTTCCTCTCTGATATTCTCTCCGATATCACTTCTTTGGCTTCTTCTAGGTGCCTTCTCCTAAATCAATCTAAATCTGAGTTCATTGTTTTCCACCCTCCTCAAACTCCTCCCAGCCTTCCGTTCCTGTTTCTGACCCTGCGCGTGACCTTGGCGTTATATTTGATTCTTCTCTTCCGTTTTCCAGTAACATATTATCTGTGGACAGGACCTGTCGATTGATCCTACGCTCTCTGTATCCAATACGTCCGTTTCTAGATCGTCCCTCTGCCATTAAGCTTGTTGTCTCTCTTTTTTTCTCTCGCAATGATTTCTGCTGCTCTTTATATTTTCATGTTCCTCATTACTCTTTGCGTGTTCTTCAGCGCGCGATTAATTCTTCATGTCGTTTTGTTCTCTCTCCTACTCCCTGTCGTCATACTTCCCAATTTATGTTTGATTTTCGTTGGCTACCTATCATTCCTCGTATTCATTTTCGTATCTGTTGTATTTTATATAAGCTTATTCGTGATCCCTTTCAACCTTCCTATCTTTCTGGTCTCCTTACTGCATCTTCTGCATATTCTCGCCCTCTCGTCTGCTCCCGTGCTCTCAACGAACCAGCTTGGTCCGCTAAATCGTTTTCTTTTTTTGCTCCTCGTTTGTTCAACTCTCTTCCTGCTACTATTGTTCATGCTCCTTCCTTTAGTTATTTCGGTTCTTCTCTTGTCGAGTACTTCTTCAACTTGTCGTTTGATCCCTCCTCACATACTCTCACTCCCTATGCTAGTCTGATTTCAGGGTTTACTCTGCTCATGTCATGTTGTAGATATTTTTCTCTAATTTTGTTGCCTTTTTGTATGTGTGATTTGCTCTGTATTTGAAGTTTGTGAATTGTGTTATTTGGTGTTAGCTTTGGTGTTACGTTGCGCGCGCGTGTGTATGTGCGCTAAATCAAATATATTGTTTGTTTGTAGTTTGCCTGTTTTACTGTGTATGTTTGTATGTTGAATTAAAAAATACGTGAATCAATCAAATATATAGATCGTATGTGAAGGCGACTGACCTTTGAGTAGATAAGAGACTGAAAGACAACAAACTGCATGAACGCTCCAACAGTGAACAGAAACAGAACAGGTTCGACGGTGACTCCGCGCACACAAGCAAACCTGCATGAATCCATCGCTCACTACACACACACATACACAAACACACGCATAAAAGCTACAAAGCAAGTTTAATTATTATCGATAAACGAAGACTCCACAAATACATTTAACCCCGGCGTTACCCGTTAGTTTTGATGTTGATAAACGCATTGACGAAGTTTCAAATGTTTGACAGAAACATAAAGCGATTAGAACTTGAGTAGAAAAACGTAGATAAATCAGCCATTCAACATACGCCCAACAGCGCGCATTCAAAATTATATTTCATTGATTGAAAACTTAAATGAAACAATTAGCAACCAAAAATCAACTGTCTTGATAAAAATGTGTATTGAAAAACGAGAACCAAGTACGGTTTTGGTACATAAATACATGAAGCCACGTGAAAATATTGGCTCAGTTCGGGAGATGGCTGAGCAAATCAAAACGCCCCCGATTCAACATGAAAAACAAGCGACAATAAGAGCACACCGCTCATATAGCACATCAATTACAACTTGAATGCGTGTACGTGACTGATCAACTCATTGAGCTGGTGCATAGTGTTGAAATGCTGCCCCAGATAAATCACTGAAACATTCTCGCACTTGTACTGGCTGATGACATTCCAGCGCAACAGGGTTTCCACACAGCTCTGTATCCAATCCACACACGCACTCTCTGCAAACGGCTGAACGCCCGCTGTGACATTGCCCATCATCTCGGCGAGCACACTCTCGACAAACACTTCACGCTCCAGTTCAGAATCGATCAGTTGCCGCAGACCAACTACAGCACTGTAGAACGTGTCCACTCGTGGTGCCATCACTCGTGCCAGAAACAACAGCCGCTCTCGGGTGTCGCTCGTCAGACTCATACAGTAGTGGACGTCGTGCGCGGGCGCCACTTGATCACACCTAGCGCCATTCTCGTCACAATCGCTGTCACTGTCGCCCAGCTGCAGTGCGTCGCTGGTACAGTGCTGCAGACGGCGATATGCACGGCCGGCCCACGCCTGACTCTCGTCAACATCCGGCAAACAAGTCGCCGCTGCCGAATCGCGCAACACCTCCGCCTCGACCAGACGCTCGACGCACGCGCTAAGCACGTCCAGAAGCGACAGGCACGGCGGTGCCAGCACGCACTCGACGGTGTCGCTGTCAGAGGCCGCACACAACATGTCGGACAAGTGCAGCGCCACGTTCAACAAACGAGCACGGGCCACCTGCGGCAGCGCCTTGCCGACAGACAACGCCGCCTCCGCGCTGACTCGACCAAACGGCGTTGTCAGACAGTCGGTCGGCACGAGAGCCAGCAATGCCGTCGCCACAACGCTGTCGGCCATGATCCGGTGCAGTAGCGGACGACACAGACGACGCGTCAGCAACAAATCGGCCACGGAATCGGTTCGCGACTGCACGACGCCAACAATCTGAGTCTGAGAGTGCGACGACTCATCGCTCTCTGATGCAGCAGACTGAGAGGACGCTGAGACAACAATGGCCGGTCCCAGAAGTGGCAGGCAATACTGCACCACCGCTGATATGTCTCCATCACACAACGCCATATTATCGGCGCCACGAGCCTTGATTTCACCGAACAATATCTGCACGGCGGACGTCAGTTGATTGAGTGTCCAGTAAGCGTGGCGCGACTGACCGTACAGCACAGTCGCGGCCACAACGTGCGGACTCATCACGGCCGCACACGTGTCGACCACGTGACGCACGTGGCACGTGAGCGCCGCCGGCCCGGGCACGGCCGCCAGCATCTCCGACAGCCGCATCGGCGACGAAAAGTCCACAGCGACGGTGGATCGTCGCAATTTACCAGCGAATGCCAGCGATGGACAAGATGAGAACAGATGTACGTTCTCATAGGCCACAGATGCTGCCACAATGAATGCGTCCGTAGAACAACCGGAATCACTGCCAAGAGCCTCGACGAGAGTGGAGAGGAGAGATGGACGGCATGGTAGCATTATGTGCCCGCCCCGACGCAGAGCACGCGACGCCAAAGTGGTGGCGACATTGGTCGATTTTTGTTCACTGTCGCAGCGATCGCTAACAAAATACACACCGACGCGCGCCAGAAACCAGTGACATAATCGACGCCGCCAATGGGCTACGATCGATTCAGCGTGGTTGCGATGTGACGGCGGTGACTGGCTGTCTGTGAATGCCAGCATGAGAGGCCACCGCGCCACGCCGGTGTGGAGCAGAGCCACACTCAACAGCAACAGCTGCTGTACACCGGCGTCGGGTGGCGCCACAACCAGCAGTGGTGTGCCGGGACTGGCGGCGAGCGCATGAGCCACGCCACTCAGCTGCCGTCGGTCGACGCGCACCACATGACACAGTCGCCACGCCGTCCACAATACCAGCCACACGCAACAACGCACCGCGCCGCCACTAACGTTCATGCACAAGTCAGACAAGCGTTCCACAACAGTGCCGGTCCCGTCAGTCTGCTCGGCAGCAGAATGTGTGTCGGCTGACTGAGCACACTGTTTGTTAGACAGTTGCTGTTCTGCCGGTTGATCGATCAGGTCAATAGATGGCGGTAGTTGCAGGGGAACGGTGGCGCAATGCCAGAGACGGTGGAACGCTCGAACCATGAGAGCGCGGTCCGGATTTCTGGTGGCGGTCAAGAGTAGACACGTGCGTCCCAGCAGCTGGGTATAGTCCGGAGCGGCCGGACAGCCGAGCGGACAGCAGCGCGGACATCCAACAGGCAAACCCCGTCCCGATTTTCGGGAATCGGTAGTCAGTGAAACAATTGGACGAGTTTTAATCGATGCCACATTGGCAAATCGGCGGCGTGCCGATGCATTGGATGTGCGAGTCTGTACGCTTACTGGATCACAAGGAAACCGCTTCTCGTATGATGTCATCTCAGACACGGTAACACTGCAGAATGACCGATGAAAAAACCATGAAAAGCAAAGAAATATCAGCTAACGTTCAGTAGCACACTATATATTACATAGTCTCGCTAATAAACTACTGATATGTAAGGAAAACACGCTTATCTATTAACGTAATGACTGCACGCGTAAATACTTTTGATTTAAACACTAACTGATGTTTCAAATCTAGCTTCGCGTAAAATATCATCTATGACAATCATCATATGAGTAGTGTATCGCGCTAACGAATTTAAGCTTTGTTATATGTTCACAAATAGCAATGACTACTTCAAATATGTAGTAGATATTTTTTATTCAACCACCGAACGACTGCAACAGGAGCCAACCCAGGTGGATTGTGGCAGTCGTTATGTAGTGGCTGTCTTGAATAGTTAATATACTATTCAAGATTGCATCAATTATAACTCTCAAATATGATTTGCTTGGAAGTATATTGCGCTTAATTGCTCGAGATTTATTTATTGTCATGCACTTGTGTATGCACTTGTGGTGATATGGTTAACAATTAACAGAAGGCAAATTTTCACTTGAAGTATTTTGGTAACTTATGAAGATGGCTGAAAAAGGAGGAACAAATAAGGTTTGTGTGACATGTTGCGAAATGTGAGGTTTGAAATGTTGTGAAATGTGAAATGTGAGGTTTGTGTGACATGATGTCATGTCACACATGTTGTGTGACATGTGTGAAACATGGCACCACACCGGATGTGCAAAAATAGGACGAAAGGATTATGAAAGTATAAAGGGTACAGGAGATCATGTAAAGTGGTTTTGTAACAGCTGTAAGGCTGGCTATAGAGTATTGAAGAAGGAGAACGAAATACCCAGAAATGATAACAGGAAATTGAAGAAGGAATGTGAAGAACTGTAGCAAAAACAAAAATGTAAATTATATTACAGACAGGCGCGCGTGGGCATCACTGCCCCACGCGCGCCTACAAGACGTCACACTCCGATCGCACCACAAACACGACTCTCGCTCACACCGTCACACACGGGAGCACAAACGGACACACACACACACGCACAGTCCTCACGCACACCGCCACAACCAATCAGCGGCGAGCCGGTCAATCGCTCGCCGCCGCGGGGCACGCACACTTCATGAAACGCATACATACAAACACATCACCAAACAACGCAAATACGAACGCAAACGCGAATCACACACACACACACACACACACACACACACACACACACACACTAAACCACAGACACTCCAACGCGCTCACACACTCTCTCTCTCGCTCACAATCACACCACAAGAACTCAAGCAAAGACTGAAGAGCGTGGAGGAACAAGTTAAAAATATCAAGACGAATCTGGGAGACGAAGTAAAAGAACTTGGCATAGCCGAGATGAAAGAAGAAGCACATAAGGAGCAGAGAAAAGACAATCTAGTACTCTATAACATACCCGAAGTTACAGAAAAAGAACAAGGACAAACACTATCAGGTAAAGAAAAAAAGGAAAAGGATATTAAATACTGTTAAAAAATATTCCTAGAGGAAGTGAAAGCGGAGGTAAAAACATTACACGCCATTAGACTAGGAAAACCAGTGTCAAGGAACCACCCAAGACCACTCTTAGTGAAGCTAGAAAAAAAGGAGGCAAAATGGAAAATTCTCAAAAACGCTCAACATCTCAGGAATTCAAGCGAGATAGTCTTGAGAAAAGTGTACATTTCGCAGGACAAAACTTTGAAAAAGAGAGAGAGAGAGGGAAAAATGTCTGAGAGAGGAATTGAAATAGAAAAGATAGAACGGTGAAGAAGGCTGGTTTATCAACTATAAGGAAGGAAAAGTGCAAAGAAAAACTTTTCGTGAACAACAGTAAAAGAAAAATATTGAAACGTGAAGAAATAATGAAAGTGCACAGTTTGGAGACAGAAGGGGTTATAACACTAAAATTAATCAATATTCAGGGCTTGACCCAGGCTAAAATGTTAGAATTATAAAAAAAAATTCCAAAAGAGACGGTATTGTGTTTAACTGAAACACAAGAGAAAATAAGAACTGTAAAAATAAGAAATGATATGGCGTCGATAGGAAACTTGAGAGAAGTAGAAGATAAAAAAGGAGGAGGTGTAATGATAGTATACAATGAAGATATCAGAAATACCTTCAAAAAAGTAACAAGTAGAAGTAAAGATTTCTTATCTGTGAAAACTGAAGTAAACAGACAACAAATAAACTTGGTCATAGTATATTTTGCAGTGAATGGCCAAATACGTAATGATGAAATGAGGAAAGAGATCGAGGAAATAATGGAAGCCAAGGAGGAAGAAAAGCTAGCAATATTAGGAGACTTTAACGAACACGTGGACTTCAAAGGATATCAGAAAGTAAATAACAACGTAAAAATGATAATTGAATGCATGGAAAATTTTAATATGATAATGCGGAAGAGGAAATACCAAGATGTGGAAATATGTCAGACGATTGACCCAGCATCGGTTATACACGAACCAGGTAACATCGGAACGGAAAACAATTGTAATAGGATAGCTATTGATGTAAATCATTACAGAGGCAAAATATATCTGACCATGGTAGATTACGGACCAGGACGACTGGCAGTGTGGAAAGAGTTGGTACGGGAATCGGCCCAGTGCATTATTGCACGGTTAAATGAATTGTTGGAAAGAGGACCGGTGGATGAGGTCATGATGGATAATTCGACATCGTTCAGATCACACCTGATGAGAGATTTCTTAGCAAGATAGAATGTTAACCCTATGTTCAGAGCAGCTTATAGACCGAGTGGCAATGTAATAGTAGAACGTAATCACAGTACCATAAAGTCCATCGCAGAAAGAGTAAGTATATGTCCGCTGGAAGCCGTCTTCTGGTACAATATGTCACCAAGAAATGGACAAAAATAAGACACTGTTCCACAAAAATGTGTGTTCAAATATGAATGGAGGCATCCTGCATCAGTTCCAACATCGAGGCAGTCCGAGAAATCATCGTTCTTCAGCATTGGCGACGAGGTTTGGATTAAGCCGCCAATGGCTAGATGTACGTCACAGTGGACAAAAGGCACGGTGACAGGTGTGAACTCCAGAAACAATGTATGCATAGATGGTGTACCCAGACATGTTCTAGACATTCGAGGTGTTGCTGTTCCAGGTGATGGTGTCGGTGAAGAGATGCGTGTGGACAATGCCAGAACGACAGAAAGAAACTACCAGATGAGTGGCGGAGATGGCGATTAGAGGAAAGGCGTTATCCACAGCGAGAGCGAAGACGTCCTCATTGGATGGTGGACTACGTCACGGAAGACAGTTTGTGATCTTAAGATCAAGACGGCGTGTAGCGGATTTTATATTTTATTCAACCACTGAACGACTGCAACAGGAGCCAACCCAGGTGGATTATCGCTCCTTATACGTGTAGTGGATGTCTTGAATAGTTTATATACTATTCAAGATTGAATCAATTTGAACTGTCAAATAATATTTGCTTGGAAGTATATTGCGGTTAGTTGATCGAGATTCATTTATTGTTATGCACTTGTGAGTGATCGTTCTGGCGTCGCTATGGAAACGGGTGAGATAGAAACAAGGTTTTGAGTAGTGGAATGAGCGGTGGAAGTGTCTGTGTTTTCGCTTCTTGACTAGTTGTTATTGTTATGTATCTTTTCTAATAAAACCACAAAATACTAAGCAGCCAGGTCACATACATGCCTACAATAGAGCCTAAGCCCTTATGCTTGTATAACGACGATTTTTAGAAATGTTCAAATGAATTTAACCCAACAAACTATATTCATGAATCGGTTGAAAACCCAGCACTCACGTTCAACCTATTCGGTCAACAAGGGCTCAAATATTCCTCAACGCGCACAAAACCACAACGTAAACGAATACAGATCATAGCAATAACACCGATTTAAATCGTGGGTGCGCACAAGGGTTACAGATATATTGGGACCAAACTTCAATACGGTAAGCAATATGAAAAAACTAAAACTTAACGTAGCTTGCGGAGATCAATTGTATGTGCATCATGCATTTGTGTGCGATATACCTCAATCATACAACGATTAGCCGATAACACCACGCGATAACGTTGCGTAGCTGGAAACGATTGGTGCGTAATATGCACCGAACGTGTTGATCTGTCGGCGATGCGTAGCGTTTGAACCCGATTCCATTTTAGGAGCATAAAACTTTCTCACTCTATATTCAATTAGATAACCAAATTATGCAAAGCGCAATTATTTCATTACAGCAATATTACATAAATCACGCGCCAAATGACTTGGAACTTGGGGTCACGGCCTGGACCCATTCGGTGATCACCTCGATCGCCAATTTCCATGCACAGGAAAAACTCACGAGACGCTGTGGCCCCATTCACAAACCATGCAACTGCCATATCTGATCACCATATAATCACCTACACCACAGACTCAAGCCCATCCGCTCTTGCGCCACTTTTTGGAAAGCGACAATTCAGTTTTCAATTCAGCAGCGGCATGGAAGTCAACGTATATGTACAAGACAAATACGGCGCCAACAGCGTTTCGAAGCCCAGCAACAGATTCAACGAGTCTATAGATTGAACCACACGCCAGCAGAAACTTGTTTGACGTAAACACCAAAACAACTCCAACAACAGTGGTGTATTTTTACCTTAATTTCAATACAAAGTCAATATTTGCAACGTAGCAGACGCCCACAGATCACCAGAATAAACACAGATAACTTAAAAACAGTACCCTCTATAGAAAAATATGACTGAAACAATGAAAAATCAATAAGAACCCCTCAGTACAATGAACGGATAGAAAAAACGTCACATTGGTCGGAAAACCGTGCTTGTGCTTCTACTTGTGCTTCTTGGACATGGCAGCGCTGGATTGCATCGTTGGTGGAGCGTACACTTTCTGCGAGATGCGATTCATGTAGTAGAGGACCACCAGCGATGTGATGAAACTGTGGTACAACACCAACCGCGAAAGCGTTACAATCAACCACAAATTGAATAAAATACACCCCAGATTAGCAATAAAATATTACATGGAAGCAATACCTCAGTTTTAAATATTACATGATATTCCGCAAAATAATAAGATTTTCATTCATACATAACATTCAATTAAACATTTCATTTACAACGCTTAAAAACCAGTAGAACAATACGTAAAAACATAAAAATACACTGTAACGAAAACAGAAAACTAAAATATATTCAGAGACAGGCGCGCATGGACATCGCTGCCCCACAAGACATCACACCAGTCAAACCTAGAACATGACTCACACCGTCACACACAGGCGCACACACGGACAAGCACACAGGGTTCGGACAGTCACGCACAACAACCAATCAGCGGCGAGCTGGTCAAGAGCTCGACGCCGCAGGACATAAAGACGTAGCAGCATGACACACATACACAGTAAACTACACACAATCAGGCACACTAACACGCTCACACACACAATCTCTCACTCTCTTTCTCTCGCACCATACACAATCACATACACATACACATAGGCAATTTACATAAAAAATGGCAAAATCCATCCACAGAGAAGCGACAAACAAGCAAATTCAACCAAAAGAGCAATCAAATGAACAAATCACGAGTCAGAAAAAGCAACATGCACAGTTTTGAGCAAAAGAGAAAGAAAGAAAACAGAACAAAACACATCATACAGTCCATAACAATTCTGTACTACATACGCAAACAAGATATTTCTAAAAACTAGGGTACTGCTAATGTATCGCTCGGATATATTCAATGATATTCCGGTTGTGTGGAAACACTGCGTTTCTAAACTGCGACCACGGTATGGCAAAGGCAAAAATCCGTGACCACATGATCAACACGCCGAAATGCTGGTGTAATGAGCGTCTACAGCTCACCAGACAGTGACGCACACACGATGAACGGTGGCCACGAAAATGCACGCCAGCACCAGTGCCACGATGGCATCCATCAGGCGCACGTGCGCGCCATGTCCCGCCAACAGTGCCTTCAAATTGCCCAGGGCGGTGAGCAAAAGCAGAAACAGCACGGCCCCGGCCAGACCGGCGGCGACAGTGAGCGGCGGCGATGCGACAATTAAGTGGCGCGCCACGTGCAGCCCGCCCAGCAAACACGTGGTCAGCACGAGCGACAAAAACAGTGAGACCTCGCTCGATACGGCTGCATACACACACGCACATACACCAGCAGCACTAGTTTAGATTTCACCAAAATATGGGCAGTGTAGAACATTGATATTCTGACATAGGCCAAGATGCCTGTTAGAAATACAGAAAACACCAGGGAAGCTAGCATGATACCTCCAATATAAAGTGTCTCAATAATTATCTGCACGTGATCGGCACATTGACATCAAAAATACGCAGAAAATCAGAAGAGTTTGCTTAACATTAGAGAAGTATTAACAGCGATCCAAATTACTGGCATTAAGAAGACCATTCCAGAGCAAAAAAACTTGCCAAAAATACAGTATATTTAAAGCAAGCTATGCAATATCAAATGCAATCATACCGACACACTGAGATACACAAAACCAATGTAAAAAAGAAATAGCCTTGCAGGACAGATTGCAAATATGCGAGAGAAAACGCATACATTGGAGATTCAAAAATGAAGAAAAGGACATAAATCAAACTAAGTACCTTAGAAGCAGACAAATCAAGCATGGACTGAGAAATAATTAAATTTTGCAAGTAATGCACAAATATACACACAATCGGAAAAACGGTAGTGGCATATGCCAATTTACCGAGAATTAAGTAGTACCACTAAAGTACACGCACACACCCAGACACACGCCACACAGAAAGACAAACAGTTAATCAAATTGGCCTATCTATATAAGAAACAACACTTAGTCATGCAAGTACGTGATGAATGCACAACACCCGTAGATGAAGTGACCGGCCAAGCTTAGAAAGCGGCGCCAACGTCAACCAATCAGTCACACCATAAACAAAACTACACCTCACACAACGCACACGGAAGAAGTATGCATCCTTGTGTTTGCATTACATGCACGAGGAGATGCCGACATAGTCAAGCACTAGCATGAACACCTTAATTGGGCGCTCCAGCCATAAAACAAGCCAGCCAGCCAACCGACAGAGCAATAAACGCCGGGAGAAAACCATGTATACTCGCAAGGTCGAACACAGCGACCACGACACTTCAACTCTGCAAAGCCAACCAACAAGCGTACAAAGCACAAAACCGACAGAAATTGAAATGGAACACTGATCGTCAAAATTGTAGACTGTCCGACATCTCCGAATCCTGGCGCTTGCGTTTATGTTTACTCTTGTGCTTGGAGTGATGGTGATGCCGGTGGTGGTAGTGATGGTGACTGCCCGAATCATCGAGGTCCGTTTCTCGAGCTCGCTTCTTGGCCTGGCCGTCATCGGCAGGCACCGGTGTCACCTTATCCTTGCCGATACGGATCTTGAGGCCACTGGCAGGACTGCTCACTTGAGATAATTCGGGCACACCCTGTAAACTGCTGACCGTAACGGGAACTGTCACACCACTCGAACTCAATCGATCCTTGGATATGGTAATACGCAATTTGGACAATCCTTCATCACGAGGCTCGTGCTTGCTCTTCTTTAAGTCCTTGTCCTTGTGTTTCTTTTTTTCCTTCTTCGCCTTATGCTCCTTGTGTTCTTTCTTCTTCTTTTTCTTCTCGCGATGTTTGTGACGTTCCACTTCTTCGCCGCTGTTGGTTGACGGCTGGGACCCGGTGGTCGGCAGCGACGAGGTAGTGACAACACTAGTCACAGCGCCGGAGTGTACCGTCGTCACCTCGGCCGTGGGACACATGGACGACACGGTTACGTCTCGCGACGACGTTGAAACAGTCGCTTCCAGTCGTACCGTGCTGCTGCCCGTCTTCAGAGGACTAAACATGGGAATATCATCGATTTTGGGTAGCACCAGCTCGGGAGCCGAGGATCTGACCACGGCCGGCGGGCTGAAGATGGACCCGCCCGCCAACGTGGACACCGTCGGTGGTATCACACAGCGCAACGACGGTGCCGGCTGAGCTGGCGGGGCTGAGCTGATATTCATCAAACTGGCAGCTGCCGGTTGCACAGTGCTGGTCGCCGCCGCAGACATGGTAGACAACGACGTCGGAGCATCAACGAGCACGTCGGGTAAAATCAGCGGAGGAGAATCGGGAGGAGCCGAAAGTGTTGGCATGTTACTCTGGCGGTGGACAGACGACACGACGGAGCTCGAGGCTGTCTGAGGGACAGCTGGCAGCACAGTAGAATGGATCTCTGGTGCAGCCAAGCCAGCGTTGATTCGCTCGCCAAGCACATCGCGCCTAGAAACACTTGACACAGAGGAGGAATCAACCGCCGGAACTGAAGGAGGACCGTTGGAGGAAATTCTGGAGGATTTCGCTGTGGTTACGGGATTTGGCAAAAGAGGCTGACTCTTGATGGGAGTGACACTGGAAGAAGTCGTCCCGCCATGTGATTTGGACGTTGAATGACGAGTCGCGTCGCCGGGGACACCCGAATGCCGCTGATGTCTGTCAGCCGACGAAGTTGGCGGCTGAAGAAGACTATGTCTACCGTCCACGTCACGCAACAGTTGACGAACATCGCCAACGCTGGCAGAAGTCGATAGACGAGTCGAGCTGGTCGACGGCTTGCCGGCAACTGTTGTCGTGGAAGATGTTGCCATCGACGCCGCCGATGAGGCACTCACACGCGCATGACCTCCACCGGTGACCCGGTCGAATATACTGCCGACACCGCCGCCTGCAGAGCCGCTGCCTCCTGTGGCGTGCGAGCCTCCTGGTCGCCAGTCACGCTCGGGCCCCATTCCACGACGCTCGCGATTCAACAACACCTGGTGTTCGCGTTCTTTACGCTCGCGATAAGCACGCGCAGCAGCTGGGCCCAGACGTGCCGCCGCCGACGATGACGAGACCTGAGTTGACGACGATGACGATGAAAACGCCGTTGTGACCGCCGCACTAGACACGACCGACGCGTGTGCCGAGGAAACGCCACGCGCTCCGCCGGCCACGGACGATGGGGCCGCGTTCCTGGCGCTAGATAACGATGACAACACCGCCGACGATTCGCCACTGCCGGAGGTGGAGGTACGCAAAGATTTTGAGCCCTCGTTTCGATGACGTCGTTCGGCCTCTTGATCGCTGATGGCCTTGCTCGAGCTCATAATCTTTTTCTTCAGCTTGGACGGACACTGGTTGAAAATCAAGAGAAACTCCTCGCTGACGCGCTCCAGTTGTTCGAGAGTCACGCCCCGGTCGACATACCAGAACCAGTCGCGACCTTCCGACGAGCGCGGGATCTCGTGGCCCGACCACTTGTACACCAGGTAGATGCACACGCACGCCACCAGAGTGCTGCGGTAGGCCAAACACATGACAGTCAGGTGGAGACTGTTGGTGGCCATGAAGTACGACGTCTGCGCCAGGTCACGACTAGCGCGTATCAGATGACAGCAGCGCACCACGTGCGTGTGCGGATGATCGATAGAGCAGTCGAATCCGAGAGTAGCAAGCAGCACGTTCTCGTTGCGCACCAGCTCGTCGTACATGTGTTTGAAGTAGGATGATGTGACATCCAGCGGCGGTCCTTCGCGGTTCATGCAGTTCCACGCGACTTTCAGCAGCAGCTCAAGCTTGCGCGGCTGCTCTTCCACCTTGCAAGCCAAAAACAGACAGCACGGCGCCATCAGGTTGCGATGAAACTTGGTGAACGAGTGGAACATGTAGAAACGGTGCATGTAGACGATGGCCGAGTTGATACACAACTGCGACACCAGCAGTTTCTGGCCCATGTCCTGGATGAGCGTGGCTGCTTGCTGCCGATAGAACACCTCCTTGGCGGTGTCAACCCCGCAGCGCCGACTCGGCGTGTTCTGCAACTTCTCCTTGGAGAAGAACCAGCGCTCGCCATCTGCGCCAACAGACACACACGGACAGTGAACACTTCTCTCTCGTCAAGAGCGCCTGACCCTCTCAACGCCAAGGCTCTCACATCACACACACGTATACATATGAGTGTCGGTGTAACCGCTCAATACATATGTACTGGTGTATAGTAGGTGCGTAAGATAGGTTCACGACGCAAACACTCGTCATGATCGGTACCACACGTAACCGTTACTTTACAATTAGCACTGGCTGCGTAGCATCGCAAGAACGCGACTTTGAGAGGCAGAAGTGTTCAATGTCCGTGAGTGTCGCCTGCAAACATGCATCTACTGGCGGAAACATGTTTCAGGGCTCACCGTTGACGTTTCGCACAGACATGCAACGGCCGCTGCACAGGACTACTCCAACCAGTGCAAACGGTACTGCGCCAAATGAAACCGAAAATCGCGACGGCGCGGCTGCCGAAATCAAGAGGCGAATGACTCGGCAAGACTGACGAGTCACCGTAGTTTACACCAAGTGAATTGCGGAGAGCAAAAGCACCGAGTGTTTTGCGATCGATCACGAAAAATAATCTAAACAGTACAATCAAAAATGAAAGGACGCGTGAAAAATCAATAATACGCTGTTCAACTCAAATAATGCAAATGCTGTGTTTCGCGTCAATTTCGTTGTACACAATGTAGCATAACTCACTAGCAGTACATACACAATAATGTCACAAATTAGCTCATATACGCTGGTCGTACATGATTTTCTTTCAAGTTTAGCATTGTATTGCACTTGTTATATTATCAATAAGACAACAGATACACGTATTTTCTATCCAAGTCCTGCAAGCTAATGACAGTGACGACAGATAGTTTCGGTGACAGCGACAGAAGCTTTTGAAGATCCAGAGGAGATAAAATTGAGGTATTTAAGATCATCACGCAAAAATACGATGAAGACAGCTCGGAAGGAATTTTCAACATGAGGGGCGGCGGAACTACCAGAAGATATTCCAGGAAGATTTATAAGACCCGTCCAAGTCTTAACGTCAGAAAATATTCCTTTTCCAACCGAGTAGTGAATAATTGGAACAACTTGCAGTGGGTGGTGAATGCGGAAACAGTAATTCAGTTTGAATCACGACTAGACAGAGCATGAAAAGCATTATGGAGCATTATGCATTAGAGCATAGAGCATTATGGAGTTCAAATAACCGCGGAGCACGGCCAACCATTGAACGTCGATCAGGATACTGAGCTGGAGTCACAGGCATATCCACCTCTTCCAGAAGGTCAACTGTGAGTAACTGTGAGCGATACAATTCGGTACGTTCGAATGTGACGATATGTATAGCGTTGAGTTTTCGCAAGGAAAAGCGTAAATGGATCAATTCAATTTCGTGAGTTAACTCGCTATAAGCTATAATATCAGTGTGGTATGAAGATAGGTTTTTGTAACCCTGCAACGGTTCAAAATAGTACCAATACACGCTACCCAACCTTGATTGAATTTATTTCACCCATGCACACACGCATAACACACACCCATAACACCCATGCACACAAGGAGTGTTCAGTGAGAGCAAAATTAGCATAGAATACCAGGATGATACGACAGACACAATCAACATGAGCAAAATCCTAATGTTTCCTATGGCTACACACAACACAAAAACTATGAGAAGCCGTGAAATAGAAACGACGAAAATATTCAAATATTTCAGTTTGTAACACAATTGAAAGGTTCAATGTTCGCACATAATAAATGCATATTGTACAGACCAGGCCACGCAGGCATCAAGCCAGCCAGACTACGCAAGCCATGCTCGTAACAATCCAATACTCATATATGTACTATGTTGAGGATAATTACTTGATAAAACAAACATACCCATATTATACGCGTGAATAATTGATTCCAACAAAAATATAACCACCGGCGACCGCGACCGAAAAACGCCTTCAAAGCGCCGGAAACTGCTGGCGCCATTCGAAAATGTGATGGTACTAGAATGTGCACCTATGTGCTAAAATTACAGTCATAGTTCTTACAACATATGATTTCAACTGAAATTATACGATGAATGGTTGCTTCCATATTGTAATATTTTAATTACCCGGTTTCATATTTTTATGTTGTAAGCAACTTTTTAATTGTTATTTTCTGTCGCCAAATGTGGTCATCATCGCATTAATACAACGCACATGTGGTCAGCGTTGTTGTTTACTGGGTGTAAGGTCAGGTAAGGTAGAATGTATTTGTAAAGCGCAAATATTCACACAGTTTCAGATGCGTTGCGGATGAACAATGGACGTGAGGTTCGAATTCGTACGTGTTATATCACCGGATATATTTGAAACTGAGGGGCAATAATACACTGTTCAATCTCAATTTGGCATAATATTCGCATTTGTGGTGTTGAAAATTTCGGAGGAACCTACCTGTATCTGGTGCTTCTGATGAGTTCAAGGGTAGATCATATCTTATCGCAGGCAGGTGTGCATTTAGTGGGAATTATGAATGTTTCAGAATGTTAACCTTTTATATTGGTTCAGAGTGCTAAAATGAGAGATAAATTTGTATAGCTGGTGTTTCTAGTAGTGTTAACCTGGCCGTTGTCTAAAGCTAAATGAGATGTGTCACTTCCACTTGGAACTATGAAAACTAATGACGGATAGATTGGTTCGCATGCAGAAGTGCTGCGATCAGAATCACTGAATGATGCTTGTTTTGACTTACTGCTCTGTACTGCATCATTTGTCTTGATCTGTTCAACATCAGTCTTGTTTATTTTCGTTGTAGTGTTCAGAGTAGTAGTTGGATATGGGGAAAGAAGCTACGCCTGCGAAAACGGACGCTACATCTGCCAGCGTGGACCGTGCCGATGACTCGAGTGATGCCATATCTTATGAGGAAAAACTGCGCTTCAGCAATGCTATCTCAAAGCCGATGGCGTCTAGGAAACTGGCTAAGCGACTATTCAAATTGGTCAAAAAGGGTGAGCGTTGATATATCTTCGTTGGTTACTTTATAGTATTGAATTCTCGCAGAACAGCCTAGTAGACACTATTATGTCTCTTAACTCTCAGCTCGACGCATCGGCCCAGATTGGGTTTGAAAGCATTATATTCTACTTTCGCGCGGGTACGCTCGACTATCAGGCACGTTGTCTTTTATATATAAACTGACTTCTTGGGGATTTCTGCTGTATGCAGCATGTACAGCAGGAGTCCTGTTATCCTCGATGTTGATTGGCGTCTGTTTCTGTGACGCTAACCGTTTCTGCGCTTGCAGGTATGAAACACAAAGGCCAGATTGGTAACGGTCTCAAGGACGTACAAACGCGACTGCGAAAAGGAGAAACAGGGTGGGTTTTAGTCTGACACCATCTATACCAGTCGTCCGTAATCCTGATCATCCTTCTTTCTTATTTCCCACATTTGCTTTTTGTTGCATCTCCCTGGAAACACACCAGGACAAACTGGGCTGCAGAAAAAATATTGAACTGTCAAACTCTAAATATAGTTTATTCCTTTTGCGTTGATTTGTGTATCATTTTTATTGTTTGTGTTTATTCTGTGTTTTCACTTGACCTTTATCGGCTTCCACCGTCCCGGCTTGATTAAACGTATTCTAAACACGTGAAACATAAAGTTCTATACAGAGAAGTTTACTAGACACCAAACAATGCTGACATTTGACGTTCGCATGACGTGTGTCAGTATTGTGGTGCTGGCCGGCGACGTCACGCCGGTCAACGTCATGTGTCACGTGCCGGGCGTGTGTGAGGCGCGCAGTGTACCCTACGTGTACGTGCCCACTCGACAGTGCATCGGCGCCGCCATGGGCCGACAGCGCGGCTGCATCATGACGCTGATCAAGCGGCACGACGACTACGCGGCCGCCTTTCAGGAGTGCGTCGACGAAATCGGCCGTCTGCCGTCGCCCATCGAGTGATAACTCGCCGCTCTCGTCACATTCGCCATGTGTGTGTGTGTGTGTGTGTAAGTCTGCCCGTATTTGTTCGTGCTTGCCTGTCGCCCGGTGTTTGTATCACACTCAGGTGATGTTATGGGGACGTAACGGGTGTATGTGACGTCAAACCATGTCATCTATCAGATGTTTCACGTTTGTACTTTATTTTTCCCGGCGCCTTATATGCTGTTGTGAAAATACATTGGTTTTTGATAGTAGACTTTGAGACGGATGACAGCAAATATCAAGTCAGTGGCAAGTCTATGGCGCACGACGGGATTCGTACTCGTAACCTTGATGTCGCTCTACGGGTTGTGTTGTACGCGCTAGTAGCTAGTAGAATAAAACACAAAGCATAGGAGGAACAGTCTGAGACACATACAAACATACCAATAAACACGACAATATCAAATTTCATCCCTTACTAGTTCGCTGTTTTATCATGGGCACGTATATGGTTTGTAAAAATTCGACTGTTTGGTGTCGTTTTGCACGCACTGTGGCACCCGCACAGAAACCGCAAGACAAAACAGCTGCGTGTCACGCGTTCAGGGAGTGCTAGAGGTAGGAAGAGAGAGCGAGGCGCTAGCTCAGAGTTCTGTACGCACGCAGTTGTTCTGACAAGGTCTCATAGACTACGAACGTGATCGAGGTAGCGGGCACCACACGCATCAGGTTCGGAGAGAGGCCCTTGTAGAAACCCCGCCATCCCTCGCTTCTGGAGACAGACACACAGACAGGCGCCACGGATATGTTAGCATGGCACTCAGATCGCAGGGATGCTAAACTACGCAAACTTCATCAACAATACCGTCAGTGTTCCTAAATTGTTCGTTGATAAAAAACAGGATAGAATCCATTGATGGCACGTGCGTGCCAATTACAAATGAGAAGGCTAGTAGATAAACTGAGTTAATTGAGCCAAAAAATATATTTATCAGCTGGTTTCAGGCTGGGCTTGTGGTTTTCAAATATCGCAACGCTGTGGTCGTTTGAGAGTTCTGTTTATTATGTTTGATAATATTCTGGCAAAATTAATCATGCATATGAAGCTCTCAAAGACGTTGTAATACGACGACGATAACTAGCTAGCTCGTTCTTCGATAAAAATGCTGCCAACTCAGAAATTCGAGCCTTGGCCGAATCGACGTCCATCAGTGCTATTTCACTCAGGTCCACTCCACATTGTCTAGAATGCAATAACGATTAACACAGATTAACCAACGAATTCAAATGAGTATGATAATCGGTACGTGACTAAGCGTTGCCCCAGCAATGACGATCATTGACGGGATGGCATCACTGACAACAGGGAGGAAATTGAGGGAAAAACCTGAACTGTAAGTAGCATGTCTTACAAATTTCATATGAGGGTCTGTGTGCGCCGACAACTTTATTGATTCCTTCCTTTATTAAAAATTTACTGTTTCCTTGTTCGCGGCATAAAATAATAGTCTATCGAATTTGCCGCCGAGCGAACACGGCAATTTTATATTGTGCCGTCGAAGGCACTGAGTGTGAAGTGAGCGACACAATGATCAACCAGCCCGCAGTTACGCTGTCCAGCACAGTCACAATACCATAGAACGCTGAAAAGCAGCAAAAGCACTTCACAAACAAACCCACACGTGTGTGTGTCTGTGTTTGTGGGTATGCGTGTGTGTGACATAGAGATAGGGTTATCGACCGAGCAAGTTTAGCAACACACACACAGACACACCGTAATATTGCACATATGTTGACGACAAGAAGATAAAAACAAGATAATCCAACACAAATATTCAACAGACCTCTTGCAACATATCAACGCGATTCAGAATCGGTATCGTGAAAGCTCCGACCTAGA
The DNA here is from genome assembly GCA_916048095.2 of Sacculina carcini. Lineage (NCBI taxonomy): Eukaryota > Metazoa > Arthropoda > Thecostraca > Sacculinidae > Sacculina > Sacculina carcini. Next base: position 6,194,608 of record OU696583.1, read on the forward strand.
AATATAGCAACTAAAACGATTCCATAAGACTGTTGCGAACATTAAATCAAAACCCCGGGACAAATTCTAAGGCAACTTTTTCATTGTGGCTTTTAAAACGTATTCTGGGGCGAAATAACAGACAAAATAAACTAGGAAACACATATATACGGATACAGCTGCGCAAAATGATTTGCTCAAACATTTCACGTGCCATAGCTTATTAATTGCATCAGTACCACACAAGTGACAAATGTCCATATCTCCGCAAATACCCGCAAAAGGAGGCATATACTTGTAGACTCTTAAGGTTGCAATAACTCAACATGACTATAGAAACACGCCCATAGAATCGACATAATACATAATTTACATATATATACACACAGCGCTGTGCTGAAATAATCGATCATTTTGGCAGACTTGTCGCATAGCGATATCAATACACAACATGCTTGGCTTTCATAAAGCTTCTGATAACTTTCAAGGCGGCTATTACTGCATTACGACTATCAACATTATGCTGCAATCACTGAGACTCAAACATCAAAATAACTAACCTCAAAAATATACATCGCGCACACACAACAGCACTTGGTGCAGTAACAAAAACTTGAAGTCGTATAAGCTATAGCAACACACACACACACACGTATATATTAAGACAGAGAGATAGAGACACAGGGAGACGTCACGATCTATCGTCGCCGCTAAACAGTTCATACATGGTGAACACCACGCAAATGTTGGGTAGCACGTGACACACATAGGGAGTGAAACCCTTGTACAAGCCGCGCGCGCCCTCGTACCTGAGCGTGCGACGCAGCACGTCCACCGAGCTCTTGTAGTCAGTTGTTTGGTCCTGCAGCCGGGCGCGTACCACCTGGTAAGGGTAGGTTACCACGGCGGCTACCATCTTGGAAGCGGCAGCCAGACCCATGTACTCGTAGGCACTCTGACACGACACACACACATACAGACAGACACACGTATGTGGGATCACTAGGGTGACCTTTTGGTGCGCTGAAAATCAAGAAGCGTTGTGCCAAAAAACCCTAAACAGTTTTCCTAAAAGTTATATCCGACAAAAATCCTAACTGACTTTTTAGGTTTTCAGGATGGATAGAGAATATGAAGAGAAAGTTGAATTTGCAACAAAAGGTCAGCCTAGTGATCACTGTTCACAGCACATCATCGAGCCATCACCGACAGAATAATACACGAATATTTCAGAGTTGAGTTGACATAATTTCCTAATTGTACCATCGACTATTTCAATTTGTGACAAATTTACTTTATAAGTTGCCTGCACGTCACAAAGCACGAATAAACATACAGTGTACTAGCATAATTGCGAAAATATGTTCAGGCAAAACAGAACACAGCACACGGTTGCTATCAGAGTCTCATAAACAAATGCTGTTTGGCTGTGTACACAAGCGGTATCAGATTTATTTAGTCAATTGTCAATTATCACTTCTGTAAGACAACACAGCGGAACAGCAAATATAACGCCAAATATCCGCATTAAACGAAAACTAATAATCTTCTGATTCTCCCCATCCCTCTATCCCACAACTTGTATTTTAATGCTAGCGATACATCCACACCCTAACACATGTGTACAGCGACAAAAACACCCACACACACACACAAACGTGCTGCTCAAGAACACTTGCACACACGCGTGGTGTAATACACACAGATGTGTGTAATTTCAACCACGCTGTACCTGCTGTACAGCTTTTTCTTACTCCGACACACCCACACACATAAACACACACACAGACCGGCCTCCTGTTTGCACCAATCAAAACACAGCAGACATGCACACCCAGACATACAAACAGACTATGACGTCACTGCCACAAAACAAACATACGTATGACTGCGACGCGAAGTAATGTCTTGAGCAAAATAACCAGTAAAGAAGCAATAATGAACCATTTACTTGCTGGTATTAGCCAGTAAGTAAAGTATTATACCACTAGACCAGATATTAGCTCAATTTTAGTATGAGTAATAACTATAAGAGCAAGAATAATTGTAAATAATACCTCGAAGAACTTACACCACAAAAATGCCCTGTCCCAAAAATGTATACACAATTTAGCAGCTGGTATCCTCATCATTTAGTATATATTTGCAGACTGAGCCCATTTAACCGAGTGATTGCCGCTAGACTAAGCTTTGAAGGAGAGAAAATTATTTTAACATGCTAGCGGAAATATGAAA